>CM067216.1:100304808-100796763 GCA_034190945.1 Octodonta nipae | reverse complement strand
CTTCAAAGAGCACATAATCGCGGCCAGCAGAAAGCAGCTGGGGTACAGGGGGCATTATCTAGAATAATGCCGAATGTCGGGGGCCCTAGACAGATAAGAAGACAGCTACTGGCAACAGTAACTACTTCTGTTTGTTGTGTACGGGGCACCGGTATGGGAGAAATCGCTCGAGCTACCATCGTACGCCGGAAAATGAAATCAGTCCAGGGCTCTCAGCGATTCGAGTAGCATAATCCTACCGCACTGTGTCTTACTAGGCGGTGAGTGTGATTGCCTCTACCCTACCAATCGACATCCTGGCTGCAGAAAGGGGGACGCTTTATCGCAGAAAGTTAGAAAAGACCAGCCGACAGGAAACAGCGATGAAAGAGCCATGAGGTCTAGGGCAATGGCAGGAGAGGTGGACAGCTCTACTAAAGGCCGGTGGACATATCGATTGATACCTAACATCAGTCGTTGGGGTCAACCGCCAGCATGGGAGGTTGGGTTCTACATCACTCAACTCCTGATGGACATGGATGCTTTCGAGCATACCTGCACAGGTTCAGGAGGGCAAACTCCCCAAACTGCCCACACTGTACGGACGTGATAGAGGACGCGGAACACGTGTTCTTTCCTGCCCCCCGGTTTCAGGATCAACGTGCTGAAGTGGAGAGGATTCTGGAGACTAATTCGTCAAGAACAATTAGTAGAAGCCATGCTGAAGGGCCCCCAAGCCTGGAACTTGGTATCAGATTACGCGGAGACTATCTCAAAGAACTCCGCGATACGTTCGAGGAGTAGGCTTTAGAGGCTTTCAATGGAAGGGCAGTAAACATCTGCAATGAACCACCCTTGCGAAGTAGTATTGACATAAGAGTCCCGCAGGGGACCATGGTTGTAGGAGAAAGAGGTTAGGGTTTTAGCGGTATACGTATACTGGTTTCAATGCAACGATTTACTCTTGCTTTGAAGTCATTACATCGGGAGTCCCGCACGACGGCCAGCACGTGCTAGCTAAGTACGCAATGATTTCCCCCCTCTTCGGATTAACAAAAAAAAAAAAACAAAAAAAAAAAAAAAAAAAAACCTTAAAACGGTGTGCTAGGTGCCCGGGGTGGTTGTTGGTCCACTACCGGGCGCCCCCAGCTGTCCCAGGGGCGGATAGGGGAACGCTCTCAGCAATGGGGAGTAGTACTGAGGATTTCCTCAGGCGGACCAAAATCAGATAGGGGAAGGAACCCGAAAATAAACCATTTATGGATATGGGTGATAAGGTGAACTTAATACCCCAGGTGGGTAACCTGCAGAGCATAATCCCGCCACCGGTTCCGATCGAGTGAAAAGCCTCGGTGGCCGGGTGCACACTCCACGGATTCTGGGGGGAGCGAATTATCACTGGTTCCGTCACATAGTGACAAGAAGAAGAAGAACACCGTTAATGGTACAACATCGACCATTAAAAACTAGAGCTGGCAGCAATACACTATTCAGCCAAGTCCTCCAAAAGGCGAATAGGGAGTTGACGTCCCCCAAAGGGCAACAGATTGAGAGTGGCGCTCCAAACAAATTAGGAGCAAAGATCGATGAGCTCTTGACGTTCATTGGGCCTAGGCACAATGTACATCATGAGATCAAGAAACTGGCACACGCCATTAAGTCAGAATATGACAAATATCTGACGTCAACGACGCAGCCATCCCTGTAGCGAAACCTGCTACAACACAGACATCGCCAGTAAAGGTGTCAAACACTCAGACACAAGGTGAAAAGCAAAAGGAGGTCCCAAAAGCAGCTGCCTCAAAAGCAGCTAACTCAAAACGGCTGCATCAACACGGCGGGCCCCAAAGCAGGCGGCTTCAATAAAAGTAGCCTCAATGCGGGAGACTCGGTAGCAAGGACCTCGCCACCGAGGCCTCGCCTTCGCCTTCAGTAGCCTCATCAAGTAAGACACAAACTCTTAACCGGTGCTAGCTAGCAAGCTAAAGCCCGGTAAAGAAGGTTGCCAGAACATCGGGCAACACCCAGGCAACAACAAGTAGGGTGGGTCAATTCAGAAGCGAAGAGAAAACAATGGATTAAAATCCAAGTTTAAACCGCAGACCAGAAACAAACCTTCAAACCAGTTGACTGAATGGCAACTGGTAAAGAGGAAAAAGGCCCCGAGGACCAATAAGCAAAAACCAGCGCCACATTGTACGCTGCTTATAAAGAAAGGCGAGAAGAGCTCCCATGCAGATATCTTGCGAGATATCAAAAATGAATCCCACCTTGCAGGATATAGGCAAAAAAGTCAATAAGATCCGGACGAACAGCTAAGGGAGATCTCCTGTTTTTATTCGCGAAGGCAGGACGCTCAGGAGATGGAGCGCTATTGTAACGCCATCAAGAATAAGCTCCAAGCGGGGCCACTGTACAATCTCGAATACCGCAAATCGAGATTGAAATTAAAGACTGGACGAGATCAGTACCAAGGAAGACGTAGTAAACCTGCTCAAAGATAATATCGACGGCCTGCAGAGATCACCGAGGAGGCAGTGAAATCACTTCGAAGGGCATATAGATCAACGCAAACGGCAGTTGTTTGTCTCCCAGAGGTCCAGGCCAAGAAGCCATCGCACTTGGAAAGCTGAAACTTGCGTGGGGCACAGTACGTGTTCGCGAGAGGATCAGCCTTCGACGGTGCTTCAAATGCTGGCACTTTGGCACAACGCCCAGGCGTGCAGAGGCAAGACTGACCGAAGCAGTTGTTGACAGATGCGGAGGCGCTGGTCACAATGCCTCGGCTTGTCAACAAACTGTCAAGTGCTTACTCTGCAAAGAGAAAGATAGTAGGTCAGACTGCCGGCACGTTGCGGGTAGTTGGAAATGTTCGATCTACCAACAGGCGATGAGAGCAGCACAAGCCCGTAAATGAAAGTACTACAACTCAACCTCAACCATTGCGAAGCAGCCCAAGACCTACTGGTACAGCGGGTGCGGGAATTGTATAGCGACCTAGCCATAATCTGCGAGCAGTACAAACAATTCGACACCCTGTCTGGGTAAATGACACACGGACAGAGCAGCGATATGGGCTTGCGGTAAACTTCCGTTCCAACAACTCCCAAATACCCCGAACCATGGCTTGTGAGAGCCAAAGTGGGAGGGGTTCACTTCTATAGCTGCTATGCACCTCTAGTGCACAGCTCGAGGAGTTCGAGTTATTCTTGGACACCTTGGCGGAGGATGTACGGAAGCGTGAATCGGTCGCCATCGCAGGAGATTTCAACGCCTGGGCAATTGACTGGGGATGCGGGAAACGAGCGCGAGAGGACGAGCTCTACTTGAGACCATGTCTTCGCTCAACCTGGTACTCCTCAACACAGGAGACGTAAGCACATATCGCAAAGGCACAGCCAGCTCCATATTGATGTGACTTTCGTTAGCAGCAACTACTTAAAGGGGGCTGTGAGTGGCGGGTCGATGAGGAGTTACTAATAGCGACCACCAAGCTATTATATGGGAAATCAACACACTCCCAAACGAAGATTGTGTGTCAGTCGTGCGAGGTCACAGCCAGTCGGTTGGAACAAAAATGCTTTCGATGCTGATGCATTCGCCTTGGTTATGGAGCAGGAACCATTGTCAATAGCAACAAGCGCAGAAGCCAGTGCCAAAGAGGTAATGACAAGCGTTGTCAAGTCCTGCGATGCATACATGCCAAGGAGACGGCAGAACAACAGCCGCCCACCAGTTTACTGGTGGAAGGACACGATCTCACAACACCGACGAGAGTGTCTGAAAGCACGAAGGCTGCATCAACGAGCACGGAGGCGCGACAGGGTCACAACAGAAGAACTAAGGCTCGACTATGAGATCAAAAGACAACAATACGAAGAGCATTCTTCAAGCAAAGAGAGATCCTACTGGAAGGAGTTGTGTGACGAAGTTGACCAAGATCCATGGGGGAAAACCGTATAAAATCGTGATGCATAAAATCAAGGCCCCCCATGACATCAACGAACTGCCACGAATCATTGCACCGCATTGTCACTCACTTGTTTCCTGCGAAGCCTGAGCTACCCGCTTATCCTTCGGGCAGGTGAGGGACGAAGATATACCATCAGTAACTATGAATGAGCTGATGGGCGCGTGCAACCGGCTCCAAAACGGTAAGGCTCCCGGTCCAGATGGCATACCTAACATCGCGCTAAAATGCGCCATAGCCAATAGGCCTGATATTTTCTACACATGTATGAGACCTGCCTAAAGCAGGGGGTTTTCCCGACTAAGTGGAAAAAGCAGAGGCTTGTGCTCCTCTCTAAAGGGGGAAAGAAACCTCCGACGAACCGTCATCATATCGTCCCCTCTGTATGTTGGACTCTGCGGGAAAACTCCTTGAAAGGATAATAGCAGATAGGCTGGAGCCCTACGTTGAGCCGAAACTTTCCACCAACCAATTCGGGTTCAGAAAGGGGAGATCAACCATCGATGCCGTTAAACTCGTTACCAACATCGCCAGAGAGGCTATCTCGGGAAAGAGATGGAGAAGAGGTGGAAAAAAGTACTGTCTAATAGCCACCCTGGATATCAAGAACGCCTTAAACTCGGCCCGCTGGGACCGCATTTTGGAGGCTCTTGCCAGGATGGAAGTTCCGCAGTACTTGCGCAGAATGGTTTCAGCGTATTCAAGGACCGCATTTGTTGTACCAAACTGAAAATGGGCAAGTAGACTATAAGATCACAGGAAGTATACCTCAGGGCTCTGTTCTTGGCCCCCTCTTATGGAACGTAATGTACAACGACCTGCTTCTGCTCGGTCTTCCTGAGGGCGTCAGGCTAGTGGCATTCGCCGATGATGTGGCATTGATCATAGTGCGCAAGCACATAGAGGAGATACAAACAACCTTCTCATTCGCTATAGCCACAATTCAGCATTGGATGCTCGCAGCGGACTTGAGTTTAGCAGAACAAAAGACCGAAACACTTCTTGTTAGCAGTCGAAAGGCAAGGGAAACCATCACACTCAAGATAGGCGACACCTACATACAGTCGCAGCCCTTCATCAGCTATTTGGGGGTGCTCCTGGACACACGGCTCAACTTCAAAGAGCACATAATCGCGGCCAGCAAGAAAGCAGCTGGGCTACAGGGGGCATTATCTAGAATAATGTCTAATGTCGGAGGCCCTAGACAGATAAGAAGACAGCTACTGGCAACAGTAACTACTTCTGTTTTGTGTACGGGGCACGGTATGGGAGAAATCGCTCGAGCTACCATCGTACCGCCGGAAAATGAAATCAGTCCAGCGGCTCTCATCGATTCGAGTGGCATCATCCTACCGCACTGTGTCTTACGAGGCGGTGAGTGTGATTGCCTCTACCCTGCCAATCGACATCCTGGCTGCAGAAAGGGGAAGGCTTTATCGCAGAAAGTTAGAAAAAGACCAACCGACAGGAAACAGCGATGAAAGAGCCATGAGTCTAGGGCAGTGGCAGGAGAGGTGGGACAGCTCTACGAAAGGCCGGTGGACATATCGATTGATACCTACATCAGTCGTTGGGTCAACCGCCAGCATGGGGAGTTGGGTTCTACATCACTCAACTCCTGACTGGACATGGATGCTTTCGAGCATACCTGCACAGGTTCAGGAGGGCAAACTCCCCAAACTGCCCACACTGTACGGACGTGATAGAGGACGCGGAACACGTGTTCTTCTCCTGCCCCCGGTTTCAGGATCAACGTGCTGAAATGGAGAGGATTCTGGAGACTAATATCGTCCCAGAACAATTAGTAGAAGCCATGCTGAAGGCCCCCAAGCCTGGAACTTGGTATCAGATTACGCGGAGACTCCTCAAAGAGCTCCGCAATACCTTCGAGGAGTAGCTTTAGAAGCTTTCAATGTAAGAGCAGTAAACATCTGCAATGAACCACCCTTGCGAAGTAGTATTGAGTAAGAGTGCCGCAAGGGACCATGGTTGTAGGAGAAAGAGGTTAGGGTTTTAGCGGGTATACGGTATACTGGTTTCAATGCAACGATCTACTCTTGCTTTGAAGTCATTGCATCGGGAGTCCCGCACGACGGCTAGCACGTGCTAGCTAAGTACGCAATGTATTTCCCCCCTCTTCGGATAAAAAAAAAAAACACACACCCGGGGTGGTTGCTGCTCCACTACCGGGCGCCTCCCCAGGTGGCGGATAGGGGGACGCTCTCCAGTAATGGGGGGTACTGAGGATTTCCTCAGGGCGGACCAAAATCAGATAGGGGAAGGAACCCCGAAAATAAACCATTTATGGATATGGGTGATAAGGTGAACTTAATACCCCAGGTGGGTACCTCTGCAGAGGATAATCCCGCCACCGGTTCCGATCGAGTGAAAGCCTCGGTGGCCGGTGCACGCTCCACGGATTCTGGGGGGAGCGAATTATCACTGGTTCCGTCACATAGTGACAAGAAGAAGAACACTAGTTAATGTACAACATCGACCATTACAACTAGAGCTGGCAGCAAGACACTATCCAGCCAGGTCCTCCAAAAGGCGAATAGTGGAGTTGACGTCCAACAAAGGGCAACAAATGAGACTGGCGCTCCAAACAAATTAGGAGCAAAGATCGATGAGGTCTTGAAGTTCATTGGGCCTAGGCACAATGTACATCATGAGATCAAGAAACTGGCACACGCCATTAAGTCAGAATATGACAAATATCAGACGTCAACGACGCGGCCACCTCCTGTAGCGAAACCTGCTACAACACAGACATCGCCAGTAAATGTGTCAAAAACTCAGACACAAGGTGGACAGCAAATGGAGGTCCCAAAAACGGCTGCCTCAAAAGCAGCTAACTCAAAACCGGCTGCATCAACACCGGCGGCCCCAAAGCAGGCGGCTTCAATAAAAGTAGCCTCTGTAGCAAGGACCTCGCCACCGAAAGTCTCGCCTTCAGTAGCCTCATCAAGTAAGGCACCACCACTTAAAACGCTTAAACCGGTGCTAGCTAGCAAGCTAAAGCCCGGTAAGGAAGGTCGCCAGAACATCGGGCAATCTACCAGGGAACAACAAGTAGGTGGTCAATTCAGAAGCGGAGAGAAAACAATGGATTAAAATCCAAGTTTAAACCGCAGACCAAAAACCAACCTGCAAACCAGTCGACTGACTGGCAAGTGGTAAAGAGGAAAAAGGCCCCGAGGACCAATAATCAAAAACCAGCGCCACATTGTACGCTGCTTATAAAGAAAGGCGAGAAGAGCTCCCTTGCAGATATCTTGCGAGGTATCAAGAATGATCCCACCTTGCAGGATATAGGCAAAAAAGTCAATAAGATCCGACGAACAGCTAAGGGAGATCTACTTTTGTTATTTGCCAAGGCAGACGCTCAGGAGATGGAGCGCTTGTAACGCCATCAAGAACAAGCTCCCAAGCGGGGCCACTGAACAATCTCGAATACCGCAAATCGAGATTGAAATTAAAGACTTGGACGAGATCAGTACCAAGGGAGACGTAGTAAACCTGCTCAAAAATAATATCGACGGCCTGGCAGAGATCACTGAGGAGGCAGTGAAAATTACTTCGACGGGCATATAGATCAACACAAACGGCAGGAGTTTTGTCTCCCAGAGGGCCAGGCCAAGAAAGCCATCGCACTTGGAAGCTGAAACTTGCGTGGGGCACAGTACGTGTTCGCGAGAGGATCAGCCTTCGACGGTGCTTCAAATGCTGGCACTTTGGGCACAACGCCCAGGCGTGCAGAGGCAAGACTGACCGAAGCAGTTGTTGTCACAGATGCGAAGGCGCTGGTCACAATGCCTCGGCTTGTCAACAACCTGCCAAGTGCTTACTCTGCAAAGAGAAAGATAGTAGGTCAGACTGCCGGCACGTTGCGGGTAGTTGGAAATGTCCGATCTATCCAACAGGCGATGAGAGCAGCACAAGCCCGTAAATGAAAGTACTGCAACTCAACCTCAACCATTGCGAAGCAGCCCAAGACCTACTGGTACAGCGGGTGCGGGAATTGGATTGCGACGTAGCCATAATCTGCGAGCAGTACAAAAAACTTCGACACCCTGTCCTGGGTAAATGACACAACGGACAGAGCAGCGATATGGGCTTGCGGTAAACTTCCGTTCCAACAACTCCCAAATACCCCCGAACCATGGCTTGTGAGAGCCAAAGTGGGAGGGGTTCACTTCTATAGCTGCTATGCACCTCCTAGTGCACAGCTCGAGGAGTTCGAGTTATTCTTGGACACCTTGGCGGAGGATGTACGGAAGCGTGAATCGGTCGCCATCGCAGGAGATTTCAACGCCTGGGCAATTGACTGGGGATGGCGGGAAACGAGCGCGAGAGGACGAGCTCTCCTTGAGACCATGTCTTCGCTCAACCTGGTACTCCTCAACACAGGAGACGTAAGCACATATCGCAAAGGCACAGCCAGCTCCATTATCGATGTGACATTCGTTAGCAGCAACCTAATTGAAGGGGGCTGTGAGTGGCGGGTCGATGAGGAGTTTACTAATAGCGACCACCAGCTATTATATGGGAAATCAACACCACTCCCAAACGAAGATTGTGTGTCAGTCGTGCGAGGTCACAGCCAGTCGGTTGGAACAAAAATGCTTTCGATGCTGATTCAACCTTCTCATTCGCTATAGCCACAATTCAGCATTGGATGCTCGCAGCGGACTTGAGTTTAGCAGAGCAAAAGACCGAAACACTTCTTGTTAGCAGTCGGAAGGCAAGGGAAACCATCACCCTCAAAATAGGCGACACCTACATACAGTCGCAGCCCTTCATCAGCTATTTGGGGGTGCTCCTGGACACACGGCTCAACTTCAAAGAGCACATAATCGCGGCCAGCAAGAAAGCAGCTGGGTACAGGGGGCATTATCTAGAATAATGCCGAATGTCGGGGGTCCTAGACAGATAAGAAAGACAACTACTGGCAACATGGAATACTACTACTTCTGTTTGTGGTACGGGGCACCGGTATGGGAGAAATCGCTCGAGCTACCATCGTACCGCCGGAAAATGAAATCAGTCCAGCGGCTCTCAGCGATTCGAGTGGCATCATCCTACCGCACTGTGTCTTACGAGGCGGTGATTGTGATTGCCTCTACCCTGCCAATCGACATCCTGGCTGCAGAAAGGGGACGGCTTTATCGCCCAGGCGTGCAGAGGCAAGACTGACCGAAGCAGTTGTTGTCACAGATGCGGAGGTGCTGGTCACAATGCCTCGGCTTGTCAACAACCTGCCAAGTGCTTACTCTGCAAAGAAAAAGATAGTAGGTCAGACTGCCGACACGTTGCGGGTAGTTGGAAATGTCCGATCTACCAACAGGCGATGAGAGCAGCACAAGCCCGTAAATGAAAGTACTGCAACTCAACCTCAACCATTGCGAAGCAGCCCAAGACCTACTGGTACAGCGGGTGCGGGAATTGGATTTGCGACGTAGCCATAATCTGCGAGCAGTACAAAAACTTCGACACCCTGTCCTGGGTAAATGACACAACGGACAGAGCAGCGATATGGGCTTGCGGTAAACTTCCGTTCCAACCACTCCCAAATACCCCCGAACCATGGCTTGTGAGAGCCAAAGTGGGAGGGGTTCACTTCTATAGCTGCTATGCACCTCCTAGTGCACAGCTCGAGGAGTTCGAGTTATTCTTGGACACCTTGGCGGAGGATGTACGGAAGCGTGAATCGGTCGCCATCGCAGGAGATTTCAACGCCTGGGCAATTGACTGGGGATGCCGGGAAACGAGCGCGAGAGGACGAGCTCTCCTTGACCACCAAGCTATTATATGGGAAATCAACACCACTCCCAAACGAAGATTGTGTGTCAGTCGTGCGAGGTCACAGCCAGTCGGTTGGAACAAAAATGCTTTAGATGCTGATTCATTCGCCTTGGTTATGGAGCAGGAACCATTGTCAATAGCAACAAGCGCAGAAGCCACTGCCAATGAGGTAATGACAAGCGTTGTCAAGTCCTGCGATGCATCCATGCCAAGGAGACGGCAGAACAACAGCCGCCCACCAGTTTACTGGTGGAATGACACTTTCTCACAACACCGACGAGAGTGTCTCAAAGCACGAAGGCTGCATCAACGAGCACGGAGACGCGACAGGGTCACAACAGAAGAACTAAGGCTCGACTATGAGATCAAAAGACAACAACTACGAAGAGCCATTCTCTCAAGCAAGAGATCCTACTGGAAGGAGTTGTGTGACGAAGTTGACCAAGATCCATGAGGAAAACCGTATAAAATCGTGATGCATAAAATCAAGGCCACCCCCATGACATCAACGAACTGCCCCGAATCATTGCACCGCATTGTCACTCACTTGTTTCCTGCGAAGCCTGAGCTACCCGCTTATCCTTCGTGGCAGGTGAGGGACGAAGATATACCATCAGTGACTATGAATGAGCTGATGGGCGCGTGCAACCGGCTCCAAAACGGTAAGGCTAACGGTCCAGATGGCATACCTAACATCGCGCTAAAATGCGCCATAGCCAATAGGCCTGACATGTTTCTACACATGTATGAGACCTGCCTAAAGCAGGGGGTTTTCCCGACTAAGTGGAAAAAGCAGAGGCTTGTGCTCCTACCTAAAGGGGGAAAGAAACCTCCAGACGAACCGTCATCATATCGTCCCCTCTGTATGTTGGATTCTGCGGGAAAACTCCTTGAAAGAATAATAGCAGATAGGCTGGAGCCCTACGTTGAGCCAAAACTTTCCACCAACCAATTCGGGTTCAGAAAGGGGAGATCAACCATCGATGCCGTGACACTCGTTACCAACATCGCCAGAGAGGCTATCTCGGGAAAGAGATGGAGAAGAGGTGGAAAAAAGTACTGTCTAATAGCCACCCTGGATATCAAGAACGCCTTTAACTCGGCCCGCTGGGACCGCATTTGGAGGCTCTTGTCAGATGGAAGTCTCGCAGTACTTGCGCAGAATGGTTTCAGCGTATTTCAAGGACCGCATCTTGTTGTACCAAACTGAAAATGGGCAAGTAGACTATAAGATCACAGGAGGTGTACCTCAGGGCTCTGTTCTTGGCCCCCTCTTATGGAACGTAATGTACAACGACCTGCTCCTGCTCGGTCTGCCTGAGGGCGTCAGGCTAGTGGCATTCGCCGATGATGTGGCATTGATCATAGTGCGCAAGCACATAGAGAGCAAAAGACCGAAACACTTCTTGTTAGCAGTCGGAAGGCAAGGGAAACCATCACCCTCAAAATAGGCGACACCTACATACAGTCGCAGCCCTTCATCAGCTATTTGGGGGTGCTCCTGGACACACGGCTCAACTTCAAAGAGCACATAATCGCGGCCAGCAAGAAAGCAGCTGGGGTACAGGGGGCATTATCTAGAATAATGCCGAATGTCGGAGGCCCTAGACAGATAAGAAGACAGCTACTGTCAACAGTAACTACTTCTGTTTTGTTGTACGGGGCACCGGTATGGGAGAAATCGCTCGAGCTAGCATCGTACCGCCGGAAAATAAAATCAGTCCATCGGCTCTCAGCGATTCGAGTGGCATCATCCTACCGCACTGTGTCTTACGAGGCGGTGATTGTGATTGCCTCTACCCTGCCAATCGACATCCTGGCTGCAGAAAGGGACGGCTTTATCGCAGAAAGTTAGAAAAAGACCAACCGACAGGAAACAGCGATGAAAGAGCCATGAGTCTAGGGCAATGGCAGGAGAGGTGGGACAGCTCTACTAAAGGCCGGTGGACATATCGATTGATACCTAACATCAGTCGTTGGGTTAACCGCCAGCATGGGGAGGTTGGGTTTTACATCACTCAACTCCTGACTGGGCATGGATGCTTTCGAGCATACCTGCACAGGTTCAGGAGGGCAAACTCTCCAAACTGCCCACACTGTACGGACGTGGTAGAGGACGCGGAACACGTGTTCTTCTCCTGCCCCCGGTTTCAGGATCAACGTGCTGAAGTGGAGAGGATTCTGGGACTAATATCGTTCCAGAACAAATAGTAGAAGCCATGCTGAAGGGCCCCCAAGCCTGGAACTTGGTATCAGATTACGCGGAGACTATCCTCAAAGAACTCCGCAATACGTTCGAGGAGTAGGCTTTTTTTTTTTTTTTTTTTTTTTTTTTGCGAAGAGATTGATACATGGTTGTAGGAGAAGAGGGGGGGTTTTAGGGGAAATACATTCCGTACTTCTAGCACGTGCTGGCCGTCGTGCGGGACTCCCGATACAGACTTCAAAGCAAGAGTAAGTCGTTGCATTAAAACAAAAAAACCAGTATATACGTATACACGCTAAAACCCTAACCTCTTTCTTACAACCATGGTCCCCTGCGGCACTCTTAGTCAATACTACTTCGCAAGCCTTACGGTGGTTCATTGCAGATTACCTCTTACATTGAAAGCTTTCTAAAGCCTACTCCTCGAAGGTATTCGAGGCTCTTGAGGATAGTCTCGCGCGTAATCTGATACCAAGTTCCACATTGACCCTCAGCATGCTTCTACTAATTGTTCTGGGCTAGTCTCCGAGAATCCTCTCACTTCAGCACGTTGATCCTGAACTCCGACCGGCGCAGGGCAGAAAATAGAAGAAACACGTGTTCCGCGTCCTCTATCAGGTCGTACAGTGTGGGCAGAGTTTGCCCTCCTGAAACAGGTATGCCGAAAGAATCCATGCCATCAAGAGTTGAGTAATGTAGAACCCAACCTCCCATGCTGGCGGGACCCAACGACTGATGTTAGGTATCAATCGATATGTCCACCGGCCTTTAGTAGAGCTGTCCCAACCTCTCCTGCCATTGCCCTAGACTCATGGCTCTTTCATCGCTGTTTCTTGTCGGTTGGTCTTTCTCTAACTTCTGCGATAAAGCCGTCATTCTGCAGCCAGGATGTCGATTGGTAGGGTAGAGGCAATTACACTCACCGCCTCGTAAGACACAGTGCGGTAGGATGATGCCACTCGAGTCGCTGAGAGCCGCTGGGACTGAACACTTCATTTTCCGGAAGGGTACGATGGTAGCTCTCGAGCGATACCGGTGCCCCGTACAACAAAACAGAAGAGACTGTTGCCAGTAGCTGTCTTCTTATCTGTCTAGGGCCTCCGACATTCGGCATATTCTAGATAATTGCCCCTGTACCCCAGATGCTTTCTTGGGACCGCGATATGTGCTCTTTGAAGTGGGCTGAGACCGTGTGAAATCGTCCAGGAGCACGAGGTCATAGCTGTGCTTTGAAGGGCGACTGTATGTAGGTGTCGCCTAGTTTTGAGAGGTGATGGTTTCCCTTGCCTTTCGACTGCTAACAAGAACGGTCTCAATGCATTTGCTCTGCTAAACTCAAGTCCGCTGAGAGCATCCAATGCTGAATTGTGGCTATAGCGAATGAGGGTTGTTTGTATCTCCTCTATGATGCTTGCGCACTATGATCAGTCACATCATCGGCGAATGCCACTGCTGACGCCTCAGGCAGACCGCAGGAGCAGGTCGTTGTACATACGTTCCATAAGAGGGGGCCAAGAACAGAGCCCTGAGGTACACCCCTGTGATCTTATATTCTACTTGCCCATTTTCAGTTTGGTACAATAAGATTCCTGATGATGCGATCCTTCCAATGTAAGAGCAGTAAACATCTGCAATGAACCACCCTTGCGAAGTAGTATTGAGTAAGAGTGCCGCAAGGGACCATGGTTGTAGGAGAAAGAGGTTAGGGTTTTAGCGGGTATACGGTATACTGGTTTCAAGGCAACGATTTACCCTTGCTTTGAAGTCATTACATCGGGAGTCCCGCACGACGGCCAGCACGTGCTAGCTAAGTACGCAATGTATTTCCCCCCTCTTCGGATAAAAAAAAAACACACAAAGTGAGAGTGAGAGCCAAAGTGGGAGGGGTTCACTTCTATAGCTGCTATGCACCTCCTAGTGCACAGCTCGAGGAGTTCGAATTATTCTTGGACACCTTGGCGGAGGATGTACGGAAGCGTGAAATCGGTCGCCATCGCAGGAGATTTCAACGCCTGGGCAATTGACTGGGGATGCCGGGAAACGAGCGCGAGAGGACGAGCTCTCCTTGAGACCATGTCTTCGCTCAACCTGGTACTCCTCAACACAGGAGACGTAAGCACATATCGCAAAGGCACAGCCAGCTCCATTATCGATGTGACATTCGTTAGCAGCAACCTAATTAAAGGGGGCTGTGAGTGGCGGGTCGATGAGGAGTTTACTAATAGCGACCACCAAGCTATTATATGGGAAATCAACACCACTGCCAAACGAAGATTGTGTGTCAGTCGTGCGAGGTCACAGCCAGTCGGTTGGAACAAAAATGCTTTCGATGCTGATTCATTCGCCTTGGTTATGGAGCAGGAACCATTGTCAATAGCAACAAGCGCAGAAGCCACTGCCAAAGAGGTAATGACAAGCGTTGTCAAGTCCTGCGATGCATCCATGCCAAGGAGACGGCAGAACAACTGCCGCCCACCAGTTTACTGGTGGAATGACACGATCTCACAACACCGACGAGAGTGTCTCAAAGCACGAAGGCTGCATCAACGAGGACGGAGACGCGACAGGGTCACAACAGAAGAACTAAGGCTCGACTATGAGATCAAAAGACAACAACTACGAAGAGCCATTCTCTCAAGCAAGAGATCCTACTGGAAGGAGTTGTGTGACGAAGTTGACCAAGATCCATGGGGAAAACCGTATAAAATCGTGATGCATAAAATCAAGGCCACCCCCATGACATCAACGAACTGCCCCGAATCATTGCACCGCATTGTCACTCACTTGTTTCCTGCGAAGCCTGAGCTACCCGCTTATCCTTCGTGGCAGGTGAGGGACGAAGATATACCATCAGTGACTATGAATGAGCTGATGGGCGCGTGCAACCGGCTCCAAAACGGTAAGGCTCCCGGTCCAGATGGCATACCTAACATCGCGCTAAAATGCGCCATAGCCAATAGGCCTGACATGTTTCTACACATGTATGAGACCTGCCTAAAGCAGGGGGTTTTCCCGACTAAGTGGAAAAAGCAGAGGCTTGTGCTCCTACCTAAAGGGGGAAAGAAAACTCCAGACGAACCGTCATCATATCGTCCCCTCTGTATGTTGGACTCTGCGGGAAAACTCCTTGAAAGAATAATAGCAGATAGGCTGGAGCCCTACGTTGAGCCAAAACTTTCCACCAACCAATTCGGGTTCAGAAAGGGGAGATCAACCATCGATGCCGTGACACTCGTTACCAACATCGCCAGAGAGGCTATCTCGGGAAAGAGATGGAGAAGAGGTGGAAAAAAGTACTGTCTAATAGCCACCCTGGATATCAAGAACGCCTTTAACTCGGCCCGCTGGGATCGCATTTTGGAGGCTCTTGCCAGGATGGAAGTTCCGCAGTACTTGCGCAGAATGGTTTCAGCGTATTTCAAGGACCGCATCTTGTTGTACCAAACTGAAATTGGGCAAGTAGACTATAAGATCACAGGAGGTGTACCTCAGGGCTCTGTTCTTGGCCCCCTCTTATGGAACGTAATGTACAACGACCTGCTCCTGCTCGGACTGCCTGAGGGCGTCAGGCTAGTGGCATTCGCCGATGATGTGGCATTGATCATAGTGCGCAAGCACATAGAGGAGATACAAACAACCTTCTCATTCGCTATAGCCACAATTCAGCATTGGATGCTCGCAGCGGACTTGAGTTTAGCAGAGCAAAAGACCGAAACACTTCTTGTTAGCAGTCGGAAGGCAAGGGAAACCATCACCCTCAAAATAGGCGACACCTACATACAGTCGCAGCCCTTCATCAGCTATTTGTGGGTGCTCCTGGACACACGGCTCAACTTCAAAGAGCACATAACCGCGGCCAGCAAGAAAGCAGCTGGGGTACAGGGGGCATTATCTAGAATAATGCCGAATGTCGGGGGCCCTAGACAGATAGGAAGACAGCTACTGGCAACAGTAACTACTTCTGTTTTGTTGTACGGGGCACCGGTATGGGAGAAATCGCTCGAGCTACCATCGTACCGCCGGAAAATGAAATCAGTCCATCGGCTCTCAGCGATTCGAGTGGCATCATCCTACCGCACTGTGTCTTACGAGGCGGTGATTGTGATTGCCTCTACCCTGCCAATCGACATCCTGGCTGCAGAAAGGGGACGGCTTTATCGCAGAAAGTTAGAAAAAGACCAGCCGACAGGAAACAGCGATGAAAGAGCCATGAGTCTAGGGCAATGGCAGGAGAGGTGGGACAGCTCTACTAAAGGCCGGTGGACATATCGATTGATACCTAACATCAGTCGTTGGGTCAACCGCCAGCATGGGGAGGTTGGGTTTTACATCACTCAACTACTGACTGGACATGGATGCTTTCGAGCATACTTGCACAGGTTCAGGAGGGCAAACTCCCCAAACTGCCCACACTGTACGGACGTTGTAGAGGACGCGGAACACGTGTTCTTCTCCTGCCCCCGGTTTCAGGATCAAGGTGCTGAAGTGGAGAGGATTCTGGAGACTAATATCGTTCCAGAACAAATAGTAGAAGCCATGCTGAAGGGCCCCCAAGCCTGGAACTTGGTATCAGATTACGCGGAGACTATCCTCAAAGAACTCCGCAATACGTTCGAGAAGTAGGCTTTAGAGGCTTCCAATGTAAGAGCAGTAAACATCTGCAATGAACCACCCTTGCGAAGTAGTATTGAGTAAGAGTGCTGCAAGGGACCATGGTTGTAGGAGAAAGAGGTTACGGTTCTAGCGGGTATACGGTATACTGGTTTCAATGCAACGATCTACTCTTGCTTTGAAGTCATTGCATCGGGAGTCCCGCACGACGGCCAGCACGTGCTAGCTAAGTACGCAATGTATTTCCCCCCTCTTCGGATAAAAAAAACACACACACTCACACACACACACACCCGGGGTGGTTGTTGGTCCACTACCGGGCGCCTCCCCAGGTGGCGAATAGGGGAACGCTCCCCAGCAATGGGGAGTACTGAGGATTTCCTCAGGGCGGACCAAAATCAGATAGGGGAAGGAACCCCGATTTATGGATATGGGTGATAAGGTGAACTTAATACCCCAGGTGGGTACCTCTGCAGAGGATAATCCCACCACCGGTACCGATCGAGTGAAAGCCTCGGTGGCCGGTGCACGCTCCACGGATTCTGGGGGGAGCGAATTATCACTGGTTCCGTCACATAGTGACAAGAAGAAGAAGAACACCGTTAATGGTACAACATCGACCATTAAAACTAGAGCTGGCAGCAAGACACTATTCAGCCAAGTCCTCCAAAAGGCGAATAGTGGAGTTTACGTCCCCCAAAGGGCAACAGATGAGAGTGGCGCTCCAAACAAATTAGGAGCAAAGATCGATGAGCTCTTGAGGTTCATTGGGCCTAGGCACAATGTACATCATGAGATCAAGAAACTGGCAAACGCCATTAAGTCAGAATATGACAAATATCTGACGTCAACGACGCAGCCATCTCCTGTAGCGAAACCTGCTACAACACAGACATCGCCAGTAAAGGTGTCAAACACTCAGACACAAGGTGAAACGCAAAAGGAGGTCCCAAAAGCGGCTGCCTCAAAAGCAGCTAACTCAAAACCGGCTGCATCAACGCCGGCGGCCCCAAAGCAGGCGGCTTCAATAAAAGTACCCTCACTGCCGGGAGACTCGGTAGCAAGGACCTCGCCACCGCAGGCCTCGCCTTCAGTAGCCTCATCAAGTAAGACACAAACTCTTAAACCGGTGCTAGCTAGCAAGCTAAAGCCCGGTAAAGAAGGTTGCCAGAACATCGGGCAAACCACCCAGGGAACAACAAGTAGGGTGGTCAATTCAGAAGCGGAGAGAAACAATGGATTAAAATCCAAGTTTAAACCGCAGACCAAACACCAACCTTCAAACCAGTTGACTGACTGGCAAGTGGTAAAGAGGAAAAAGGCCCCGAGGACCAATAAGCAAAAACCAGCGCCACATTGTACGCTGCTTATAAAGAAAGGCGAGAAGAGCTCCCATGCAGATATCTTGCGAGGTATCAAAAATGATCCCACCTTGCAGGATATAGGCAAAAAAGTCAATAAGATCCGACGAACAGCTAAGGGAGATCTCCTGTTGTTATTCGCGAAGGCAGACGCTCAGGAGATGGAGCGCTATTGTAACGCCATCAAGAATAAGCTCTCAAGCGGGGCCACTGTACAATCTCGAATACCGCAAATCGAGATTGAAATTAAAGACCTGGATGAGATCAGTACCAAGGAAGACGTGGTAAAGCTGCTCAAAGATAATATCGACGGCCTGGCAGAGATCACTGAGGAGGCAGTGAAATCACTTCGACGGGCATATAGATCAACACAAACGGCAGTTGTTTGTCTCCCAGAGGTCCAGGCCAAGAAATCCATCGCACTTGGAAAGCTGAAACTTGCGTGGGGCACAGTACGTGTTCGCGAGAGGATCAGCCTTCGACGGTGCTTCAAATGCTGGCACTTTGGGCACAACAACCAGGCGTGCAGAGGCAAGACTGACCGAAGCAGTTGTTGTCACAGATGCGGAGGCGCTGGTCACAATGCCTCGGCTTGTCAACAACCTGCCAAGTGCTTACTCTGCAAAGAGAAAGATAGTAGGTCAGACTGCCGGCACGTTGCGGGTAGTTGGAAATGTCCGATCTACCAACAGGCGATGAGAGCAGCACAAGCCCGTAAATGAAAGTACTGCAACTCAACCTCAACCATTGCGAAGCAGCCCAAGACCTACTGGTACAGCGGGTGCGGGAATTGGATTGCGACGTAGCCATAATCTGCGAGCAGTACAAAAACTTCGACACCCTGTCCTGGGTAAATGACACAACGGACAGAGCAGCGATATGGGCTTGCGGTAAACTTCCGTTCCAACAACTCCCAAATACCCCCGAACCATGGCTTGTGAGAGCCAAAGTGGGAGGGGTTCACTTCTATAGCTGCTATGCACCTCCTAGTGCACAGCTCGAGGAGTTCGTGTTATTCTTGGACACCTTGGCGGAGGATGTACGGAAGCGTGAATCGGTCGCCATCGCAGGAGATTTCAACGCCTGGGCAATTGACTGGGGATGCCGGGAAACGAGCGCGAGAGGACGAGCTCTCCTTGAGACCATGTCTTCGCTCAACCTGGTACTCCTCAACACAGGAGCCGTAAGCACATATCGCAAAGGCACAGCCAGCTCCATTATCGATGTGACATTCGTTAGCAGCAACCTAATTAAAGGGGGCTGTGAGTGGCGGGTCGATGAGGAGTTTACTAATAGCGACCACCAAGCTATTATATGGGAAATCAACACCACTCCCAAACGAAGATTGTGTGTCAGTCGTGCGAGGCCACAGCCAGTCGGTTGGAACAAAAATGCTTTCGATGCTGATTCATTCGCCTTGGTTATGGAGCAGGAACCATTGTCAATAGCAACAAGCGCAGAAGCCACTGCCAAAGAGGTAATGGCAAGCGTTGTCAAGTCCTGCGATGCTTCCATGCCAAGGAGACGGCAGAACAACAGCCGCCCACCAGTTTACTGGTGGAACGACACGATCTCACAACACCGACGAGAGTGTTTCAAAGCACGAAGGCTGCATCAACGAGCACGGAGACGCGACAGGGTCACAACAGAAGAACTAAGGCTCGACTATGAGATCAAAAGACAACAACTACGAAGAGCCATTCTCTCAAGCAAGAGATCCTACTGGAAGGAGTTGTGTGACGAAGTTGACCAAGATCCATGGGGAAAACCGTATTAAATCGTGATGCATAAAATTAAGGCCCCTCCCATGACATCAACGAACTGCCCCGAATCATTGCACCGCATTGTCACTCACTTGTTTCCTGCGAAGCCTGAGCTACCCGCTTATCCTTCGTGGCAGGTGAGGGACGAAGATATACCATCAGTGACTATGAATGAGCTGATGGGCGCGTGCAACCGGCTCCAAAACGGCAAGGCTCCCGGTCCAGATGGCATACCTAACATCGCGCTAAAATGCGCCATAGCCAATAGGCCTGACATGTTTCTACACATGTATGAGACCTGCCTAAAGCAGGGGGTTTTCCCGACTAAGTGGAAAAAGCAGAGGCTTGTGCTCCTCCCTAAAGGGGGAAAGAAACCTCCCGACGAACCGTCATCATATCGTCCCCTCTGTATGTTGGACTCTGCGGGAAAACTCCTTGAAAGGATAATAGCAGATAGGCTGGAGCCCTACGTTGAGCCGAAACTTTCCACCAACCAATTCGGGTTCAGAATCCATCGATGCCATGAAACTCGTTACCAACATCGCCAGAGAGGCTATCTCGGGAAAGAGATGGAGAAGAGGTGGAAAAAAGTACTGTCTAATAGCCACCCTGGATATCAAGAACGCCTTTAACTCGGCCCGCTGGGACCGCATTTTGGAGGCTCTTGCCAGGATGGAAGTTCCGCAGTACTTGCGCAGAATGGTTTCAGCGTATTTCAAGGACCGCATCTTGTTGTACCAAACTGAAAATGGGCAAGTAGACTATAAGATCACAGGAGGTGTACCTCAGGGCTCTGTTCTTGGCCCCCCTCTTATGGAACGTAATGTACAACGACCTGCTCCTGCTCGGTCTGCCTGAGGGCGTCAGGCTAGTGGCATTCGCCGATGATGTGGCATTGATCATAGTGCGCAAGCACATAGAGGAGATACAAACAAACTTCTCATTCGCTATAGCCACAATTCAGCATTGGATGCTCGCAGCGGACTTGAGTTTAGCAGAACAAAAGACCGAAACACTTCTTGTTAGCAGTCGAAAGGCAAGGGAAACCATCACCTTCAAAATAGGCGACACCTACATACAGTCGCAGCCCTTCATCAGCTATTTGGGGGTGCTCCTGGACACACGGCTCAACTTCAAAGAGCACATAATCGCGGCCAGCAAGAAAGCAGCTGGGGTACAGGGGGCATTATCTAGAATAATGCCTAATGTCGGAGGCCCTAGACAGATGAGAAGACAGCTACTGGCAACAGTAACTACTTCTGTTTTGTTGTACGGGGCACCGGTATGGGAGAAATCGCTCGAGCTACCATCGTACCGCCGGAAAATAAAATCAGTCCAGCGGCTCTCAGCGATTCGAGTGGCATCATCCTACCGCACTGTGTCTTACGAGGCGGTGATTGTGATTGCCTCTACCCTGCCAATCGACATCCTGGCTGCAGAAAGGGGACGGCTTTATCGCAGAAAGTTAGAAAAAGACCAGCCGACAGGAAACAGCGATGAAAGAGCCATGAGTCTAGGGCAATGGCAGGAGAGGTGGGACAGCTCTACTAAAGGCCGGTGGACATATCGATTGATACCTAACATCAGTCGTTGGGTCAACCGCCAGCATGGGGAGGTTGGGTTTTACATCACTCAACTACTGACTGGACATGGATGCTTTCGAGCATACTTGCACAGGTTCAGGAGGGCAAACTCCCCAAACAGCCCACACTGTACGGACGTGGTAGAGGACGCGGAACACGTGTTCTTCTCCTGCCCCCGGTTTCAGGATCAACGTGCTGAAGTCGAGAGGATTCTGGAGACTAATATCGTTCCAGAACAAATAGTAGAAGCCATGCTGAAGGGACCCCAAGCCTGGAACTTGGTATCAGATTACGCGGAGACTATCCTCAAAGAACTCCGCAATACGTTTGAGGAGTAGGCTTTAGAGGCTTCCAATGTAAGAGCAGTAAACATCTGCAATGAACCACCCTTGCGAAGTAGTATTGAGTAAGAGTGCCGCAAGGGACCATGGTTGTAGGAGAAAGAGGTTAGGGTTCTAGCGGGTATACGGTATACTGGTTTCAATGCAACGATCTACTCTTGCTTTGAAGTCATTGCATCGGGAGTCCCGCACGACGGCCAGCACGTGCTAGCTAAGTACGCAATGTATTTCCCCCCTCTTCGGATAAAAAAAAAAACACACACACACACACACTACTGCAAATGAACCACCTTTGCGAAGTAGTATTGAGTTAGAGTGCCGCAGGGGACCATGGTTGTAGGAGAAAGAGGTTAGGGTTTTAGCGGGTATACGGTGTACTGGTTTCAATGCAACGATTTACTCATGCTTTGAAGTCATTACATCGGGAGTCCCGCACGACGGCCAGCACGTGCTAGCTAAGTACGCAATGTATTTCCCCCCTCTTCGGATAAAAAAACACACACACACACACACACACAAATCGAGATTGAAATTAAAGACTTGGACGAGATCAGTACCAAGGAAGACGTAGTAAACCTGCTCAAAGATAATATCGACGGCCTGGCAGAGATCACTGAGGAGGCAGTGAAATCACTTCGACGGGCATATAGATCAACACAAACGGCAGTTGTTTGTCTCCCAGAGGTCCAGGCCAAGAAATCCATCGCACTTGGAAAGCTGAAACTTGCGTGGGGCACAGTACGTGTTCGCGAGAGGATCAGCCTTCGACGGTGCTTCAAATGCTGGCACTTTGGGCACAACGCCCAGGCGTGCAGAGGCAAGACTGACCGAAGCAGTTGTTGTCACAGATGCGGAGGCGCTGGTCACAATGCCTCGGCTTGTCAACAACCTGCCAAGTGCTTACTCTGCAAAGAGAAAGATAGTAGGTCAGACTGCCGGCACGTTGCGGGTAGTTGGAAATGTCCGATCTACCAACAGGCAATGAGAGCAGCACAAGCCCGTAAATGAAAGTACTGCAACTCAACCTCAACCATTGCGAAGCAGCCCAAGACCTACTGGTACAGCGGGTGCGGGAATTGCATTGCGACGTAGCCATAATCTGCGAGCAGTACAAAAACGTCGACACCCTGTCCTGGGTAAATGACACAACGGACAGAGCAGCGATATGGGCTTGCGGTAAACTTCCGTTCCAACAACTCTCAAATACCCCCGAACCATGGCTTGTGAGAGCCAAAGTGGGAGGGGTTCACTTCTATAGCTGCTATGCACCTCCTAGTGCACAGCTCGAGGAGTTCGAGTTATTCTTGGACACCTTAGCAGAGGATGTACGGAAGCGTGAATCGGTCGCCATCGCAGGAGATTTCAACGCCTGGGCAATTGACTGGGGATGCCGGGAAACGAGCGCGAGAGGACGAGCTCTCCTTGAGACCATGTCTTCGCTCAACGTGGTACTCCTCAACACAGGAGACGTAAGCACATATCGCAAAGGCACAGCCAGCTCCATTATCGATGTGACATTCGTTAGCAGCAACCTAATTAAAGGGGGCTGTGAGTGGCGGGTCGATGAGGAGTTTACTAATAGCGACCACCAAGCTATTATATGGGAAATCAACACCACTCCCAAACGAAGATTGTGTGTCAGTCGTGCGAGGTCACAGTCAGTCGGTTGGAACAAAAATGCTTTCGATGCTGATTCATTCGCCTTGGTTATGGAGCAGGAACCATTGTCAATAGCAACAAGCGCAGAAACCACTGCCAAAGAGGTAATGACAAGCGTTGTCAAGTCCTGCGATGCTTCCATGCCAAGGAGACGGCAGAACAACAGCCGCCCACCAGTTTACTGGTGGAACGACACGATCTCACAACACCGACGAGAGTGTCTCAAAGCACGAAGGCTGCATCAACGAGCACGGAGACGCGACAGGGTCACAACAGAAGATCTAAGGCTCGACTATGAGATCAAAAGACAACAACTACGAAGAGCCATTCTCTCAAGCAAGAGATCCTACTGGAAGGAGTTGTGTGACGAAGTTAATCAAGATCCATGGGGAAAACCGTATAAAATCGTGATGCATAAAATTAAGGCCTCTCCCATGACATCAACGAACTGCCCCGAATCATTGCACCGCATTGCCACTCACTTGTTTCCTGCGAAGCCTGAGCTACCCGCTTATCCTTCGTGGCAGGTGAGGGACGAAGATATACCATCAGTGACTATGAATGAGCTGATGGGCGCGTGCAACCGGCTCCAAAACGGCAAGGCTCCCGGTCCAGATGGCATACCTATCATCGCGCTAAAATGCGCCATAGCCAATAGGCCTGACATGTTTCTACACATGTATGAGACCTGCCTAAAGCAGGGGTTTTCCCGACTAAGTGGAAAAAGCAGAGGCTTGTGCTCCTCCCTAAAGGGGGAAAGAAACCTCCCGACGAACCGTCATCATATCGTCCCCTCTGTATGTTGGACTCTGCGGGAAAACTCCTTGAAAGGATAATAGCAGATAGGCTGGAGCCCTACGTTGAGCCGAAACTTTCCACCAACCAATTCGGGTTCAGAAAGGGGAGATCAACCATCGATGCCGTGAAACTCGTTACCAACATCGCCAGAGAGGCTATCTCGGGAAAGAGATGGAGACGAGGCGGTGAGTGTGATTGCCTCTACCCTGCCAATTGACATCCTGGCTGCAGAAAGGGGACTGCTTTATCGCGGAAAGTTAGAAAAAGACCAACCGACAGGAAACAGCGATGAAAGAGCCATGAGTCTAGGGCAATGGCAGGAGAGGTGGGACAGCTCTACTAGAGGCCGGTGGTCATATCGATTGATACCTAACATCAGTCGTTGGGTCAACCGCCAGCATGGGGAGGTTGGGTTCTACATCACTCAACTCCTGACTGGACATGGATGCTTTCGAGCATACCTGCACAGGTTCAGGAGGGCAAACTCCCCAAACTGCCCACACTGTACGGACGTGATAGAGGACGCGGAACACGTGTTCTTCTCCTGTCCCCGGTTTCAGGATCAACGTGCTGAAGTGGAGAGGATTCTGGAGACTAATATCGTCCCAGAACAATTAGTAGATGCCATGCTGAAGGGCCCCCAAGCCTGGAACTTGGTATCAGATTACGCGGAGACTATCCTCAAAGAACTCCGCGATACGTTCGAGGAGTAGGCTTTAGAAGCTTTCAATGGAAAGAGCAGTAAACATCTGCAATGAACCACCCTTGCGAAGTAGTATTGACTAAGAGTGCCGCAGGGGACCATGGTTGTAGGAGAAAGAGGTTAGCGTTTTAGCGGGTATACGGTATACTGGTTTCAATGCAACGATCTACTCTTGCTTTGAAGTCATTGCATCGGGAGTCCCGCACGACGGCTAGCACGTGCTAGCTAAGTACGCAATGTATTTCCCCCTCTTCGGATAAAAAAAAAACACACACACACACACACACAAGAATAAGCTCCCAAGCGGGGCCACTGTACCAAATCGAGATTGAAATTAAAGACTTGGACGAGATCAGTACCAAGGAAGACGTAGAAACCTGCTCAAAGATAATATCGACGGCCTGGCAAAGATCACTGAGGAGGCAGTGAAATCACTTCGACGGGCATATAGATCAACACAAACGGCAGTTGTTTGTCTCCCAGAGGTCCAGGCCAAGAAAGCCATCGCACTTGGAAAGCTGAAACTTGCGTGGGGCACAGTACGTGTTCGCGAGAGGATCAGCCTTCGACGGTGCTTCAAATGCTGGCACTTTGGGCACAACGCCCAGGCGTGCAGAGGCAAGACTGACCGAAGTAGTTGTTGTCACAAATGCGGAGGCGCTGGTCACAATGCCTCGGCTTGTCAACAACCTGCCAAGTGCTTACTCTGCAAAGAAGAAAGATAGTAGGTCAGACTGCCGGCACGTTGCGGGTAGTTGGAAATGTCCGATCTACCAACAGGCGATGAGAGCAGCACAAGCCCGTAAATGAAAGTACTGCAACTCAACCTCAACCATTGCGAAGCAGCCCAAGACCTACTGGTACAGCGGGTGCGGGAATTGGATTGCGACGTAGCCATAATCTGCGAGCAGTACAAAAACTTCGACACCCTGTCCTGGGTAAATGACACAACGGACAGAGCAGCGATATGGGCTTGCGGTAAACTTCCGTTCCAACAACTCCCAAATACCCCCGAACCATGGCTTGTGAGAGCCAAAGTGGGAGGGGTTCACTTCTATAGCTGCTATGCACCTCCTAGTGCACAGCTCGAGGAGTTCGAGTTATTCTTGGACACCTTGGCGGAGGATGTACGGAAGCGTGAATCGGTCGCCATCGCAGGAAATTTCAACGCCTGGGCAATTGACTGGGGAAGCCGGGAAACGAGCGCGAGAGGACGAGCTCTCCTTGAGACCATGTCTTCGCTCAACCTGGTACTCCTCAACACAGGAGACGTAAGCACATATCGCAAAGGCACAGCCAGCTCCATTATAGATGTGACATTCGTTAGCAGCAACCTAATTAAAGGGGGCTGTGAGTGGCGGGTCGATGAGGAGTTTACTAATAGCGACCACCAAGCTATTATATGGGAAATCAACACCACTCCCAAACGAAGATGGTGTGTCAGTCGTGCGAGGTCACAGCCAGTCGGTTGGAACAAAAATGCTTTCGATGCTGATTCATTCGCCTTGGTTATGGAGCAGGAACCATTGTCAATAGCAACAAGCGCAGAAGCCACTGCCAAAGAGGTAATGACAAGCGTTGTCAAGGAGACGGCAGAACAACAGCCGATCTCACAACACCGACGAGAGTGTCTCAAAGCACGAAGGCTGCATCAACGAGCACGGAGACGCGACAGGGTCACAACAGAAGAACTAAGGCTCGACTATGAGATCAAAAGACAACAACTACGAAGAGCCATTCTCTCAAGCAAGAGATAATACTGGAAGGAGTTGTGTGACGAAGTTAATCAAGATCCATGGGGAAAACCGTATAAAATCGTGATGCATAAAATTAAGGCCCCTCCCATGACATCAACGAACTGCCCCGAATCATTGCACCGCATTGTCACTCACTTGTTTCCTGCGAAGCCTGAGCTACCCGCTTATCCTTCGTGGCAGGTGAGGGACGAAGATATACCATCAGTGACTATGAATGAGCTGATGGGCGCGTGCAACCGGCTCCAAAACGGTAAGGCTCCCGGTCCAGATGGCATACCTAACATCGCGCTAAAATGCGCCATAGCCAATAGGCCTGACATGTTTCTACACATGTATGAGACCTGCCTTAAGCAGGGGGTTTTCCCGACTAAGTGGAAAAAGCAGAGGCTTGTGCTCCTACCTAAAGGGGGAAAGAAACCTCCAGACGAACCGTCATCATATCGTCCCCTCTGTATGTTGGACGCTGCGGGAAAACTCCTTGAAAAAATAATAATAGCAGATAGGCTGGAGCCCTACGTTGAGCCAAAACTTTCCACCAACCAATTCGGGTTCAGAAAGGGGAGATCAACCATCGATGCCGTGACACTCGTTACCAACATCGCCAGAGAGGCTATCTCGGGAAAGAGATGGAGAAGAGGTGGAAAAAAGTACTGTCTAATAGCCACCCTGGATATCAAGAACGCCTTTAACTCGGCCCGCTGGGACCGCATTTTGGAGGCTCTTGCCAGGATGGAAGTTCCGCAGTACTTGCGCAGAATGGTTTCAGCGTATTTCAAGGACCGCATCTTGTTGTACCAAACTGAAAATGGGCAAGTAGACTATAAGATCACAGGAGGTGTACCTCAGGGCTCTGTTCTTGGCCCCCTCTTATGGAACGTAATGTACAACGACCTGCTCCTGCTCGGTCTGCCTGAGGGCGTCAGGCTAGTTGCATTCGCCGATGATGTGGCATTGATCATAGTGCGCAAGCACATAGAGGAGATACAAACAACCTTCTCATTCGCTATAGCCACAATTCAGCATTGGATGCTCGCAGCGGACTCGAGTTTAGCAGAGCAAAAGACCGAAACACTTCTTGTTAGCAGTCGGATGGCAAGGGAAACCATCACCCTCAAAATAGGCGACACCTACATACAGTCGCAGCCCTTCATCAGCTATTTGGGGGTGCTCCTGGACACACGGCTCAACTTCAAAGAGCACATAATCGCGGCCAGCAAGAAAGCAGCTGGGGTACAGGGGGCATTATCTAGAATAATGCCGAATGTCGGGGCCCTAGACAGATAAGAAGACAGCTACTGGCAACAGTAACTACTTCTGTTTTGTTGTACGGGGCACCGGTATGGGAGAAATCGCTCGAGCTACCATCGTACCGCCGGAGAATGAAATCAGTCCAGCGGCTCTCAGCGATTCGAGTGGCATCATCCTACCGCACTGTGTCTTACGAGGCGGTGATTGTGATTCCCTTTACCCTGCCAATCGACATTCTGGCTGCAGAATGGGGACGGCTTTATCGCAGAAAGTTAGAAAAAGACCAGCCGACAGGAAACAGCGATGAAAGAGTCATGAGTCTAGGGCAATGGCAGGAGAGGTGGGACAGCTCTACTAAAGGCCAGTGGACATATCGATTGATACCTAACATCAGTCGTTGGGTCAACCGCCAGCATGGGGAGGTTGGGTTTTACATCACTCAACTACTGACTGGACATGGATGCTTTCGAGCATACTTGCACAGGTTCAGGAGGGCAAACTCCCCAAACTGCCCACACTGTACGGACGTGGTAGAGGACGCGGAACACGTGTTCTTCTCCTGCCCCCGGTTTCAGGATCAACGTGCTGAAGTGGAGAGGATTCTGGAGACTAATATTGTTCCAGAACAAATAGTAGAAGCCATGCTGAAGGGCCTCCAAGCCTGGAACTTGGTATCAGATTACGCGGAGACTATCCTCAAAGAACTCCGCAATACGTTCGAGGAGTAGGCTTTAGAGGCTTCCAATGTAAGAGCAGTAAACATCTGCAATGAACCACCCTTGCGAAGTAGTATTGAGTAAGAGTGCCGCAAGGGACCATGGTTGTAGGAGAAAGAGGTTAGGGTTTTAGCGGGTATACGGTATACTGGTTTCAATGCAACGATCTACTCTCAGCACGTGCTAGCTAAACACACACACACACACTTGATAACAATTAAAAAAGACAAAAATAAGTGGTAAACTAAACTAGACAGAACTGTAAGTAATAATGAATAATGAATCAAGGCAAATGTACAATTTATAACCTAAGAACGCTGATTAAGCTGTCGCAGCGCTTGCAGTTCTCACGGATGTTCGTCTGCAGGTAACTGGAGACAACACGTGTATGCTGAGTCAGCTGGGAACTTGTTGCTTGTTGTGTTCATATAAGTCGATGGAATAACGTATGTAACCACTCCCATCCATAATAAAAACTTGATGCTACAGCATCGACTTTTAAGGGAAGTTCTGCAAATCAATATCCTCGACGGGACTAAGGAAGCTATGGAGTTTTACCCTGGTGGTGGTGCTGGATCGGCAGAAGGGCTGATCGTTGTGGGCTTCTGGAATTTCCTTCTGATGATGCTGGTTGAAAGAAGGGCAACCACAATTGCGGTGATTGTGATGATACTAAACCAGGAGGTGTGTTTCTCCAAGAATGGTTGGTCTTTGAGCTTTTCCAATTCCCTGGAGTATTGGCGATATTCAGGATCTCTGGCCTCCAATTCTTGTAGTCTCATGGTTTTCAACAGGATAAGGAAAGATAGCTCCCTTATCCTGTAGACAACATTGTTGATCCTTTTTACGAATATCCACAACGACGCAAATAAGATTTGATGTCGTAGGCTACCTTCATTCGGGTACTGGCATTTTCGATATTTAACCGGACTAGTTGATGGATATCGTCCATCCTTTGACGTAACTGGCTAACATAGTCTTCTCCTGGGTGACATCCAAAGTTAAAATCGCATGGTAGTCTCGTCCCATAATAAGACTGGCTAGGGTCTGATCCGTGGACACATGCACAGACGAACGATAAGCCATAAGAAACAAGTGATGATACTGGTCCCAGTCTCTTTAGGGGTCAGAGACTACCTTTGACAAATAGCGGTTAATGGTCCTATTCGACCATTCCATTGAATTGTGGGTGTAATGCTGTCCTCCATGTTTTATTGATCTTGCCCGTCAAGGCTTCTTGATTCGGCAAGGCATAAGCTTCTGCCCATTTACTGAATAGTCCATCACCACCACAATATACTTATTTTATTTACGAGTCAGATTCAGGAAATGGAAATGGCTACTTGCTTGTGCTCGTTTCTGAGGACTATTACTTCATGCACAAACCGTACGTTTTCGGCACCAATCATGGACCAGCTGCTTGACAGTTTACCCAGTAGAAGCCTTTCTCTTAACTTCCCCAGGGTTTTTGTTACTCCCAGATGTACTCCAGTTGTTCCATCGTGTAGTTCTTGCAAAACCTCCGGTCTTCTATTTCTGGGGATTACAATCTGTTTTATGTCCTTGCCCTCCTCTGAAGTTTCCAGCATGCGCTTCAGAAGGCCGTTCTTCAGAATGAGGGAGTTCCACTGAGGACAGTATGACTTTATGGTTGGTGAGTATCGGGAAATCTGCTACCACGTAGGTTTTGCAGTCCTCTTCCTTCCACCGCATACCCTCTTTTAGCTCTGGATCTAATTTCTGGTCTTTCTCGATCTCCAATGGTCATCTACGGCGGTAGTTCTACAGCACTTTTTCCTTCAGTTCGCTGAGCATGTTTACAATTATCATTGCCTGGTCTCTTGGATAACACATCAGCGTTCTTATGGCTCGTTCCAACGCGATGTTCTGACGACAAAGTCGGTACTCCGTTGATACCATTGCAACGACTCCTTACATATACTACTTTACCACTCTTCCAACCTCTTAGTTGCCTTGTTTCGGTAAGGACTTCCTTTAGAATCTGTCTTACTGAGGCTTTATAATTTCCCACATGTTCTGATTCTCCTTCTCTGCTCTGACCTCTACAGGTTTTTTTCGCAGTCTCGAATTTCAGAGCTCGACCCAGTGCATCCACTAATTAGTGGGTCGAGCTAGTATCACTGCTTATCTGGCTTCCTGGTCCCAAAGTTCATCCAAAAAAACTTAAACTGCTAACCTTTCTATAACATTTTCTAGTGAGGCTGGATAGGGAAGGCGAACCAGACGGACAATATCAACTTCAAACTCTAGCAGGGATTCATTCGCTTTCTGGTGGCGATTTTTCAGTTTGGAGTGTTAAACGTGCTCCAAATGTGTCTCTCCATACCTCCGTTCTAAATGTTTGACCAGTTGTTCTTATTCTTCTTGCTCAGAGGTACTCAACCTTTGCAAAATATATGTAGCGTCCCCTCTTAAGGCGACGGTTAATGCGATGGCCTTCTCCTCTGCCAACCATCCGTTTAGCTTTGCAGCCTCGAATTGGCACCGATATTTAGTCATTGAAGATTTTTCATCAAATTGTGGAGGTTTCAGTTTGTGTCTACCTACCTCGAGGCCGATTTTAGATTCCACTTCTTCCGTACTGTTTCTCATTTCGGTCTTTCGTGGAGTTTCTCACTTTTTTATTGTGGCTACCTGTTCTTCTATTATGCTGATTTCACCTTCCATTATCTGTTTTAGCTCTTCTATCCGCAATTGATCCTCGACAATTCTCTCTTCTAGCATTTCTGAATTTTTCTGTACCATGCTTTTCACATTTTCTCTAAGGATTTAGAATTTTCAACTTCTAAGGAATATTTCACGGTTTTAGAGTTTCCTAGTAATTCGACTTCTAGGGTTTTTAAATTTTCTAGTAATTTGTCTTTTAATGTTTTAGAAGTATCTAACAATATGTCTTCTAAGGTTTTAGAATATTTTTCTAACGACTCTTTCAAGTTTTTAGAATTTTCCAGCAGATTGTCTTGTAAGGTTTCTTGTAAATTTCCCAGTTGTTTTAATTGAATATTCATTTCTCGATTACCAGAAACTGCAAACAAATAAGTATCGGGATCGTTACCTTCATTTAATCAGGCACCTGGTAGCCGTTGTATTAATTCACTTTTCTTCCCACTAATTTCTAAATCCCTTTCCTCCAGTTCTTTTTTAAAATCAGTCACTTTCAATTGGTCCAAACTCACCGCTTTAAACATTATCAGTCCAATATTTTTTTACTTATACAGTTCCACAAATACACCGACATCTGTCACCACTGTAATATTTTTATATTTACAATCGGGTTCTAGGATTTATTTATAGAGTCCAACTCACTCTAATTTATTTTAACTATTTTAATTTATATTCACAGAACTATTTACAATTTATCTTCGCTATACGACAATCGAATACTGATTGAATGCTTCCGTCAGCTCTCCGTATTTATATATTATTTCTCGGAATTCCCCAGAACATCAAAGAGCCGCCCAGAGATGGACTAGATTCTTCGAGAACTTCATCAAAGCAAGCCGCCGACTTCGATTTGCCAGACGAACATTTCGGATTATTCGAAATATCAAATAAATGCCGCTTCCACGTATTTTCCGTCACAATAATAATAAAAAATGCAGGTTAAAAAGGTAAGTGATTGACAAGGTAAGATTAAATAATTGATAGTAAAATGAAAAATGGCAAACAAAATGAGAACAAGAAGCACCAAGGATAAATAGGAAGATATTGAAGAGCAAGAAAATCACCCAGATGAACAACAAATGGAAATGCAAAATATGGGAGAGCAAGATGATGAAGTAGTTCTGAAAAAAGAATCAACAGCTGGTCAAGAAGAACAGGAAGAAAACGTGATTATCAGAAGAGAATGTAAGTCTACAAGAAAATGTTAGCCAAAAACCACAAAACCATGTAAAGGATTTGAACGCTCTAATGATGAACTTATTTGGTAAATAGGAGGAAATGAAAAAGGATAATGAGAAGAACACTAAGGCATTAGAAAAAAATCTAACTTAGAAGAGTGAATCTAATATTAAGGCACTAGAAGAAAATCTAATTAAAAGGCTGAAGCTAATACAAAAGAATTGAAGCAAATCTAAATAAGAAAAGCGAAGACTTAGAAGCAAATTTTAATAAGAAGAGTGAATTAGAAGCAAATTTGAAAACAGAAATTACAAATTTACAGAAGGATATTCAACAGGTTGAAGAGAGGGTGAAGAAAGAAACTCTTGAGATGGAGAAAAGATTTACTCTGGGAATAAATATAAAGAAAGCAGAGAGTATTTTACAAATTGAAACTCTGGAAAACAACCTCCAAGAAAAGTTTAATGAATAATGTTTGAAGAACAAATATGAAGAGCAAATGTCTACTATATTAGATAGAACTCAACCCATAACTGAGAAGAATCTGAAATTTAGTGGTAGGAATGTACAACTACATTCATGTATATTTTTATAAATACGATGAAAATCAATTAAAATACACCAACAACATGGATGAGATAAGAAACCGGATGAGGCAAAGCATGACAGAAAGTACTTCGTTGTGGTTTGCATCAATAGAACATATAAAATTTCACAATTTAAAAAAATATATATCCTTATAAATTGGCGACTGAACGTGTGATTCAGTAGCTCAGTAAAATGGGTTCAGGATAACACAGATTTTAGTAAGTATATTAATTATTTTCAAGAGCTAGAAAAAGAATTCTTAACGTATTTTTGGGGAGAAATACAACAAGCAACCTTTAAAGAAAAGTTGTATTTCGGATTATAAATAATAAGACTAAAAAAGTGCAAGTATAACACATTATGTACTGAAGCTAATTACATCTGAAAAATGTATGCAACCCCCAAGGAAAGGAAAGAGGAAATTGTGTTAAACTTAGCTCGTCATTTCAGTGCAGATGTAGCAGAAGCTATATTTGTAAAGAACATTAAAACAATAAACCAATTCATCACATATTTAAATCGGATGCAAATGGCAAGACACTTTAAAGAAAATTAAAGAGAACATAATGGAAAGCCAATATATAATAAGAATGTGAGAATGAATGATGATAATGGAAATCAGTGGAAAACTGAGAAAACATAATAAGAAGGTTTAATAATACTTATTCAAATAATAACAATTGCAAAGGAAATAACTCAAGACAGCAAACTAATTGCAATAGAAAATGTTATAAAAATACAATGGAAAGAAACAAAACAGTAACCACAATTACCGAACTAATAATAAGTGGAACAATGGAAATCAAAACAGAGACACAGATCACATAGGAACAATAACCAAAACCAAAAGATGAATGTAATGAGAAAAGGAAGGAGCGACGAAGATATAAGTTGAACAACATGTTTAAAGCGCAGTATGTTGTACCAAAAATTAGGTATAAGAATATAAATATACAAACCAAATCTGTATATACAAATATCCTAGAGAAATAATTTAAATGGAAGACTCAATGGAAAGTGATTTAATAATTATAAAAGGAAAGATCAATGAAGTATTTTTCAAAATACTCATGAATTGATACTGATTCAGAGGAGAGTCTTATTGGAATGTCTTCGATGACACATTTCATATAATATCATATAATATCCAAAAAAATTAGATGTTGCGGTTTTAGTTCAATGCTGGTTCAATGTAAGTATATAATTGACGAAGGACCTTTAGCGGAACAATCAATAAACACGTGCCGTCGCGTAAATGAATCACCAAATAAAAGTTAATCACTAACCTTTTACGTCGGAGCTCTGCAGGAGGTGTTTTCTTGGTTCTTCTTTCTTCAGAGGCTAGCCCCGCAGCGGCAGAACTGTTTTTAGAGCTTAGTCTTGACAACACGTTACACAAAAAATAGCGACGTAATGTTCATTGATTGAGCAAACAAAAATGCGGGTTTAACAACAAATGATGCGCTTTTGTTAACACAAAAGAAACAAAATGAAAGCGGTTTTGCGGTTGTTACGACCGGAACTAATAACTCGCGGAATCGTAACACAATAACAACAAAATGCGGCCGTCTCTTAAGACGGAATCAAAACCGTCCAAATAGCTTGGAATACAATACACGAATAACGGATACTGTCTATATTGTACACACAAAAAACACTTAAAATTACCATTATCGCGACTGAAGGTTTTGGAAAAGGTGCAGAAGTTTAAAAATCAATGAAGTAATTCAATCAAATTTAAAACAATACACTAAACAAATTGCGAGAACGCACCACTTATAATCAGAAAATACCCATGGAATTTTTAATAGTCAAAAACATCAGTTATAAAGCAATTATGGGAATTAATCTGTTAAGAAAAAAAAAGGAGAAGACATCAAAATGGAACAAAGTAAAATAAAATTGCAGGACAAAGTTATAATATTTGAAGAGAGAGAGAGAGAGAGAGAGAGAGAGAGAGAGAGGAAGAAAAGGATCAAAAAGGTCAAAGTGGCAAGGAAGGTATAAAATTAAATAATTATAGTTGAATAAATGGTGCAGGTAAATTAGATAAATGACAGCTGTGCAGAGACGAGTAAATTTGTAACAACTAAAATAATTTGTCCTGAAGTTAAGTAATTATTTAGTTCCTACAATCTGCAAATATGAAGAAAATCGAATAGCACAAGAATATGTGCACAAAATTGAAATAAAAGACATTAAAAATTTCAATTTAAAGAATTATCCAATACCATACAAATATCGAAATCAAGTAAATGAAGAAATCAAATAAATGTTAAAAGGCGGAATTTAAACAAAGATCAGTAACATGTTGCATAATTCCAATATTTATTGTAAAAAAGAATAATGGAGAACTCAGGATTTTTCTGGATTCCCATGATACAACCAGTATAACATTTCTCAATACTGCAATAAATTTCGTGGATTCACAATCAAATTAACACACCGATATTCATGTTTACTTCCGATGACTTTATTTGAACAAAAATAATCCAGTATTTGTTTACTACAGCTGATCTCTCGATACAATTCACAAGCAATATAAACTAAAACTAACTACACGAAATGTACAATGTCCTTTTGTAGTTAATATGTAATTCTCTAGTATTTTTCGAGGGTTATCTCGTAGTTCGCGTATCGTTTTGCCGGAGCCTTACCAAAATTTCCAGTCGATCTTGGGCAGGATCTCCCCTTTTTACAAGCTTTTATTAAGTTTCACCTCTCCCGATGTTTGTCTGTGATCAAAACTTGCAAGTTAAATTCGATCCACTTCCCGGTTACCGATTGAGCTAAAATTTTTCCTGCATGTATAAATCGAGTGACAATGTACAATTATTATCACATGGAACTGATCTGATAAAGGAATTGGAAGGTGGACATAGGAACTCTGTAGTTAAACGACACAAAATCAAATTTTGCAAGTTAAATTTGTTGCACTTCCCGGTTACCGATTGAGCTGAAAATGTGGATGTATGTGTAAATCGGATGACAATGCAAAAATGTGATGGCGTGGAGCTGATCTGATAATCGAACCGGAAGATAGCCATAGGAACTCGAGCTTGGACTCATTTGATCCATCTTGACGGGTACTGTGGTGCTAGATGGAAACCAGGGTCTGATGATGAGCTGGAAAATGGCTATAGGATCTTGTTAATTAAACGACACAACCCCATGGACTTTGGGCTAGTACGATTCGTCTTGACGAGTCCTTTGGTAATAGATGGTAACCAGGGTCTTATGTTGGAGCTGGAACTCAGTCATTAAGCGGTACAACAGCGTCGAGTTTGATTCGTTTTGATGGGTGGTGAGTGGTGGTGGTTTGGTGGACGTTTGCTATGAATGTGGATTCTGTCTTTTATTAGATGGATTAGATTGATCCAATGCTAAGGTAAGCACGTGCCGAAAGCTGTATGGTAAGAGGGTCTATAAACATGTCATATAGCTAACGTTGCGCCTTAGGATACCAGGGCGAACCCTGTTGTACTGGAGGATGGACTGTTTTTGACCTACACTCGTGGGAATAACATTAACAAAAAGGAAACTACTATACAAAGAAAGATACGTTTAGAGAAGGCGAAATTGAAGTGACAGGAGAAGATTGTTAATGAAAGCGATGTCCACAAGCAACAACGCTCGGCAAAAAATAGTTTACCAGTAACTGAACATAGCGAAAACGAATCGTTGGACCAATGCACTAAAGACAAGATATCGGTAGAATACAGACCCAAGAGAAAAGGGAAAAGAATAACCCGAACAACATGCTCTCAGGATAGATAACGATAGAACACTTGGCCAGATCGAAAGGAACAGAATGCTCAGGAAGTCAGTTGACATAAACGGCAGGGGAATACATTGCAACAACAGAGAATGGACGGCAGAAAAAGTCTAATCAGAGGAAAATGCTACCACGTTGCAACAATTAACTTTCGCGTAGTGATGGACGCAGTTTCCTCAGTTCAACTAATTTAGCAATTTTAATTTACAAAATAATTTTAAAATGAATAAAAAGATTGATTTAGGTATTCTGTAACGCAATTTAATTAATGCATACAATGCAGCATATGCTGATAAGAAAAAAAAAGATACAAGAAGAAGTATGGGAGAGTTTACAAAAGTACTGATGATATTCATGTTGAGTAGGTACTTTAATAACGCTATAAATACTTTTGCGATAAAGTGTGTAATATTTGCATGTAGAGATGGAGTTGTCTCTGACATTATACTACGATTGTCGCACAGTGAAAAGAGCCTGCTTTATAGAATAATACCATTTATAAAAATTCAGCGCCTTATTTGGACAATATGGATTTCGTGGCAAAGCAGTACATTTGCCCAAGGTCTTTTCGAGGTAACTGAAAAATTGCCACATATGTTGCCTAGATCTGTCCATATCTGTGGAATAGTGATTGTTACTGATCATTTGGAGAATTTCAATATTACTCGCGAGTTTTCAGTATCTCTCGATAATGTGTTCCAGGCGATAATGGTTGGTGGCTAATAATCTCTTGTTCAAAACATAATGCAACCGTTCTTGTACATTTTAAGAAGACAAAAAATACACAAATAATAATAAAAAAAATAAAATAATAGCTCAAGAGCAATTAATTGATGAATAAAAAAGAATAAACAAATTGATATTAATAATATAATAGACGCGGATACTAATAAAACAGGTGGTCTTCCAAAGGAAGTGCTAAAGTAATGCTGAGGTGAGGTCTAACGTTGACGTTGCTCAGGGACTTGAGACTGGAGCGATAGGTCAAATTGTTGAAATTATATGGACATATTACCGACATGCTGAACTATAAGATAGCGATATACCATCGGTTCGCGTAGACTTCTGGACTTTATGCTGTTATTTATCTTGGTTCCAAATTGTTTGCTGCATGTCAAGTTTATGTGGCTTTAAGCCGAGTTCGGTCTTTTGCGGGTCTGCAAAGAACTTGACCGTTCCAAGTTGACTTCGATGAAACCTTGTAATATTGACGCATTAAATAAAATGGATAGAATAAGAAATGTTACAAATAACTAATCATTAATTATATAAATAATTGTTATGTATAGTGTTACGTTATATTTTTGCCTTAGCCACTCAGTATAAATGAACGCGTTTAAGACCGGTAAAAATTTGCATTTTATTCGTCCGTTCCGTTAGCGATCGATAACCTACCGTTTGCGCGCTGATTTCGTCGTATTTATTGTTTTTCGTTCTGATTTATTTTTGAAGGATGTTTGAATTTGACCCACGGGTCAAATCACTTCGTCTCCAGAGAGACGAAGTGATTTATCGAATATTTAATATTTTTGTGGTTGGCATTGTGTGTTTCTTGACAGTTGTCCTTGTCGTCGACAAGGCGGGAAGTCTGTGCATGTGGAGAAAATTGTGTGAGGTTAACTGGAGAAGTCGTGCAGTTGTTTTTAAGGGATTTTCCACTAGTATACTGGCTTTTGATAAGCCATCCGAGTTCGGGAGTTATATGGAAATCCCTACATTGTGTTCCAGCATATTGTAGTACTGTTGATTAGTAGCTGGGATACTACTCTCATTGCGTAAGTCTTCAGAGTGGTCATGGTATTTGGGGCCACCCTCACAATGGAACCTTTGGTATAAGAACCCTTTGGTTGATAGGGTAAGTGATTTTTGTTTGTTCACTAGCCGATTTCTCGTATTGCCAGACTATTGATAGATATTTTCTCTTTTTTTAGGGTTTTTTCTTCTTCTGTACTTCTTTTTGTACTGTTGTCGTATTTCTTCCATTTGTTTTTGTTTCTACGTGCGGCGTTCCTGTTTTTGTTCTCCATCCAGTGAGATTGGGGTTATATTTTGCTGTTCTATTACGACACTTGAACACAGACTGGTTTGGCATTATGGTATCATGCCGATCATGGACTTAGCATGCAGATGAACTAGTTGATGGTGCATACACGAACACTGTATTTCTGGTATTTCTATCATCAGAGTTCCAGTGGTGGAGCGAGTGCAAGGGACTCTAACTCCAGCTTCAGCTGTGGTTTCAGATAAGTGACAATTTGTGTATCTGGTTACTGTTTCATTATCAGTTATTTTTACAATAATAATAAAACCTTAGTATTTGATTTGAAATTAGTAAAATGGAATTTGTTAACCGAAAGTAAAGACCATTAGCCTACTATCAGATTTATTATTATTATTTTGATCGATTGCACTTACCCTCGAGCTCGAGTGTAGTATAGATGAGACACCAACGTCGGAATTCTGAATTTTATTAAATGATAAACATCAGGTAATTATGATCGGTTCCCATTAATGTAGGGTTTGATATTGACGATTTAGTTAAATATTCTAATTAAATTAGAGGAATATTTAAATATTTGTATCCATGTTATTCAGGATCTCACATGATTATATGTACAGTTTGAATCTCTGTCCTTAAGTGTATATTTGTTTTATTTCATTTTTTTCTAGGTATATTTAGCTTAAACATTCTAAGACACTTTTGCATTAATAGAGTGCCCTATGGCATATTTTTAGCGCCTTGTACTAGTCTGTTCGCGCAAATTAAACTTATATTTTGGAACTGTTTTATGCTTATTATTCCTTTTGATTACAACATTTATTTATTTATATGTAGAAATAGCGCCCCAAATTAGCAAAAATTACTAAAGCAGATATTTTAGGACGGGTAGGTGTCCTGATTATGTATATTTAGAAGGTTTAGGGAAATCTACCTGGCGGCCCTTATTTTCTCTCTTTATTTACGTTCAAATAAAACGAACCCCCCTGTCTTCACTGAGACTACCGGACATACCTTCTTCTGCCCTTAGCATAACTAGTTAGGTAGAAATTTGGCGTCACGTAACATTTTGTTGTGGCATTTTAGCATCAACGGGTAACATGGCAATAGTAATTAAAATATAAAATACACTCATCTTTAAGTGCTCAAAACAACACATTGTAAGCGTACTAAGGTTTACATAAGGGAAAAACACTGCTACGGGCTCCGAACTACGCCATAGTCAATTTCGTATCAATAATCCTAAGAAGTTAGAAATAAAACTAAAGTAAAAAACTTTTTAAAAACATGCTTTTATTACTTGTTAATTAAAAGAAATAAAAAATATGTTTAACATTATAACGGAAAACCTCTTGCTGTTGTGGAGGCATCCATCATAATACTGACTAGCTCACCAGAGCACATCTCAAAATGGTGGGTGCAATTTTTTCTTTTTCCAACTTTGGACACCTTAGAGAGGGCGCCAGACACACACAAACATATAGGCAGCAAAATAAGACCAATTTTACACTTACAGTTATATTGACAATTTAAAAATAGTGGCCAAGCCAAAACAACAGTTTCTTTCAATTACAATAGTGCAGTTTGATCAGTATACAATCAGTAAGTAGTGACTTTAGACTTATCTGGTACAATGCTCTCTGGTTATGGCCGGGCTGTCTGGTTCCTCAGCTATATCGGGAGAGAGAGAGAGAGAGAGAGAGAGAGAGTCAGTTGATTTAGAGGGTTCCGAAGCCTTCTAGGTAGCCGTGACTTTACTGGTTGGAGCTTCCCTGATGACTAGTAGCAGTAAATAGTCGCCCCTATGGTGGTAGGTGCTATTCCTCTAGCGTCCTTGGGTCCAGCTCATTTTTGTGCATGCAGGAAAAAGATAAAAACATAGAATTAGTACGTGCTACCCCTTGATTGGACTTGCTGAACTCCCCCAAAATTCTAAATTCAACCCCGGTTTGGAACTGGGATACGATAAGTCACTTGAATGTCTGTTCAATATAACGATACGAGTCTCTATTTACATTGACACTTATGGTCCACTATTATTACGATAATGTTCCTTGATATTAAATCAAACTATTTGTGAATTATAGATAAACCGAAAATACAATTACAGAAAAACTTCCTTCTCTCTGCAAGAGAGGTACGAGAAGGTATTACAATAATTATTACAACAATGAAGATTCAATTTCTCGAAAAATATAATAAAATAAGACAACTGATTGGATCCAAACATATGCTAATACAAAAATAAAGATAACAGATTTGATCATATGCTAATATAAAAATAAAGATAACAGATTTGATCAAAACTCTACGATACCAGAACGATATTCCTTAGATAGCAAGGAAAATATTATAAATAAGACAAATTTCCTGTTTATTTACTTTAGTGAAAAGATAATGATTTCTAAGTACTATTAACTTCTGTTGATTTTATTTATTTCACCTGACTGAAGGTCATGGAAATTTTCATAAATCTTTCCAAATTTATAAACAATTTGGTGTGATAGTTACCACCTTTAAACGGTGTTAAGGAGTTTCAGCAAGTTTCTGGTATGAGCAATTTAAATAAAAAATTATTAATAATAATGCCCGCAAATAGATATAGATATATTCACATATATAGCCAGGTAAATTGCAGCTAATAAAGGAAACAACTGAAAGGAAGATATATATGACATAGGTAAAATATCGGCAAATTGTTCCGTGCTACTTCAAAAATCTAGCAAAATAACCCCAGGTAAGTTAACTCTAACTCAAATACACTCCCTAATTTAAAGAGAGGTAACGAAGTAAGTGATATATAAACAATTCTACAGTGAATGTGTTTAAATTTAATAAAAAAAAAAAGCAATCTAGGTAAGACTTTAGATATAGAAAAATCACTTACTTCGCTTTCCTCCTCTGCTAAGTAGACTAGGTTGGCATCCAAATTTCCCAGATTAGCTTCCCCTTTTCCTTCAAACCTAGCAATGGTGGTCTCGGAAAGCAAACAAAATGGCTTCACTGTACGTGATTGCAACGGAAAATCAGGAATTCTCCCTTTCAGCTACACACCTAGAAAATGATAAAACCACAGTTCCTGTTCTTGGTTTATAAGAGAGATGTAATTAAAGAGGAAACGAAAAATATAATATATATATATATATATATATATATATATATATATATATATATAAAGGCAAAAAGCAGTAGCACTAAGCACGTGTTCCAATGGAAAAGTTACTCTCTATAAAAAAATTATAAAAAAATTGATTCCTTTTCACCACCTAAACAAAGAAAAGAAAATGGATCATGTAGAGTAAATACTCCTTTTAAACAATCCAACGAAGCTACATGATGAACTCTGGTCGGGAAAACATCTTCACACAGCTTCCGAATTTCAAGCTACGATAAAAAAATAAGACATGTGCATATATACATATATCTACGATAGATAAAAGATAAATCGATATTTCAATTGATCGATATTTTCACCATCAATTTTACTATAAGAAACGGTACAGATAATTTAATCGCGAGAAAAGAATATATACTTGCTTTACTCACTTTCTTCGGTAATCGAAACGGTACGATAAGATAAAAAATGGCTTCCTGAAAATGCCAGGCAATATAATCGATCAAGTCTCGTCGATTGACAAAAGGCTCTTTTCCCTTTTGTCAAAACGTGAATTTTTCGCCGGTACCCAGCAAATAAGTACCGCGCAGGTTTCTTTAATGCGGTAGACGATACACAGAGTCGAAATAGGAATTAATTCAAAGATAAATCGATTTAAATTACCGATTCAGTTCATTTTACGAGTTACATTATGAAAATTAATCATTAGGCGATATAAGGGATGACGAAACATACTTTTGGAATTAAATAATCAGCCATGCAAAGCGAATAAAATCCAAATTTAGGAATATTTAATTTAATAACAGCTAAAAGCGAGATACTAATGTTTTACGTACCCGAGATGATATTCTGAACTCAACAGGGTTGGCGTACAAAATTTTAAAAATAACCAAAATATAGAAAAATTATTAACATTTGCCCGAAGTGACGATTTAATCGTTACACACCCCGGTCACGTGGGGAAAATTTTTCACAATGCAATTGTGAAAAATTTTGTAGCGAGAATACTCTAATGAGTCCCATTCTAATTTATCAAGATACTAGAAGCATGTACTCTCGAATTATTCAACAGAGTAGTTAAATAGGAAAACTTCAAGTTGATAACGAAAAGAGAGAATATATATGTTCGGTAAAAGTAGATGTCGAAATTAGGGAGCTTAATAGTTCAGATTTAATGATTCAGAGGTAATTCGAAAAAGTAAAGAAAATTCAGAAACATCTAATCGTTTTACACTGCTTGCAGAAAAATTTATTAAATCCATATCGAAATTTACTAGATATATTCTGGAAGATATTTCAGTATCCAGATTCCCAAAAATGCATCTTAAATCAACAAAAGCTAGTGCATAAAATGCATACCACTCGATAAGTCGATAACTGAAATAGGTATAAGAAAAGGTAGACAAGAAAATATCATTAGTTCGACAAACTAGCAACTATTATATATAACGATAAGAGAGTTAATTTGTTCAGCGATAATTCATATGATGACATTCTGGACAAACCAGAAAGAAGGTAAATAACAAAGCAAAGCCTAAGCTGATGAGAGATACCAAGGAAAAGATAAGATAATAATTAGTCTGCTAAAGACCTAGATGTTATAGGAAATAATTAGGCTCCAGTTGGAAGACTTCTACTTCCGCCCATGGTTTCACCGCCTTGGGGTATTCGTAGGCCCACCCAAGAGACCAAGAAAAGATACAAGAGATAGGAACGATATGAATTAGTCTACAGAAGACCTAGATGTTGTGGCAATAGATAGAATCCAGTTGGACGACTTTTACGTCCGCGCATGGTTTCATCGCCTTGGGGTATTCGTCGGCCCACCCAAGAGACCAAGAAAAGATATAAGAGATAGGAACGATATGAATTAGTCTACAGAAGACCTAGATGTTGTGGCAATAGATAGAATCCAGTTGGACGGCTTTTACGTCCGCGCATGGTTTCACCGCCTTGGGGTATTCGTCTGCCCACCCAAGAGACCAAGAAAAGAGGAATTAGTCTGTAGAAGACCTAGATGTTATGGGAAACCTGGGGCTCCAGATGGACGGCTTTTACGTCCCCACTGGGATCCTGGCTTGGGGTATTCGTCGGCCCACCCAAGAGACCAAGAAAAGAGGAATTAGTCTGTAGAAGACCTAGATGTTATGGGAAACCTGGGGCTCCAGATGGATGGCTTTTACGTCCCCACTGGGATCCTGGCTTGGGGTATTCGTCGGCCCACCCAAGAGACCAAGAAAAGAGGAATTAGTCTGTAGAAGACCTAGATGTTATGGGAAACCTGGGGCTCCAGATGGACGGCTTTTACGTCCCCACTGGGATCCTGGCTTGGGGTATTCGTCGGCCCACCCAAGAGACCAAGAAAAGAGGAATTAGTCTGTAGAAGACCTAGATGTTATGGGAAACCTGGGGCTCCAGATGAACGGCTTTTACGTCCCCACTGGGATCCTCGCTTGGGGTATTCGTCGGCCCACCCAAGAGACCAAGAAAAGATAAGATATATAAGGTAAGAAACAGAAACGAAACGATAGCATAGAATAGTACAACAATAAAGGAAGTATTCAGAGAAGTTTGGTAATCGATAGACAGATATGGTGAAATGGAACGATATTACTCCAAGTAGGAATCGTCTTCTGAATTCGAAGATTCGTAGGAAGAATGCTCATTCCCAACTTCGGGGTCGGAAAAATAGGATTTCAAATCCTTAACATGCCAATTGCCTAAATTATTCCCAGCGGAATCCTTCAATTGGTAAACCAGATTAGATAATTTCCGAATAATAGTACACGGAATGAATTTCGGCGCTAATTTGGCGGAATAATCATTAGCTGCTTTTGATAAGGTATAATTCTTTTTCCACACTCTATCCCCAACATGAAAACTAACTTCTCGTTTGCGGAGGTTATATTGATGAGAGTTTCTCAAGTATGCCTGGTGTAACCTTTTGCGAATGTCGACAAATAGTTTTGGAAATTTTTGTATATCCTCAGATTTCTGAAGATTGTCGGAAATCGTGGGAAAATTTGTATCATTCTCAGATATCTTCCCATAGTAATCCCCAGTCAAAGGAACGTTGCGGCCAAAAACCAAAATTGAAGGGGCAAAATGGGTAACATCGTGTTTAGCTAGACGAATGGCTTGGGCGATTTTAAAAATGTTGACATCCCAGTCTTTATGATTATCAAAAATAAAACTACGGATACAGGTAACTATGGATCTGTTAATTCGCTCTGTGTGATGCACTTGGGCATGATATTTAGCGTTGTAAAATATTTTCTGGATTTTATAAGCTTCCATCAGGGACTTGAATTCCTTACTGGTGAACTGACTACCGTTATCACAACAAAACACCTGTGGGACTCCATACACTAAGAACAGTTGGGTTTCGATAAATTTTGTGATTCTCTTAGATGTAGCGGTAGGCATTGGGTGGACTAAAACATACTTGGTAAATCAATCCACGAGCACTAATAGATATTGGTTTCGGTTTTTCGACCTCGGATAAGGACCTAACAAATCAGCTGACACCATTTGGAACGGGAAATTAATATTCCGATATGATCCCATTAAACCAGCACGAGGTAAATTTGAACTCTTGCAGGCATTGCAAATATCACACTTCCTAACATAACGGTAAATATCCTGTCTCATTTTGGGTCAGTAATAGAGTTCTATTATGCGATGAAAAGTCTTCGATACACCAAAATGACCTGCGGTAGCATCATCCTGAAATTTTTGAAAAATCCATAGTCGATTTCCTTGGGGCACAACTATTTTCCAGTCAGTAGTATTGCTAACGATATCGTGGTGAGCAAAAACGTGATTATAAAGGATATTATTTTCTACCTTGAACGAAGGGTAATTTTCTGGAGCCTTTTTAACTCGCTCAATCATAGAGAGGTACCATTTATCGGGTTTGAGATTGGAAAGATCGAGAGTGGAGGTTTCAGTTATGGACCTAGACAATGCATCTGCTACTACATTTAGTGATCCCTTGCGGTGCACTACCTTGAACTTGAACTGGGACAAACGAATTAACCAACGAGCTAACCTTCCTGAGGGATTTGGAATGTTTGTCAACCATTTAAGGGAAGCATGATCGCTTACAACTGTAAACTCGGTTCCTAACAAATATCGTTGAAATTTCTCAATGCCGAAAATGACTGCCCATAATTCCTTTTCAGTGACTGAATAATTCCGCTGCGTTTTCGTTAAGGTTTTGCTAGCATACGCTATGGGGTGCTCCAACCATCACATTCCTGGTAAAGAATGGGTCCAACTCCGTAATCTGACGCATCACACTGGACAACGAAAGGTTTAGTGAAATCAGGGCTGGCTAAAACTGGTGCAGAGGTTAGACTTCTTTTAATTTCGGTAAAAGCATCATCCGCTTCTTGGGTTCAGATAATTGGTTGTCCTTTCTTTCTACCTTGCAATATGTTGGAAACCAACTAGCTAATCCTAGTAGCCGACGAATTTCGGTAGTAGTCTTGGGCTTAGGAAAATTTAAAATAGCTGACACCTTCTCCGGATCGGTTCTTAAACCTTCTTGATCTACGACAGAGCCTAAATAGTTTAAGGAGGGTCGACAGAATTCGCATGTCTTCCAATTTACGGTGAGGTTGGCATTCTTGAGACGTTGATACACAGATTGTAAGACACGAATATGAGTTTCAAAATCGGGAGTTGCAACGAGAATATCATCTAAAAATACGAAACAATACGGCTCTAAGGCAGGTCCAATTACCATGTCCATCAGTCTAACCATAGTTTTTGGGCTATTTGACAAACCAAAGGGCATGACACAAAATTCAAATAAACCCTTACCATAAACAGCAAAGCTAGTTTTGGGTCGAGAAGATTCCTCTAGAGGGATTTGTAAAAATGCCTGTTTTAGGTCGATAGAAGTCAGAAACTTAGCATCCCTGAGTTTATTTAAAATGGAATCAACTAAAGGCATGGGATACTGGTCGGGAACAGTTACTTCATTCAATTTCCTGCCATCAAAACAGACACGATACTCTCCAGAACGTTTTTCCACCAACCACAAGGGACTACACCAAGGTAACTTAGAGGGTTGAATGACTCCTAACTTCAACATTTCATCCACTTGTTTGTTGAGCTCTTTCTGCATAGCCGGAGATAAAGGGTATTGCCTGGATGCAATGGGCTTAGCATTACCGGTATCGATACTATGGGTGATTAAATGTGTCCTACCGATTTTGTCCGGAGGTGACAAATTCAGAAATAAGTCCATGATCTTTTTTAATTCGAGTTGTTGATCCGGGGACAGGTCGAAAACGGATTGAATAGTATTAATCGTGGAAATTTGTGTGACTTGATGTTTGTACGATAGGGAGGAAAAGTTATCTGGAATTGTTGCAGGAAATCCATACCTAATATAATACTATGTTTAACGGAAGGAATAATCAATACTTTAAGATAGTTGACGACATTGTTAAGAGAGATAGGTAACATGACATATCCTAGGAAATCTTGAGGTTGACCATCAGCGGTAGTTATTACCAAAGGGTACTGAATAGGTAAATTAAAGTCCTGCAGGATTGAGAGTCCAGTTGATCCCAATACTGAAGAGGTACTGCCACTATCTACCAAAGCTGTTATTGGCCTATCGAAAATGTTTACAGGAAGATACGCTCTGTTATCCAAAGGTTTCCTAACAAATAGGGGACTCAAATTACATGTGGGACGACAGAAAGCTTTAACCTTCAGGAGCCACTGATTCCATTCCTGAAGGGAGGATAGTGCATCAGGCTTTATTGAGGAGAAGACGTTTTGCCTTTCCCATTGATGTGGGGAGGAGTGGAGGAACTTGGTACTGGACTTTGGGTTGAAGTGCTGGCGACAGCGTCCAGATGTCCATCTCCAGCTGGTTCGTTTTTTGCCGTTTCGGCTAGACTGTGAGAACAATTCCGCTTCGTTACTCCCTTTGTACCACATCCAAAACAGAAAAATTTTCGGGGATGTTTGCAAACATTATAAGAATGTCCTACCAAATTACAATTCCAACATCGTGGCCCGAAAACATTTACGGTACTAACATTTCGAGAAGTGAAGCTAGGCGAAAAACTAACATTTCGAGAAGACGAGAGATGGGGTGAGAAACTTAAATTTCGGGATGAGTTGGTTCTCAAGGAACTGGGTGCTGACACTGAATAACTCAGATCTGGTTCTAACAATCCACTGGAGGAACTGGGAGGTGGTCGATAACGTTTACTCCAAGTCATGGATTTCTCTAATTGACGACACACATCAGATAATTGGTCTACGGTATCAATAGTAATTAAAGCGAGGTGAGAGAGGAAATGGGAAGCTAAATTTCGACGAATTTTGTTTACGATGGTCTTCTCATCCGGCTTCGTAGAGAGACTGTTGAACAGTCCTACCATACAGGCTATGAACAGAGTAACCTTCTCGTTAACTCCTTGAGTTCGAGTGTCTATCTCGCGTTGCAGATCTTCATCATAGAAATATGGTAAAAAGTCCTTTTTCAATCTATTCACCAATTGGTCCCAGGTTCCAATTTTATCCTTGATGCTAATGTACCAGGTTAATGCTGTTCCTTTGAATAAGTCACATGCAGAGACAAACAGTTCGTCCTTGCTAACACCTCGGGCAATTCTTAACGTTTCTACTTTCTCCAGAAAAGAATGAACAGATTCTCTGGGATTTTGTCCGGTAAAATAAAGGTTTCACTTAAAGGGAGAAACTGACTTAAAGACAGGGGTATTTGACGAAAATGATTGGCCAAGAAATACTTGCTGAGGTTTAGACGCTGAAGGTACTAATTTAAAAGCCAAATCGCCTTCCAACATGAGTAGTTCAGTCTGCAGATCGGATTTTTCTTTTTCCTCTTCATCAGAGTTCTCGGACAAACGGTGTATTCTACCCGAAAGATGGGTAAGGCGTGTTGAGATTCGCTTATATATACTGCAAGTGGTAGTTCCAGCAAAACTAGAAATGTGGGTCTTGAGATCGGCTATAGTTTCCCTAATTTCAACAACGTCATCGTCATGTGGGAGTGCGCTAGATAAGACACTTTGAACAAAGCTACGATTTGCATTTTCTTGACTTAATGCTCCTCTTAGCAGTTTACGCTTGGACAATTCATAGTCCAATTCTTTAACCTTCAAATGATTTGGGTCCATTTTAGATATATACTACTGAATACGGATGGGCAGATAAGAATAATAGATAGTCACAGGGAAATTCTAATCAAAAGTAAGGTAACAGATAACAATTAATGTCAGTCGACGAGAAAATTTTCACGGTACAATAATCAACTATAACTAAACAGATATCACGGTTCCCACACGGTACTTACTGAGTGATATGGGCGGTAAGATAAGATAAGGTAAATAATACCACACCACTCAAAAACAACAAAACGATATAGTGGGTACAGTGATCTCGAGTTAAGAGATTTAAAACGATAAGGTAATTTACTTCCAGGTAACGGTAAACGATAATAGGTAATTGATTTCAAGTAAACGGTACACAGTAATCGATATTTTAAATTTAAATTAGATAAAGGGCATTTTTGGAAGCGATGAGTAATTATCAAAATTATTTAAGATAAGTAATGAAATGTTTCAATTATTTGATATAAATAATCAAGCAAGTTAATTTAATTCTCAACGAGAAAAGATATAAAAGATATATCTGACAATAGAAATTCTGATCAAACCTACTTATTTTGCTGTGACGTCTGTCTGTGCCAAATTTATATTAAAGTGTCCACGTTGGTTCGCCAATTTTTATATTAAAGCGTCCACGTTGGTTCGCCAATTTTATATTAAAGCCCCCACGTTGGCTCGCCAATTTTACAACGGAAAACCTCTTGCTGTTGTGGAGGCATCCATCATAATACTGACTAGCTCACCAGAGCACATCTCAAAATGGTGGGTGCAATTTTTTCTTTTTCCAACTTTGGACACCTTAGAGAGGGCGCCAGACACACACAAACATATAGGCAGCAAAATAAGACAAATTTACACTTACAGTTATATTGACAATTTAAAAATAGTGGCCAAGCCAAAACAACAGTTTCTTTCAATTACAATAGTGCAGTTTGATCAGTATACAATCAGTAAGTAGTGACTTTAGACTTATCTGGTGCAATGCTCTCTGGTTATGGCCGGGCTGTCTGGTTCCTCAGCTATATCGGGAGAGAGAGAGAGAGTCAGTTGATTTAGAGGGTTCCGAAGCTTTCTAGGTAGCCGTGACTTTACTGGTTGGAGCTTCCCTGACGACAAGTAGCAGTAAATAGTCGCCCCTATGGTGGTAGGTGCTATTCCTCTAGCGTCCTTGGGTCCAGCTCATTTTTGTGCATGCAGGAAAAAGATAAAAACAGAGAATTAGTACGTGCTACCCCTTGATTGGACTTGCTGAACTCCCCGAAAATTCTAAATTCAACCCCGGTTTGGAACTGGGATACGATAAGTCACTTGAATGTCGGTTCAATATAACGATACGAGTCTCTATTTACATTGACACTTATGGTCCACTATTATTACGATAATGTTCCTTGATATTAAATCAAACTATTTGTGAATTATAGATAAACCGAAAATACAATTATAGAAAAACTTCCTTCTCTCTGCAAGAGAGGTACGAGAAGGTATTACAATAATTATTACAACAATGAAGATTCAATTTCTCGAAAAATATACTAAAATAAGACAACTGATTGGATCCAAACATATGCTAATACAAAAATAAAGATAACAGATTTGATCATATGCTAATACAAAAATAAAGATAACAGATTTGATCAAAACTCTACGATACCAGAACGATATTCCTTAGATAGCAAGGAAAATATTATAAATAAGACAAATTTCCTGTTTATTTACTTTAGTGAAAAGATAATGATTTCTAAGTACTATTAACTTCTGTTGATTTTATTTATTTCACCTGACTGAAGGTCATGGAAATTTTCATAAATCTTTCCAAATTTATAAACAATTTGGTGTGATAGTTACCACCTTTAAACGGTGTGAAGGAGTTTCAGCAAGTATCTTGTATGAGCAATTTAAATAAAAAATTATTAATAATAATGCCCGCAAATAGATATACATATATTCACATATATAGCCAGGTAAATTGCAGCTAATAAAGGAAACAACTGAAAGAGAAGATATATATGACATAGGTAAAATATCGGCAAATTGTTCCGTGCTACTTCTAAAATCTAGCAAAAAAAAACCCCAGGTAAGTTAACTCTAACTCAAATACACTCCCTAATTTAAAGAGAGGTAACGAAGTAAGTGATATATAAACAATTCTACAGTGAATGTGTTTAAATTTAATAAAACAAAAAAATAAAAGCAATCTAGGTAAGACTTTAGATATAGAAAAATCACTTACTTCGCTTTCCTCCTCTGCTAAGTAGACTAGGTTGGCATCCAAATTTCCCAGATTAGATTCCCCTTTTCTTTCAAACCTAGCAATGGTGGTCTCGGAAAGCAAACAAAATAGCTTCACTGTACGTGATTGCAACGGAAAATCAGGAATTCTCCCTTTCAGCTACAACCCTAGAAAATGATAAAACCCCAGTTCCTGTTCTTGGTTTATAAGAGAGATGTAATTAAAGAGGAAAAGAAAAATATATACATATACATATATATATATATATATATATATATATATATATATATATATATATAAAGGCAAAAAGCAGTAGCACTAAGCACGTGTTCCAATGGAAAAGTTACTCTCTATAAAAAAATTATAAAAAAATTGATTCCTTTTCACCACCTAAACAAAGAAAAGAAAATGGATCATGTAGAGTAAATACTCCTTTTAAACAATCCAACGAAGCTATATGATGAACTCTGGTCGGGAAAACATCTTCACACAGCTTCCGAATTTCAAGCTACGATAAAAAAATAAGACATGTGCATATATACATATATCTACGATAGATAAAAGATAAATCGATATTTCAATTGATCGGTATTTTCACCATCAATTTTACTATAAGAAACGGTACAGAGAATTTAATCGCGAGAAAAGAATATATACTTGCTTTACTCACTTTCTTCGGTAATCGAAACGGTAGGATAAGATAAAAAATGGCTTCCTGAAAATGCCAGGCAATATAATCGATCTGGTCTCGTCGATTGACAAAAGGGAAGAGAGAGTGTCAAAACGTGAATTTTTCGCCGGTACCCAGCAAATAAGTACCGCGCAGGTTTCTTTAATGCGGTAGATGATACACAGAGTCGAAATAGGAATTAATTTAAAGATAAATCGATTTAAATTACCGATTTAGTTCATTTTACGAGTTACATTATGAAAATTAATCATTAGGCGATATAAGGGATGACGAAACATACTTTTGGAATTAAATAATCAGCCATGCAAAGCGAATAAAATCCAAATTTAGGAATATTTAATTTAATAACAGCTAAAAGCGAGATACTAATGTTTTACATACCCGAGATGATATTCTGAACTCAACAGGGTTGGCGTACAAAATTTTAAAAATAACCAAAATATAGAAAAATTATTAACATTTGCCCGAAGTGACGATTTAATCGTTACAACATTCTTCGTCTACGTCACAATAATCCCATATCGTACATACCTAATTATATATTTTTATTAAACCCTAAAACTGTAGACTTTGTTTTAAATCTTTGCTTTTTTATCTCAGATCCAGTTTTTTATAAACAAAGAAAAGGAGGATGTGCTCATCCCAATCACGCTGGTTATTGCTAACGACCTTGGACAGATGTTGTTCCAAGGTCCTGTTGAATCTTTCCTCCATTCTGTCTAGGGGTGCAAAGGTTTCGTCCTTATTTTGATGGAACATTACTTTTGCAATCACAATGTAACACGCTCTTCCGCCGAATCATCCGTGAGAAGAGATCGTCTATGTCGATCCCCTTCACCTCGCCGAGATCCCTTTTCCGCTTAGTTGACCGTAGTCCTCATCATACTTGAGGTTCAACACCGTTGTGTTGGACCTCCAATTCCGTTTGGTCTCACCCAGCCACGAGAACGGTCCCCACGGATCCCCGCCTAGGACTCCTCCGCAGCCCCGTGATAGCGCCTTTCCCAACCTTCAGTCCGTAATCGTAACCGAGTTAATTTCCCTTACTGTCGCCGTTCCTGTTAACGTTTCCGTCTCTATCATTTCCACAGTCGTTTCCGTTTTGCGCCGATCCATCATCATCATAGTTCATAGACAACACATTCATTTTAAGGAGTACAAATATATATTTTTCATATTTTTAAAATGAATTGTTTACAAGTTATTTAACAAAAATATATAAAAAATCTCATTTCCCGCTTCATTTCGGTAATTATACTACCTAAAATTTAGAAAATAATTAGGGGTACTGGGGCTCACTTGAAATTTATTAAAAAAATTAGTAGAAAACCCCAATAATAATTTTGAGGATAAATTCTGGAATTAAATGGAAAATAAATATAAAATTTCAACCGCATCATCTATATATGAAATAAAAGGCTCATTATGAGAATTACAAATATATTTTTTCGTATTTTTAAAATATTTGATTAAAAGATATTAAAAAATATTAAACATCGACTTTTCTCCCTTTAGAAACTACACTATCTATTTTGACAAATATATTTTATTTGTAAATAATTTGTCTAAAAGATTTAATAATTTATTATTTAATTACTTGACCTTTATCTTTCAATCTACAGAGCCCAAAATTCAAACAGTAGATTTAAAAGGCTTCTCTGAAAGTTTATTAGTAAAATAAAACTCCATTGTTAATTTTGGAGGCTAAATTAGAAAATTAAATACATATTTTTATAAAAATCAAGTGAATAATGAAGCAAATAAAATATAAGTTCCATGTGTGGAAAATAAAGGTGTATATTTGTTATAAATTTAAAACGCTTCTTTTAAAAGATATTAGGGTAAATATAAGAAAATGCACTCATGCCCTGCTTGTCTGAAACTGGAATATTAGAAAAAGATATAATTTTTATTCATCTACATTGTTTCAAATATTGAAGTTGGTACGGAACGCTTAGTATGCGGCCAACTCGCACTTGACCAAATTATTTATTTTTTATTTTCAGATAACTGGTTGCCGATTTAGAGATCAGACTTTACAAATTATTTTAAGTTATGAATTATATTATTTAACTATTTACAAATTGTATAATAAATTTTGTTTAAATTGTCTCTGGTCAATTATTCATCTTTATCTATATTCTATATCTATACTATTATAAAATTGTAAATTTGTCTGTTTGTTTGTTTGTTCGGGCATCACGTAAGAACTACTGAACTGATTTTGCTGAATCTTTTTTTGTTGCAAAGCCTATAGTTTGACTTAAAATCTGGTAGACATTTTATCTCCCTAAATTGACAGAAACGGTCGATATAGTGAAAAAACTTCTACCATGTTGGGTAATAACAATTACTCAATTGGTTCCACCGCAAGCAGAAAATATTAGATACTGGCATCAGCTTAGCTTTTATTCGAAATTCTGAATGTGCCAATACAACATGTTTCGATTTAACACAAATCAACTGATATAAGGAGCGTAATTTTACAGGGTGTTCTGTATTATAGGAAACTTAGAGCAGAGTAGAATTAAACGGATTTAAAAAATCTAAAAAAAAGTTATATTTGGAGTCCTATAAGCAACTGCATATATACAATGTGGTTGAAATAAGGGAGAGTGGAATTAGTTATACGGGGTGGTCTAAAGAAGTTATATTGATTGGGGCATAAACAGTTCCTTATACCAAGTGGGCGAAAAAGGGTTGAATAATTATACAGTTTGGATAAAAAAATCTTATAAAAAAATGTGTTATGTAAGCAGTTAGGATCTTTGGATTATGTTCATAATAAGCTGTTAGTTAGAAGGAGCGGTTTATATAGGGTGTTTGAAATATAAGATGGAGTGGAATTATAGGATTATGTTGTTGTTAAAAACTTGTTTTATATCCACGAACAGTTGCATATATAGGATAGGTGAAATATGTCGCGGAATATAATTACAGCTATACAGGTGGGTTTAAAAAATAAGTAATGTAATGATCTACAAGCTGTTCCATTTACCAGATGGTTGAAGTATAGGGTGAGGTAGGTAAAATTAGCGAAAATTTACCTCGATGACCTTGAAATTACCAAGCGGTTTAGGGGTGAGAAACGGCGTAATTAGTGCCATTTTGGCTTAACATGGGGGTGTAAACGGCATATTTAGGGGTGGATTCATCATATTTAAGGCCATTTTGGCAATTAACGAGGGTAAAATTCGATCGAGGGTGACATTTGTTCTGCGAACGTGGGGGCTGCGTTCTCGTACCAAAGCGAAGCGACCAGGACTAAGTGGACCCCAACTAGGGCTGCTGTGACACATCATAGAGGTTAACTGTTACAATGGGGAGCCCGGCTGCTGTGACGTGTTGAAGACGGTTGACTAGGGCTCCGATGAGGGCCCAGAGCTGCTATGAAAATGGATGCGGGCCGCGTATAGGTTAGGATGCTGATGACAGGCTACGATGTAATGGAGGTTATGTACTATTGGTTAAGGCTGCTGTGACGTGGATGGATGGGGGCCCGCGTAGAGGTTAGGTTATGTCGTTATTAGAGGTTAGGGTTCGCGGAGTCGGCATATAGGTCAGACAGCTGACAGGTAGGCCATAGAGTTGGGGCGTTGACGTATGGCAGGGAACGTTGGTATGGGACATTGACGTATGGCATAGAACGATGGCACGCAACATTGACAGCTGACAGGTAGGTCATAGAGTTGGGTCAGTGGTATGGTTGAAAGCTGACGTATTGTACTATCGGCAATATGGCGGGTTTTGCCCCCTTGAAGCGCTGTCATTGGTTAATTACCACGTGCTCAGCCTCGGTATATGAAATAATTTATATATTACAAAAACCGTTATGGGGAATCGAACCCCGGTCCTTTTGCTTCCTACGTAAACACTTAGCATATGCGCCAACAAGGCGACCTTACTTACCTTTTCTATCAGTTTATAGTATATTGAATGAAAAACCAGTTTAAGACGCGTAGTAATAACGAACCTGCGCAAAGTTCGCTCCCTCTGTTAGCGAGCGGATAAAGGTCAAATCATCGTGTGAGTTGAAGACTGTCACTGTCGTGACTGGTAGCAATGCGCTCCCTCTGTTAGAGATTGGATGAAGGTCAAATCATCGTGTGTGTTGAAGACTGTCACTGTCGTGACTGGTAGCGATGCGCTCCTTCTGTTAGAGATCGGACAAAGGTGAAAACATTTTGTGAGTAGAAGACATCCGGTAATAAACACAATGTGTGGTATCGTGTTGATAGAGGGCGTTCCATGTACAGTCAAAACATTAAATTGGAGAATATATGCTAATAAAAAGATACAGGGTGTCTCGGAAAATATTAGATATGGAATGCTGGAATTCGAGAAATTAGACGTGGAAATTCGGGAGCCAGCACACGGGAATAAAGTATTTGGTGTATAGGAATATTGGATGGCAAGCTTCCAGCCTCTCTGTAAATGGTTCGAAATGGTTGAAGCACGACCACTACAAATGCTAGAAATGCAAGAAATGGTTGAACCAGGACCGTTACAAATGATAGAAATGACTGGAACAGAACCGTTACAAACAGGGACGCTACAAATGGGTTGGTGTAAATGTTAGAAATGGTAGAAACGGTAAGATGGCTATAATAGAGAGGTAACAAATGCTAGAAATGGTAGGATGGTTGAAGTAGGGTCGTTACAAATGATAGGATAGTAGGAACAGGAATGTTGGAAATGGGATAGTGGCAAAGGTAGAAATGCCTGGAAGTTGAATGGATGAAACAAGGACACTACAAATGGAAAAGACCGAAAAGCTGAGAACAAGTCAGTTGCAAATGGGAATGTTGGTAATACCATAATGTTGAATGGTTGGAATATGTTTGAAGTTGGTTGTTGGAACGCAGGAAATGCTGAGGATGAGAATGAAGGAAACTGGTACGTCAGAAAAAGAACTGGTGCGAGGGTTGGAACAAGCATTCTAGAGTCTAGATAGGAATGCTAGAAATAGTAGGATGGTTGGAACAGGCATTGAAAGAGTTGTAATGTGAATGTTAGAAACAGGATAGCAGAAAAGATCGTGCTTTAAATATGTTTGAAGTGTGTTGACTGAACGCGAGAATGCTGGGAACGGGAATAATGAAAACGTGGAGCCTAAAACTTTGCTGCAATGTAGGATAGTAGTAATGCTAGAAACGACGTAACACGACGTTGGGGTAGGAATGTTGGAAATGGGATAGTGGGAATGTTAGAAACGGTAGGATGGTTGGAACAAAACCGCTACAAATGGTAGAAATGGTTAAAATGGTAATATTACATGGTAGAAACGGTAGGATGGTTGGAACAATTCTATTACAAATGTTGAAAATGACAGGAAGTTGGTTGGTTGGAACAGAGCCGCTACAAATGACATAGCAGTAAGTTGGATGGTTGAAACAGGGACGTTATAAATGTTAGGTTAGTTGGAAACGGGAACAAATGCTAGAAACGGTAGGAAGGTTGAAATAGGGACGTTAGAAGTGATAGAAAAACCATAATGAGAATGTTGGGAACGACGTAATAGAAAGTAGGAAATGGCAGGGTGGTTGGAACAGGAATGTTGAAAAAGGCATAAATTTGGATGGGCGGCTAGCGGGAAGTTGGATGGTTGGAACAGGCGTTGTAGTGTTGTGATGGGAATGCCAGAAACAGGATGGTAGGAATGGGAATTCTAGAAACGTGAATGCAGGATGTTTGAATGGAAATAGCTGTAACAAACAGACTGAAATGTTGTGAAAATTGCTTGAAATGACAGGATTGTTATTGGGTGATTAGAAGATTGCGTGGTGAGCGTTACTAGTCAACCACAGCTAAAAATGTGCCATTCAATTGGCAGTTTTTCACTGAGTATTTGTCGTTAGAGAACGGGACTAGACACAGATGCAACTGTCGCGAACTAACCACAATCAAATCGGTGCTATCGAAATGACAGAAAAAAATTGACACGTAGGGTTCATAGAGATGAAGAGTGTCCTGGGATAGGAGGAACCTGATTGGTTGAATCAAAGATTACAAATTCGGGATGGCGGCATTCTTGTAGTTAGGTTCTGGGAGGTCATAATATTCTAAATTTTGCTTGAGACGCAATATTTTCTTTAGAAATATACATAAATGTATTTGAAATGGGTGCTGGTATATCATAATATATTATAAGTTGCTTGAAATAAAATTTTAAATACACACATTGTTTTACTACCATAACAGACAATAGATAAGTACCCGAAATTTACTTACGATTAGAATGAATGGCTATAGCGAACTTTGTTATCTCACTAGCTTCCTCTTCAACGTACGGTACGCAGTGCCTCCCACTACTTTACCATAACGCCACAAGATGCACTCTCATTGGTTGGTTTATCAGCAGACCACCTGCTAACCATCGATATGTTTAACTTATCTGTTTATAAAGAATACATATGTCCTGAGTAAAGGTTTCTAAGCAGGATTCTGTTTCATATCTTGCAAGTGTCTTTATAATAGTTATCATAATGAACCAAAGTAGATAAAGAAACAACTCACCCATGTAGAAATTTTCAGAAATATATCAATGACTACTCAAACAGGGCCTGATCCTTCTTTTATATGTCAACATAAGCTGCACTCTCATTGACTGGTTTATCAGTGAACCACCTGCTAACCATTAGTATTTGTAACTTATATGTCTGTAAAGAATAAAGTAAAAATAATATCTTACATATGATCGATTAGATGTCCTTTATAAAGCTACTATGATGGTTGCGGAAGAAAATCACTCGACCTAAGAGAAAATAATTAATGTGTGCGACTAACATTTTATAATACTAACCTTAAAGAGTTTTATTCCACACCGCCCAGGAGGCTGAACTCAAGGCGTGTTTGTTTTTTTATAGTGTAACATCCCTATATGCCTACATAACCACTGTTTGGCTTCAGGAACAATGACATTGAACATAATAAATTTTGTACTTTTTTATTTTACTATGTAGACTTCATGAACATTTCATATGTGTGAGGTGACTTAATCTATATTTCATATGTGAGGTGGCAAAATCTATATTTCATATGTGTGGTGACCTAATCTATGTTATTGAATAATGGCACCAAGGTAGAGTCTCAACAGTGCCTGGAATTAGATATCGTTTATCATTATTCGGACTTAGAGCAATTTTCTGCTGCACTATCGAATGAACTAGATGTCGGGATGATTTTATTAGGTTCTGCTGTACAGTTTTAGCCTTCCATTCATCAAGACATTCCTCATAGTCATGAAAACCAATTTTTGTTTTCAGTACAGATTTCTTGACGCCTTTAGCCTCCTTACTCATACCAAAATTTTTATTAAACAAGTCAATTTCGTCAGAATCATATCCCTCCTCCACACATCTTCGACGTCTCTCAGCAATCACGCTATCTCTATGAATCAGTTTGAAGGCATATAATATTGATCGAAGACCAATATAATCTATTAAAGGAATGCAGTTGTTTTCATCCTTCATTAAACCAAGCACCTTTTTGTTAACCAGTGGTATACTGTAGATATTATCACGGGGATATTCTGATGTGTCAAAATGTTTCAAGCAGTCTCTCTTCATGATCTCATATATATCTTAATTCCTGATCTCCACCAGTAAACTGTCTGTATCGTGATATAATATACAGAATTCACCTCCACAAGCTTCCTTCAGGTACCCATAATAGAATTCGTAGATCATTATCTTGGCGAGATCTAAGATGGCTTGACCGACTTATATAGGTTTGTTAAGATAAACCTGCTGATTCCGCATCTCAACCGCCACCAAATTCTCATTGAAAACGGCGCTGTTTTTAAATTCTGGCTTGGAGATGTATGCTTCAGCTCCATATCTCCCGCTCCATTCCGTAAGGAGGTGAACTTTCACCCTCTTCCGAACATTCTCCATGGTCTTACCTAAACGAAATGAATATGTAGTATCCAATATCAAAATGATAAATTACTTACCGAAAACAGCATTGTTCATTAGTTTAAACAAATTCTTCTCAAAATCATTAGCTGCCTGTTTTCTGAGATTTGTGTTCAGGTCAATATAGGACTTGAGCGATGGAGATTGCTTATCGTGAATAGTCGCCATTAATTTGGTGGCTTCTCTAGCAGTTTTTGGAGGCTTGCCTGTTTTTGGAATAATATGTTCTATACAGAAGGGTAGATCTTTGTGTTGATCGTGAAGGTGTTTTGGGTATTCGAGATCAACCTCTAAAATATATCCCACGTCATTATCATCTGGGATAGATGTGACGTCAAGGTTCTGTCAGGCTACTTGAAACCTCCATAAGGTAGATATGCTGACTCATTGCGTACCCATATTGGTTATTAATATCAAAGTACATCAGAAACGTTTTAGGTTTCGATGGATCGTAATTATTAATGTATTGATTATGAGCCGTAGCTCGTCTTTTCGAGCAGATTTGGCTAAGACCGCCTCTTATACCTCGCTCGACGAACAGAAACATGTAGGGATCGGTGAGTAGCTCCAAATCTTGATTGGTATATTTCAACATAGCATCCCATGTGAAGCCAGGTAAAGTATAATAATGAGTTGGATCCAAACCATAAGTCTTTAAGCAGCTAGTACGAAATTGTTCAAAAACATCAGCTAAAAGTAGTATGTTCGTCTTCATATAGAGATTGATGTATTCGCCAATATTGTCAATGTAGTCATAAGGCATCACTGCTTTCATCGTTAGTAATTTAAATTGATCCATAAGCAGAAAAATAAACTGATTTCAAATTAGGAAACTCTTTTGATGTATGATGCTGTTAAATACTCTTTTGGTATTTATAAAAAAAATGAATTGGGTATGGCTTGCCAATAGTGAGATAAAAAAATAAACGTCTGCTTCAAACAACTTAACTTTATTTGCACTTATACCCAACTACTTGAACTATCCTTAAGAATTTGAGAACCTTCTTAGTTCTCCCCTCATGCAAATACGCACATGTGCATCTGCGAAAGATATCGCTTACAATAAGATGCGACGTTGTCACGCGAAGGTATTAATTAATACAATTTCAACTCAATACAAACATGAACAAATAAAACCAATTCATTGTTGAAATTAAAATACAAAACTTGAAAGGCTCTGGCCTTTAAACACATACAAATACAAAAAAAGGAATATTAAATATTATATACATATATTTTAATCTAATGGCAATGGACATATTTTAGAAAAACTGCGCTTTATAAGTCCAGATTGAGTTCTTATAATTGCCACTCGCGCTACTTTGTCTTTTCCCGGCAACACTTCCACCACTTTCCCCATTTTCCATTTCATAGGGGGCGCATTGTCATCTTTCACTAAAACTAATGCACCAACGTTCAAACTATAATAATTCTGCTTCCATTTCGTCCTCTGCTGAAGCTCCGCAACATATTCCTTGCTCCATCTAGCCCAAAGGTGCTGTTTTAGCTGCTGCAAGTGTTGATACAGCGATAATCGATTGGTTGGTAAACTCTTTAGATCGGCATTCAATCAAGAATTTAACTGCCGTCCAATGAGTAGATGTCCAGGCGTTAGTGGCGTGAGATCCTCAGGGTCAGAGGATAAAGGTGAAAGGGGACGGGAATTCATTATTGCCTCTACTTCAGATAACAGTGTATAAAAATGCTCGCTTTAAATGAACTTTCATACTTTTAATGCCTGCCTCCCACAGGCCACCAAAGTGAGGCGATTGAGGTGGTATAAAATGCCATTCTATCTCTTCTCTACAAATATTTGAAGTTAATTCATTTTCATTTTCTTTAAAAAATCGACCTAACTCTTTCAACTCGGAATAGGCTGACACGAAATTACTACCGTTATCTGAGAAAATTACGGATGGTTTACCCCGTCTTGCAGAAAAACTACAAAATGACAATATAAAAGCTTCTCTACTGAGATCAGTTACTAACTCTAAGTGAACTGCCTTTGTTAAAAAACAAATAAAAAGACAAATATAAGATTTCGAAATTTTTGCACCACGACCAGCTCGATTCTTTAGCAAAAAAGGACCTGCATAATCAACGCCTACAATATCAAACGGGTGATTAGGAGTTAAGCGTTGTTCAGGTAAGTCGCCCATAATAGGTTTCAATATTCTGGGATTATACCTAAAACATTTTAAACATTTATGCACAATTTGTTTGGATAACGACCGTCCTCCCAGTGGCCAATATGATTCTCGTATGGAAGCTAATAAATGTTGTGGTCCACAGTGATATATAGTTTTATGTGCTCGTGAATAAAAATTAGTTTAGTGAGATGGTGGCGTGCAGATAAAATTAACGTTTCTTTTCAAAGCTAAATTTTGCATTTGACAATCTGCCACCAACTCTTAAAAAACCAAAGTCATCAATAAATGGTTTTAAATTAAAAATTTTTGATGAATGCTTTATTCTATGAGCCTTTATTTGTTCAAATTCCGTAAGAAGGAAGTCCAAACCAGAGCAATATTATGGGGAACGGGATCATCCCATGAAAGCTTTTCTAGCCAGAGACTCTGGAGAAGAATTTTAATTACAATTACACATGGACTTATAAGTCCCAAAGGATCAAACATTTTACAACTTTCAGATAATATTGACCGTTTTGTAATTATCTTGGAATGAATAATGTCATTCACTTTAAACATTAATTTATCATAAATAGGATTCCAAATCAGGCCGAGTGTCTTGTTTGCATCATTTTCACCAAATTCAACAATTTTAGATAAAGGATCATTATTAGGAATATCATCTAGAATGCTAGGATTATTAGAATAAAATTTGCGCAAAAGAAAACAGCCTTGTTTGAGGGTTTCAAAAACTAACTCACATATTCGTTTTGCGTCTTCAACAGTATCGGCTCCTGTAAGCAAATCATCCACATAAAAATCCTCCTTAATAACCTTCGCTATGTCGGGATAAGTATTTTCAATATCAAGAGCAATCTGAAACAAACTACGAATGGCGAGAAAAGATGCTGAAGTAGTGCCATACGTCACTGTATTTAGTTCGTAACAATTTAGAGGGTCTTCTGGATTAAATCGCCATAAAATGCGTTGCAAAGACCTATCTGCTGGGGAAACCCACACGGACCTATACATTTTTGTACAATCCGCAGACACAACAAACCTATGTTGTCTAAATCGGATTTAAATCGAAAATAAATCTTGCTGTATTGTAGGTCCAGCCATATGAATATTATTTAGAGAAAACCCTGTGCAACTTGGCAGTGAAGCATCAAAGACAACACGAAGATTGGTCGTGATGGCATCTTCACGATATACACCATGATGACACATAAGATAATCGCCTGAAAAAGTGGCATCTAGAACTTTTGTCATATGTCCCAACTTAATATATTCCTGTATAAAGTCATGATATAATGTTTTATAATTATCATTGGAACACATTTTACGTTCAAGATTTAAAAAACGTCTTTTAGCTTGTTCAAAGGAACTACCTAATTTTGAACTCTCCATTTTTAAAGGTAACTTAACCACAAACGAGCCATCTTTGTTTCGCTTTGTATTATTTATAAAATGTTGCTCACAGGCCAACTCCTCATCTGATAACATTTTATCCACAACACTGACATTTTCTATCTCCCAAAACAATTTTAAGTTATCATGAATTTGCTGAATAATATTATCGTGTTTGGTATTAACAAAACATTTACAATCCCCGAATTATTTGCCTTACCTACAGGACCAGTCACTATCCAACCAAACCTTGTGCTTTGTAAAATCGGCTGTTTAGACCCTAAACAGATTTTTTCCTCGCATAACAACCCCCATAAATAATCCGAACCAATTAACATGTCAACTTCCTGCGGTTCAAAAAAAAAAACAGGGTCAGCTAAGTTACAGTTAGCGGGAACCTTTAAATGACACATTTATGGGTGAAATTGGTAAAGTTCCCTTTATTTTTGGAATAATGAAACAAGAAACTTTTAAAGAAAAATTGTTTGACTTGGAAAATAATTGGGTGTTACATTTATAATTAATAGCTGAATAAGAATTGTTTATTCCATTAAGAGAAACACTAATTTTTTCTTTAAGTAATTGAAGCTTATCGCAGGCACGCTCAGTAATAAAACTCGACTGAGAACCACTGTCTAGGATTACACGAATAGTGTGTTTATTATTGAATCGGTCCAAATTATAAACGTGAGCTGTGGATAATAAAACTTCGCTAATCTCACAATTAGCAGAATTATTAACTACTTTCTTTACATTAACCAATGAGGAAGAAAAACTTTCGATGCCAATATTTGATTCCTGTTCTTAGGATTTTACTTTATCAATATGCAATAGAATATTGTGCTTCTTATCACATTTTTTACAGGTTGGTTTTCGACAACTCTTATTAAAATGTCCAGGTTTCAAACAATTTAAACATAATTTTAGGGAACACATTTTTTCACCTCGGTTTTCAACAGGTATATTCAAAAATGAAGGGCATGACTGTATATAATGTTCCCCCTTGCCAAATAAACATTTTGGTAATCTAGCATCAGTAAAATTTCGTACATTATCACCAACCGCAATTAAATTTTTAAAAGTACTACTAATTTGTTTATCTATGCGGCTCTGTTCCAAATTATCTAGGAGTTCTGCTTTGGAAGATAAAAATAACTTAAAATCCTCTAAAGAGGGATTAATTTTAGATTTAGATTTATATGACTCCCATTCCCTAGCAGTACTTTTATCTAATATTGTGCCTAATAGATAAACAATGGGTACATCCCAAGATGTTGTGGGCAGACCTAACTGACTTAGCGCACGCATATTTTTCGTCAAACTGTTTAAAATTGTACGCATACCTTTTGCAGACTCTTTGCTCGTAGCTTCTATATTAAAGATATTTTTAATGTGGTTATGTATTAATAATTTATTATTATTGTACCGCTTTCCCAATAATTCCCATGCAATGTTATAATTATCTCAAGAAAATTCTATACTTGAAATTAATTGAATAGGCTCATTACGTACAGAAGCTCTCAGATAATTAAAACGCTGAATATCAGATAATGATTCATTTTTATGAATCAGAGACTCAAAAATATCCCTAAATTCCAGCCAATTTTGCAAAGATCCATCAAATATAGGCAAATTTATATCTGGAAGCTTTACAGACTGTATGGGGTTAATAAGAACTGAATTTTGCGAAGTTTTTGATGACATATCATTATCAGTTTTGTTGTCATCCAAGTATTTTTTTGCTAAAGAAATTACTGAATAGTACCTATTTTCAAAGTCACTCCTTTCTGAATATTCGGTTTCTAACTCATTTAGTTCACATGTTTTCTCAATATTATCTTGGATACCGACAAATTTTTCTAATAAATTAACTTCAATATTATTTATACGAGTTTCTAACTCTAACATTAATTGATGAGATACATTTGAGTTTTCTTTAAAATTATCGTCTACATACTTTGAAAAATTTGTTAAACTTGCTTTTACAGAACCTCTTTGCCTTTTGAGTATGTCAATTTTTTTTATTTAAATTTTAGCAATACGTCACAAATACTTTAATAGTTTTACAAAGAAACACAATAAAAAATATTTACCCAATGAGGCAACAATGAAATTCACAATGGTAAGTAATATGTTTGGAAAATAAATAGGAAAAAAATAGGAGGATTACTCACTCAAAATTTGCCTTCTTCGACAATCTACCTCTGCAAAAGCCGGTGCTGAACGAAACAAACTTGTCCTGGGCTGCTTCTCAACGCAAATTCTCGTAAATTGATACTTTTGGCCGCCGTGACTTACTACAGGCACATATTACAATTTTCCAACTTATTACTTTAATTAATTTGACTTAGTCGGCTCGAAGGACCATGTTAAATACTCTTTTGGTATTTATAAAAAAAATTGAATTGGGTATGGCTTGCCAATAGTGAAATAAAAAAAATAAACGTCTGCTTCAAAACAACTTAACTTTATTAGCACTTATACCCAACTACTTGAACTACCATTAAGAATTTGAGAACCTTCTTAGTTCTCCCCTCATGCAAATGCGCACATGTGCATCTGCGAAAGATATCGCTTACAATAAGATGCGACGTTGTCACGCGAAGGTATTAATTAATAAAATTTCAACTCAATACAAACATGAACAAATAAAACCAATTCATTGTTGAAATTAAAATACAACACAGATGCGAACATGTCAAGTGATGAATTCATGAATCTAAAGGAATCAATGAAGCGGAATTGGATTGGATAGCCATCGACATGTTTCGTAAATGAAATATACTTCTCTTTGGTAATTGGAAGTAAGTCGATCGCTCCCTGTCTTAACACTTTTCGGTATTGGAAATTCTTTGATAGCTCTAATTTTTTCTGGGTCTGGTAAAATTCCTTCTTCCCAAATATTTTAATTTTTCTACGATAAAATTACACTTTTTCGGTTTTTAATTTAATATTGGCATCTCTGAGCTTTTCGAAAACATTTCTAATTCGTTTTATATGCTCTCTGGGACCATCAGAATTATATATTACTATGTCATCCAAGTAAACCATAACCGAATCTCCGGTCAAATCTGATAAGGTAACATTCATAAATCTCTGAAATGTAGTTGGTGCATTAACTAGTCCGAAAGGCATTTTTAAATAGTCAGAATGTCCATGATATGTGCTAAATATTGTAAGTGGTATATCCTTTTCCTCACTGGGAATTCGATGCTGAGCCTCTGCTACATCGATCACTGAAAATAAAGCTTTATTTCCTGCCTGATAACATTGAAGTAAATCAGAAATATTTGGTAGTGGATAATAATATTCTTTTTTCGTAACGCTATTTAATCCTCGATAATCAATACGCATCCTAATTTTTTCTTCTCAATCGGGCAATGTCTTAGATACAAGAACAACAGGTGCGGACCAAGGGCTCGCTGAAGGGCGAATAACTTGGGTTTCCAGCAGTCTATCGATTTCATCCTGCAAAATCTGTGTTTTCTTGTAAGGAATTCGATACGGAGCTTTACAAATTGGTTGTGCTCCAGGTTCTAAAGTGATACTGTGCTTCACTCGAGATGCTCTTCGTAAAACTTCTCTTTCGCCCATAAATAAATCAGAATATTCTTGCAACAAATTTTGAAGTTGTACTTTAGTATCAGTTTTCAAATGTCCAAGATCAAATTCTTTCAACCATTCTTTATTTGCTCTTCCTATCGTAGCTGATTTTGATGAATTTTTAATTCCTGTTGCAATCAATGCAATATCCAAGTCCTGTCCTTTTTGAATTCTCACTTCCTGTTCTGACAGATTTAATAAACGTATAGATATTTTATGTTTATTCGGTACAATTGCACATGCTATGTACGCGGATCCGTGCTCGCAAACCAGTGTATTGCCGGTTAATTTCTTCTTTAAACGACCGTGACAAATTAATTCCGTTTTCGGAGGTATTGAAATAAATTCTGGTGCTACAATTTTTGTGGCCATTACGTCATCGCTAGTCATCTCATCAAGGGAACAATCTAATTCGTTTTTCTCAGTTATGTTTCCCTGTGTACCGGGTGTTTCATTAATTTGAGCCATAATTTCCATATAATTATTGTCTAGGGTACCTTCTTCAATTCGGCCATTATTTTTCTGAAATTTTCTAACGTACATTTACCATTTACTCCAGTTCTCCTGTACATTTAATTGTTAACATTTCATCACCCATTGCACACATGTCAATCGTTTTACCCCATAAGTGAAATCTCGGATTTTCTCTGTAGTCCAGTATTACTCCAGTTTACTCCATTGGTACAAAAAAAATCTCTTCCTAATAAAACTTGCGTATTTCCTAAGAGTCTATCGTCACAAATTACCATTTCAGCCATTTCATGAGGACCATTAGAAGTGGCACCAACAAACTCTTCAGCGGTTTCATAAGTTTTCACCTTATAACCAGTTATACTTGAAAGTGATAAATCCCTCGTACCATGCGGGATAATGTCTTCTTCCTTGACAAACCCCTTTTGTATCAAGTTTACCGCCACTACGGTGTCTACTAAGCATATCTGCCGCTGACCATTTATTACTAACATTACAACATGTGGAACTTTATTCAAATTTTCCATTCTAACTTCAGGAATTTTTGTTTCATATTTAATTATGAAATTTTGTCTTTGGCGCGTTTTTTCCTCGACTATTCTTTCTCTTGATTTCTGAACATTATGCTGTATTTAATTTTCTACTATTTGAGCCTTTACAACTAATTGTTCTAAAACTTGCTTAGTAATTTCTTCAATCAAATTTTTATTAACATTTTGAGCATTAATTTCATTTCCCCTATTCTGTGTTTCGCTAGAGGCTTCTAACCGGGGAACTTTCAGAGGCGAAATTAGTTTAAATAATAACGTATCTATCATCCCCAATGAAAATACCATTGGCCATCGTAGGAATCCCTGGTAGGGTGCTACCGGTACGGTCGGAAAAGTAAATTTCCCCGGGCCCGTCGGACTGGTCAGGTTCGACGATCCCTTACTTGGGCTGCCGGCCTATTCATTTGGTTTTACTACTCCTGGGACGGGCAATATAGTAACGCGGATTTATATATATTTAAAAATTCAAGAAAAATTAAGTGGATCTAATGTAAAAAAAATGTATATAGAGTTTTGCGGTCTCCAAGGATTCTAATGTCACAAAATAAATATAGGGTTTCGCGGTATATATATCTTGGAAACCTTTTCAAGTTCAATATGATATTTCAAATAAAATGCAGTAATCAATATCAATCAATAATAAATTATATAAATATATCCTGTGCACTCAATGAAAAATAATAAATATCTTTCAATACATCAAATAAAGCATTTCCAATCTAGGGTAAACCAATAGCACGAAAACTAATAAAATTATTTCAATTATATCAAATAAATACTTCCCAATAGTGGTTAATTAAAGGCAATCAGAAAATAATCAACTATTGCAATATATCAAATAAAACCACTTCCAATCAATAGTAAATCAAATGCAATCAAAAATATTAAATATCTCAATATATCAAATGGTGAAACACTACAAATCAATAAAACAAAAAGGCGATCAAAAGTTACTTTATATATATAATAAAATTCAAACCAAAACCTTTACTATAATTTTTTTTACAATTGAATTAAAAATCTATAAAGCAAGCAATATCAAGAATAATTCGCTTTATTACTTTATACCAACAGCTCAAAAGTAAAAAAAAATACTTTCTGTTCTTACACAACTGACTCTCAATTCGTTGATCCTTCAGATTGGATCATCCGGTATGTAATGTAATTATCTAGTGCCTTTATTTCATTATTGAAATGTGCTTAATAACAAATCAGTGAACAACAATTAAAAAAAATCTTGGTAATTAAATTTTAGAAACTCCCTGTTTGAATATCAAAATAAATTTGTCCAATCTTTCTACACAAATCATAAACAATCCTAAATAAAATCAGAAAACCGATAGTGCATAATTTACATTTCCACATTAAATTCAACTTTAATATCGCTTCCCACTTGCTAGACTTTTCATCCCTGTTATTGTTCAACGGTTAGTGCCAACCCTGTGTTTGTTTTTCCTCTCTAAAGTCCCTAACCTCACCACCTAACTTCCTAAAAAAGAACCAGATCCCACCGCTGCAATCAGTGTAACAATTGGCCCTTGCTTACTGTATAATGGGCAAAAATATATAAATAGGCCCTGAGAGAAAAGCGGAATACTGCCACCACCATAAGAAAATTTGTGTTGGAAAGACTCCGAAAACCCTTCTCTGTAAATGTTGGCTGAAAATAAATAATATAAAAGGAACTTTACTGCCCCTTAACTGCCTTGAATCTCAGTTCTTGGTAGCTTCTGGTTTTCGTCACCAAGCCTCCTCTAAGAGGGTAAGTAAATTAGAAACAATAATACCAACCCACAATGTAACTAAAAGACAAATGAAAAAAAAAACTTTGAATGTTGTTAGTTAAACAATCCAACAAAAGAAATGTAACTCCCCAAAATTATGGTGCAATTCCACCCTAGTTAAGCCCTATCGGTGTCTACTATAAGAGGTCTTCCATTATATCGGCAAACGTTGGTGAGCCAGTTTATCCAACGAAGTTGTGAATATGTCCCCAGGAATATATATAAAAATTAAAACAAAACCAAATTTAAACAATATAACAAGACAAGAAAACAATTTTTTTTGCCGTTCGTTCCTTTTATCGACTCAGGGAGTCAGATGAAATCTGTACAATTTCACGATCTAGCTTTGCGTACTCCGACTCTACTTCGTCCATATCACGAGGTTTCTTCCCGGCCGTTTGCTGGTCTAAGAAACCTCTACGCTTGGTTTAGAATCTGAACCTATAACTCTACGGAAAAACTCACAAGTTTTTGGCACTAACACTCCTCCGTTAGGAAAATGTAAAGGTACTCACCGGATGCAAATTATCCTTTAATCTCAAAAAGGGTTACCTGTGAATCAGAAAGAAAACATATCTCAAACTAACTTTATAGCTAGCTAAACACTTTAATAATCAAAACACACTCGCGACTCTCACATTTCCCGTCCCTCGGCGATAAATTTTATAACTCTTTCATTTACTTCCCTAGAGCCCCACTTGGACAGGTGAAATGTTCCTCTCTCAGGAGTCTGGTTTCCACAATTTTTTATGTCCCCTAAATCCGTCGGGCCACGTAGGGCTGGTTTTCTTGAGTTCCGACACCGAACTTTACCTAGTTCTGTTGAGGACTCCCTCGAGTCCTGATGTAGACTTCTCCTATTTTTTTTTCTTGATACCATGTTCCCGCGAAATTTCGGTTTCCCCCGTAGATGAATTATCAAAAAATATCCTATTTTTCGATATCCCGCGCGCCTATTGGTTCGATCTGAGACGACGTTTTAAAAATCCCTCTTTACAATAGTTTATTAACTCGACCCAAATAGACTGATTACCAAGTTTTTCCGAGTTTATGACCTTTCGGCCATCTTTGATTTTTGCTTCTTTTCCGCAATAAAACATTTCTTTTTCAAAAATTTGTTTAATTTAATTGCAACCACCTTATATCTGCAACTGCCTATGGGCTACAAATATAGCACTTTTGTTCTAACATTTTCTAAATCAAGCTACATGACTATAATTATACGTCACCACCCTGCCAATAGGCACCCCATTTAATATTTTATGAACCACCCTGTTAAACTATAATTCCACTCTATCCTATTTTCCAATCATTCTTTATTTGTAACTGCTAAGGGGCTACCCTGCAGGTATAACATTCTTTTACCATTTTTTAAAGCAACTTGTACAACATATGTTCTATTCCACCTTATCATTCAACTATCATATGTAATCAACTGCTTATGGGTTTCACGATATAATTTTTTCATAGCTTTTTTCTAACCAACCTGTATAATTATAGAGGTTTGGTTAGAAAAAAGCTATAAAAGAATTTCTCTCCACTTCAGTCTATATTCTAACGCCTCTGTAAATGCTACTACTTATATGCCACCCAAAAAAACATTTAGTTTCTAACGTATTTTAACCATCCTGTATAATTATAATTCTAAATTACCCTATATTTCAACGAATTTAGATAAGCTGATAAAATGGCTTATTGGCTACATATAACATTTTTTAACCACCTTGTATAATGGATAATGGTAAACTTGTATAATCATAGTAATGGCAGGAAATGATAGCGACACAGAGAACTCACCTTCATGTGTGCCTCAAATTAACATGTGACTCGTAAGCTTTTACTCATCTTTAAATAGTCAACTTTTTTTTCCTTGTAAACGTTAATTAACGTTAATTGGTAACCAGTTTCGATATTGCCAAAAGAAATGGTAGATCTTTCACTATTAAGGAAAATCCATCTTTTTGACAAACCTCGTATATAGTTATTAATAAAAGTAAGCTGTGATGATTTCGTTTCAGGTTTCAAAAATATGCAATTTTTTTTATAGAGACTAACTTATTATTTTCTAAGAATTATTAATAACAAAATTTTCTATATTATTCTATCTTAAGTGCACCCTATATATATGCAGACAAATTGAAAACATTCATTGGGAAATATTTTGAGGAAATTACAATCAATTTTCAATTAATTTCATACTAGATTTCAGATAAGAATAACTAAAATGTTTTCAATCCAGGGCATTCACCATATATTATGATATATTAAGAAGTCGGTTACAAAATTTTTCCGTTTATTTTTAAATAGACCATTGCATTTCATTGAAAAAAAAAATGAAAAAAATATGGGAGTATGTTCTATCAAATGAAAAAAGAATGATCGAAATCTGTTTATAGTTGCCGGAGTACTGAGGTGACCAAGTCTAAAAAAACAGACGAATTGAGAACCTCCTCCTTTTTTGAGGTCTCTTAAAAAGGAGAAATGAAAAATCAATACTGGGCGTAACACTTGCACAAGAGAAACATAATATAATGTGAAGCAAAGGCTTTATTTTCTGTCTACCGGACTCAGAGGTAGTATATAAAATTAATTGAATATTATTGATTTAAAGCCTATATTCAGAATCCAGAAATAGACCAAGCAAGACGGCTAATGAAAAGATTTAGATTTATTCCTTACTCCTCTTCTACGCATATATAACAAAGTAAAATTGGGCGCTTGAAAAATAAGTTGCAAATGCATATTATTATAAAGAAAGAAGCTGAGGATAGTGAAACATTCTACTTGCATACATGGTCTTTTAATTTTAATATTTTTTTGTGTTAGTTTTGCATTTATTGGTGCATTCCTGCAAAACTAATGTATAGGTACGTTCTAATTGTAAGAATAACTGTCATAAAAATAAAGACTAGTGCCCTCTGTGATAGTCATAGAAGCTGCTTTTACTATATAAGAACATGTAACATGCTTTTGCTAAAAATAATATATATTATTTTCATTTATTGCTTCATAAAAATACCACTATATGCCTTACTACCAAAATGAGAGTATGCTTCTTTTATGTGGAAAGTTAAAGAAACTAATTAAAAGACGATTTGACAAAGTTCATGAGGAATACCAGCGATGCGATACGATATAGGATATTGTAATGTTTTTTATTTTATACTCTGGGTTCGCATAATTCTTTAAACACTCGACGGAAATTACTATAATTTATTTCCATCAATTTACATTCACTAAACTATATAGAATTTATTTTGAAAACCTGTTGAAAACTGTTTACTAGTCGGCCACAGAATACTGAATGAATCCTTTCGTCGGCTACTCGTATTTATAAGTTTCTTCACAAAAAGCTGTAAATGGTTTCTCGAACACTCGAGGTCTCTTAATAGCGGTTCGAATGAATGCCCGTCACATTAATTCCAAAAAATATCAGAGGGACGCCCGTCACATTACCCCCTCCTATGGCAATATTTGCAGGACTTTCCATTTAGGAAACGGAACGTTCAGTAGATGTAACAGTCGACGGCCCTCGAATCTGGGCTGAAATATTAAGACAGCACACAAGGATGTCGATGCCACTGAATCTAAAAATAGTTTTCATCGTACTTCTCACTACCCTCCAATTCAGACCATTCAACCTACAGGCTATCTTTCGGACCACCAAGCTCATCAGGTTTTTTCCCCTCATTATAATCCACAACTGTACCAGTGTCTTCCAAAGATCGCTATATCTTAACTTGTATTGCGAGAATATTTTCGTTACCAAATAGAAGATGTCTTTAGAACCCACGGGTTGTTTATCTTTGAGTTGAAGGACTGTCCCCCCACTGGTCTTTGTTTCTTAGCTTTTGAAAGAATGCGTTTCATAACGCGAATAAAAGAAATAAAACATTACATAGAACATATAAAGATACACCTAATAAACAATATTTCATTTATTACACCACTGTGTTACAAAAGAATAGAATACCTATATACAAATAAATGGTATCAATTATTATTATTATTAGCTCATAACATAGAATTCGATTTAAATATAGGTAAGATCACATATTATTATAACAATTTTTGAGCTGTTAACATAATAATTTAATGAACCATTGTTACCAGTAATTACATTGATACGATATTAAATACATTAATATTTTCAAATATGGAAATACAATTTAATGGTTATTGTAAGAGACATATTCCGTCTGGAAGCGAATTCTTGCAACCTCCCAAGCTACCTTTCCAATTGTCCTTCGGGATTTTCAAACTGAAAGAACCACTTCGGTGCTGCATTATCGGTCCTCAGCACGGAATTTTGTGCCATTAAGGTATTTGTAGAAAGGTTCTACCTCCTTTAACCCAGAGAAGAGTTCCCTGTAAGTAACGCAGTAATTCCGTTCTTGCTCAAGGTCTTACTGAAATATTTGATGACTTTCTGCTGACCGTCTTAGGTCTGCGAAAGCACCACACCAATTCTGACATTGCGTGTGTCGGTATCCAAAATGAAGTTTCCATCTCGCAAAGGATAATTTAAAATGGGGCACAGGTTAATATCGTCAATGCTTTTATCAGTGTCTCGAATGATCGCTGGCATTACTCGTCCTACTGGTACTGCACTGTCTTCTTTGTGAGTCTAGTGAGTTGTTTGGCTATATTAGCAAATCCGGCTACATACTGAGGATAGTCCAGGCATAACCTCAGGAAATTTCTCAGCTGATGGATATCTTTAGGTATCGGCCATGCTTGACGTCTTTGAATTTCTGTTTAGCCAAAGGTACTCCCTTTAAGGAAACCACATGTTCAAAATACTGCACCTCTTCTAGGAACTATAGACTCTCACTTCTCACTTTAGTCCGGAACTTTGAAGTCGTCGAACTACCTCCTCAAGGTTCTTCACGTGGTACTCACAAGATTTTCCAATTGCGATAATTTCATCAAGATACACCAGTCATGTTTTCCATGAAAGCTCTTTTAACACTGCTTCCATCAAACGGCTTCACCGTGAATTGGTAAAGTCCTGAGCCGATGGTAAAAGCAGTCTTCATTCGGTCTTCCTTAGCTAGTTTCACCTGCCAATAATCGCTCATCAAGACCAGGGTGGAAAACATGTTCGTTCCAGCCCCCGAATCTAGGGTATCTTTATTGTTTGAGAGGGTAGCTGTCTTTTTTCTAGCGCGGTTTACTGTCAATAGTCCGCGCAAAATCGGGACGAACCATCTTTCTTTTTATCCAAGGCAACTGGAGAAGCCCAAGGGCTCATGGATGGTTCAATAACACTTTCTTTCTCCATTTCGTGGACTATCCTGTCGACTTCTCTTTCTCTTAAATAGGATGAGCGTTCCCGGTATTGGTTTTATGTTGTACTAGATCACCACGGAATTTAGTTGCTTCTCCTGTCGCTCTTCGTAGTTGCCATTTTATTTGTTTAATCATTGTCTGTTCTAAAACGATGTCGGGCCTTATAACCGTTTGTGTCACACTGCTTCTTGTTAATAGACCCATCTATAAATACACTTTTAACTCCGTGGCGTAGCGAAGCAACATATACGTTGATAGTGGGGGCTTGTTTAATACAGGTCAATGATGGCCCCTTCACATCGCCCTTCTTTACTTTTCCCGACGAGGAAGTCGATATCCCGGTGTTTTATCTTGCAACAACTCCGTATATGTCCTACCTTATCACACTTATTCCGACATCTAAGTTGTCTTTTATCGGTAAGGACTTCCTCTAATATCTTCCTCATAGAGGCTTTATCATTTTTGTCATCTTCTGATTTTCCTTCAATGAATCGGACTTTGCCCTGGCCTCTACAGATATTTTTCACAGCCTCAAATTTCAGAGCTCTTGCTAATGCATCCACTAATTGAGTTGGTCGAGCTAGTGTCAATACATGCACTGCTAACCTCTTTATAACAAATTCCAGCGTGGCTGGATAAGCAAGGCAAACTGGACGGGTAATATCAGCTTCTAACTCTTATAGGGATTCATTCAATTTCTGGGGGCGATTTTTCAGTCGGTGATAAGCGTGCTCTAAACGGATTTGTATATACCTCAGTTCTAAACGTTTGACTAGTTGTTCGTGCTCCGAGGTTTGCAAAATATATGTAGCATCCCGTCTCCTATGCTAACTATACGTTTTGCTTTGCTGCAGCCTCGAATTGGCGCCGATAATTAGTCACAAACGATTTTCCATCAAACTGGAGGTTTCACATTTATTTCTTGTTCCTCGAGGCCAATTTTTGAATGCACCACTTCTGGACTGTATGTGTTTTCGGTCTTTGTTGGAGATTCCCGCCTTTGTATTGTGATTACCTATTCTTTTATTTCACTGTTTTTACACTACATTATTTGTTTTAGCTCTTCTATCCGCGCTTCATTCTCGACTATTTCTTTTCCAGCCTTTCTGTTTTTTTTTCTGTACCATGCTTTTCAAACTTTCTTTTATGAATTTAGAATTTCTCATTAATTGGGTTTCTAAGGAGTCTTTCATGTTTCTAGAATTTTCTAGTAATTTGTCTTCTAGAGTTTTATCATTTTCTACTAATTTATCTTTTCAAGTTTTTACGAGTAAAATTTTCTAGCAATTTGTCTTTTAGGTTTTAAGATTTCTCTTGTAATATGACTTCTAGGGCTTTAGAATTTTATAGAAATTAGTCTTCATTTTTTTTTAAATAGCACACACATGTCCCCATTACCAGATACTTCAAACAAATAAATCTCGGGATTGTTACCTTAATTTATTAGGGGATGTTGTATCCGTTGTATTAATTCAATTTTCTTCCCAATAATTTTTCCACCAGTTCTTTATTTTAATCCACCACTTTCAATTAGTCGAAACTCACCGCTTTAAACATTGTTGGCCAATTTTTATTTTAACTTCCACAAATACACGGAACACCACTGTAATATTTTTATTTTACACTTTGGGTTCGTAGAACTATTTAAGCACTCTATGGAACTTACTATAATTTATTTCTACTAATTTACATTCACACAACTATATTCAATTTATCATTAGCACCAGTTGTTTACTAATAGGCCACCGAATACTGAATGCATCCGTTCGTCGCCATCCTGAATTTATATATTTCTTCTCAGAAGGCTCTAGATGGGATTCTAGAACACTCGAGGCCTTTCAATAGCGCTTGTCACCGTACTCAAGGCATCAGACAACCTATCACTCGGATTCCACCAAATATCGGATGAATGCCCGTCACATTGATTCCACGAAATATCTGATAAGCTCTCATCACAATATTAACTAAAATATTACCTACCTACCTACACACAAAATAAAAATGTAAACAACACCTACCTAGGATAGTTCATGAACGTCAGGAATTTGGTTGGTCAATATTAAAATGCAGTTTATTAATATTTCGCCGGATTACATGTTCTGAACAGCTTACAATTCTATTTATGGGATTACGTTAAAAATCAGTTCATGCTACACCAATTCAGATATTGATTGTAGGTTGACGAGAAAAAAATTAAAAGTCTGCATTCAAAAGCATAATATGTTTTTGTCTCTGTCACTCCCCTTGCATACCCATACAAGTTTCTAAGCGAAACATTAAGTTCTATATTTTCAAAACGGTTATTATAAATGAAAAACACTAAACTTACTGATTATGGAAACATCATTAAAAACATTTTATTATTTATTGGAAAATATGCATAAGCTCTATAATTCTAAACGGACTACAATAGAGACAGATACATCCCCACAGGTTATGTCCATATTGAATTCCAAACAAAAAACACGCAATATTGGACTAGCCGACAGGTTCCTATTGGTTCAAAAATGATCTATACCTGACAAAATTTCTTTACAGTTTTGTAGTTCTAAATGGGACTGTATTGGATATTTTCAATAGGTTACGTAAGCACCTAAATGGAAAATGTGACTTAGCTACTCAGACGATTCTGCGTAAATGACCTAAAACTTTTTTGGTTAACAAATGGGTTCGTATATCATAACATTTTATTCTAAAACTAGCCGTTACCTACGGTTTTACCCGCGTACGGAATGCACAAGTCTTCGCAAGAAGAAATAACTTATGTAACAAATGGGTTATCATATATAACACTTTTTCAAACTGTTTTGAACCGCCCTACTTAACTATAAATCCACCAGTCTCGAATATATTTCACCTAAACTGGAAGTCCTTATGAGCCACCCTATATAACAATTTTATTCGACATTTTTTTGAATCACCATATACGCGGCTGTTTATTTGTCATTCAATATAACTTTTTATAACACTTTTTTAACACCTTCTCCACCATATATTTCAACTATCCTATCTGTGCAACTGATTATGAGCTACGCTAATTTACAATTTTTCCTCATATGTTTTGAACCGCATTATAAAGTATAATTTCTCTCTACACTACTCTTAAACCACCCTTCATTTGCAACTTTTTCCAACCTTGCTTGGATCACACTGTGTAGCTATATTTCAGGTACTCCATCTATGCAACTGCTAAATAAAAAAACTGTTCTACCATATTTTACACATCCTGTATATTTATAATTCTACTTCATCCCATATTTCAACAACGTTGTACATGCAACTACTTATTTGCCACCCACTACAACATTTTTATACCAACCTGTATACTTAAAATTCTACTCCACCCTATATTTCAACAATCCGGTAAATGGAACAGTTTCTAAATCATAACATTTCTTTATATTATTTTTTAAACCCACCTGTATAGCTGTAATTAGACTCCGCTACATATTTCAACCATTCTATCTATGAAATTACTTGTGATATAAAATATTTTTAACCACTCTATAAACTATAATTCCACTCGATCTCATATTTCAACCACCCTGTATAAAGAACTTCGTCTAAATTTTTTCAACCCATTTCATACCTATAATAACTCAAGAACATAATTCAAAGATCCTAACTGCTTACATAAGAATTTTTTTCAAAAAAAATTGTATCTACCCTGTATAAATACCCTGCCCATATTTCAACCATATTGTATATGCAACTACTTACGAGCCAAACAATATATCATTTTGTTATCCACCCTATATAAACATAATTCTACCCTACAAGTTTACGAACCACCTGGTATATGCAACTATTTATGGCCCACTCAATATAACTATTTAGAACCACTCAGTATAACTAATTCCACTCCCTCTTACTTCAAACACATTGTATATATGCAGCTGCTTGTGGTACACCTAATATAACTTTTTATACATTTTTTATATCAATTTCATTCTACTCTACTATTCTACTAAGTTTCCAATATATAGAACACCCTGTAAAATTACGGTAGATATATCAGTTGATTTTTTTAAAATCGAAACATGTTACATTGGCATATTCCGAATTTTGACTAAAAGCTAAGCTGATTCAAGTATCTAATATTTGGTGCTTGCTGTGGACCCAATAGAGTAATTGTGTTATCCAACATGGTAGAAGTTTTTTCGCTATATTTACCGTTTCTGTCAATTTAGGGAAATAAAATATCTACCAGATTTGAAGTCAAACTATAGGCTTTACAACAAAAACAGATTCAGAAAAATCAGTTAAGTAGTTCTTACATGATGCTCGAAAAACAAACAAACAAACAAACAAACAAACAAACAAACAGACAAACTTACAATTTTATAATAGTATAGATAAATTTTATAATTCTGACAATTTTTCCCATAAAAATAACATCATGTATAATGCAGTGGTTTTGGAAAACTATGATTAAGCATCATAAATTAAAAGCTTTGAGTTTTTACATTTTGTTTCTATTATACAATTTGATACCAACGTATGCATATGTAATTGTTTCTCAAATTTCCTTAAGTATGTAGGAAGAAGAAATACAATGTAAATTATCCAAGTTGATCTATCTATTAGCGTCCCAACATCAACTAATGCGTTCTTCAACAAGCAAGATAAAGACCATGCCAAGAATGCCATGGAAATTTTTCATGTCAGACATGAAACTCCTTTGAAAATTGTTGTATCCATCTCCTTTATAACACCAGAGAGGTTGCAATGCTGGCAGAAGATTAACAATGTCAGTTAACACAATATTTTGTTTAGTAATTACTGTAAAATCACGGCATTATTAAATCGTTTGTCGGGTGCGGGCTTCTATGGAAGCAATGTTCTAATACATTATTTCGCAGAACACGTTTGAGGTCTCATGAGAGTAAGTCCTTCGCAGCGCCTTTGTTCCCCTTGTGTAGCAATTCTCTTTTCATATCTTTTTTCATACATCTTCTGAGATATTTTGTAGGCTAAGCGACCTGACATTTAGGAGAACCATTTCTTTTATTCATTCAGGAACGCAATTTTCCGTAAAATTTTAAATTATTACGAAATTTCCTGCATTGTTTATTTGAACATCACTTATGGCCCTTGTATTTTTTAATTTTGGATTAAATTTCTAAAGGAGTGAGATAATTTTCAATGAGTTCAAATGCAGTCAGTATGTGTTGAAACTGATTAACTAGTATTCTTGATTTATGGGAATATTACCATAATTTAGATATACCAAACATTTCGGAGCTAAATCAGATCCATTCTCAGTGAAAATATTAAATTTTGACTTAATATCTTTAAAAACATGAACTAACATAACTAAGAGAATTTACTACTAATTTGATATATACAACGTATTACATAATACTTTCTAAAGATCTTATAAAAATAAACAAGATTTTTAATAACTGAAAAAATTCGAAAGAGAGATCTTCTTAATCTGACGCATTCGCCAAAAAAGAGATCAAATAATTCTGATGTTTCAGGGATTTCATTAAATTCATAGGAAAGGAACTAGGAAACACCTTTATGAATTATTCGATATACGATTCTTCGATGCTCCTCAAGGTGTCGCTGCTCTTGAAAATCACTTTGATTCCATTATATGTGTGCAATTCGACAATCCTTTAGTGTACGGTAATAATAGAGTTGCTATCATGGTTTCCCCTTCCTGCCTAGGTGGTTTGTCCAGTTCTTCAAACGCCTTGTTAATGATGGTTTCCTGATATCCGTTCGCCAAAAAGCCTTCTCTATGTTTCACTTATTCTCCTTTGAGAACTTCTGGTGTGCTGCAGATATTTTTGGCTCTATGGATTAGTCTTTTAATGATGCCAGTTTTCGTTGCTGATGTGGTTAGAATTGTAATGTAATGTAATTATAATCATGTTTGTGTGTAGATTGTAGATTCTGGTCCACAATCGAACGAGAACATAATTAGCGAGCCCAGAGTCAAAATTAAAAACATTTGTAGACTCATTCTTAAGCCACTGACACTCCGTGTCACCGACAATCAACCCCCAGGTACGACAATCTTGATTGGAAGAGACAGGACCCAATGACCATGACCGGCGTCGCATTACTGGTTAAGGATATAAATTTGACGGATAATTTAAATTTCCCATCATTCACCTTATATGACGATAGTAGATACAAAGCTATTGAAACGTTTCACGACGATGGAAGTGCAGCTTCAGTCTAACAAACACACACACACACACACACACACACACACACATACAAGGACCCGGGGTGGTTGTTGGTCCACCACCGGGCGCCTCCCCAGGTGGCGGATAGGGGACGCTCTCCAGCAATGGGGAGTACTGAGGACTTCCTCAGGGCGGACCAAAATCAGATAGGGGAAGGAACCCCGAAAATAAACCATTCATGGATATGGGTGATAAGGTCAACTTAATACCCCAGGTGGGTACCTCTGCAGAGGATAATCCCACCACCGGTTCCGATCGAGTGAAAGCCTCGGTGGCCGGTGCACGCTCCACGGATTCTGGGGGGAGCGAATTATCACTGGTTCCGTCACATGGTGACAAGAAGAATAAGAACACTGCTAATGGTACAACATCGACCATTAAAACTAGAGCTGGCAGCAAGACACTATTCAGCCAAGTCCTCCAAAAGGCGGATAGTGCAGTTGACGCCTCCCAAAGGGCCACAACTGAGAGTGGCGCTCCAAACAAATTAGGAGCAAAGATCGATGAGCTCTTGAAGTTCATTGGGCCTAGGCACAATGTACATCATGAGATCAAGAAACTGGCACACGCCATTAAGTCAGAATATGACAAATATCAGACGTCAACGACGCGGCCACCTCCTGTAGCGAAACCTGCTACAACACAGACATCGCCAGTAAAGGTGTCAAACACTCAGACACAAGGTGAAAAGCAAAAGGAGGTCCCAAAAACGGCTGCCTCAAAAGCAGCCAACTCAAAACCGACTGCATCAACACCGGCGGCCCCAAAGCAGGCGGCTTCAATAAAAGTAGCCTCAGTAGCAAGGACCTCGCCACCGAAGGCCTCGCCTTCAGTAGCCCCATCAAGTAAGGCACCACTAGTTGAAACTCTTAAACCGGTGCTACCTAGCAAGCTAAAGCCCGGTAAAGAAGGTTGCCAGAACATCGGGCAAACCACCCAGGCAACAACAAGTAGGGTGGTCAATTCAGAAGCGGAGAGAAACAATGTATTAAAACCCAAGTTTAAACCGCAGACCAAAAAACAACCTTCAAACCAGTCGACTGACTGGCAAGTGGTAAAGAGGAAAAAGGCCCCGAGGACCAATAAGCAAAAACCAGCCCAACATTGTACGCTGCTTATAAAGAAAGGCGAGAAGAGCTCCCATGCAGATATCTTGCGAGGTATCAAGAATGATCCCACCTTGCAGGATATAGGCAAAAAAGTCAATAAGATCCGACGAACAGCTAAGGGAGATCTACTTTTGTTATTCGCCAAGGCAGACGCTCAGGAGATGGAGCGCTATTGTAACGCCATCAAGAATAAGCTCCCAAGCGGGGCCACTGTACAATCTCGAATACCCCAAATCGAGATTGAAATTAAAGACCTGGACGAGATCAGTACCAAGGAAGAGGTAGTAAACCTGCTCAAAGATAATATCGACGGCCTGGCAGAGATCACTGAGGAGGCAGTGAAATCACTTCGACGGGCATATAGATCAACACAAACGGCAGTTGTTTGTCTCCCAGAGGTCCAGGCCAAGAAAGCCATCGCACTTGGAAAGCTGAAACTTGCGTGGGGCACAGTACGTGTTCGCGAGAGGATCAGCCTTCGACGGTGCTTCAAATGCTGGCACTTTGGGCACAACGCCCAGGCGTGCAGAGGCAAGACTGACCGAAGCAGTTGTTGTCACAGATGCGGAGGCGCTGGTCACAATGCCTCGGCTTGTCAACAACCTGCCAAGTGCTTACTCTGCAAAGAGAAAGATAGTAGGTCAGACTGCCGGCACGTTGCGGGTAGTTGGAAATGTCCGATCTACCAACAGGCGATGAGAGCAGCACAAGCCCGTAAATGAAAGTACTGCAACTCAACCTCAACCATTGCGAAGCAGCCCAAGACCTACTGGTACAGCGGGTGCGGGAATTGGATTGCGACGTAGCCATAATCTGCGAGCAGTACAAAAACTTCGACACCGTGTCCTGGGTAAATGACACAACGGACAGAGCAGCGATATGGGCTTGCGGTAAACTTCCGTTCCAACAACTCCCAAATACCCCCGAACCATGGCTTGTGAGAGCCAAAGTGGGAGGGGTCCACTTCTATAGCTGCTATGCACCTCCTAGTGCACAGCTCGAGGAGTTCGAGTTATTCTTGGACACCTTGGCGGAGGATGTACGGAAGCGTGAATCGGTCGCCATCGCAGGAGATTTCAACGCCTGGGCAATTGACTGGGGATGTCGGGAAACGAGCGCGAGAGGACAAGCTCTCCTTGAGACCATGTCTTCGCTCAACCTGGTACTCCTCAACACAGGAGCCGTAAGCACATATCGCAAAGGCACAGCCAGCTCCATTATCGACGTAACATTGGTTAGCAGCAACCTAATTAAAGGGGGCTGTGAGTGGCGGGTCGAAGAGGAGTTTACTAATAGCGACCACCAAGCTATTATTTGGGAAATCAACACCACTCCCAAACGAAGATTGTGTGTCAGTCGTGCGAGGTCACAGCCAGTCGGCTGGAACAAAAATGCTTTCGATGCTGATTCATTCGCCTTGGTTATGGAGCAGGAACCATTGTCAATAGCAACAAGCGCAGAAGCCACTGCCAAGGAGGTAATGACAAGCGTTGTCAAGTCCTGCGATGCTTCCATGCCAAGGAGACGGCAGAACAACAGCCGCCCACCAGTTTACTGGTGGAACGACACGATCTCACAACACCGACGAGAGTGTCTCAAAGCACGAAGGCTGCATCAACGAGCACGGAGACGCGACAGGGTCACAACAGAAGAACTAAGGCTCGACTATGAGATCAAAAGACAACAACTACGAAGAGCCATTCTCTCAAGCAAGAGATCCTACTGGAAGGAGTTGTGTGACGAAGTTAATCAAGATCCATGGGGAAAACCGTATAAAATCGTGATGCATAAAATTAAGGCCCCTCCCATGACATCAACGAACTGCCCCGAATCATTGCACCGCATTGTCACTCACTTGTTTCCTGCAAAGCCTGAGCTACCCGCTAATCCTTCGTGGCAGGTGAGGGACGAAGACATACCATCAGTGACTATGAGTGAGCTGATGGGCGCGTGCAACCGGCTCCAAAACGGTAAGGCTCCCGGTCCAGATGGCATACCTAACATCGCGCTAAAATGCGCCATAGCCAATAGGCCTGACATGTTTCTACACATGTATGAGACCTGCCTAAAGCAGGGGGTTTTCCCGAGTAAGTGGAAAAAGCAGAGGCTTGTGCTCCTCCCTAAAGGGGGAAAGAAACCTCCCGACGAACCGTCTTCATATCGTCCCCTCTGTATGTTGGACTCTGCGGGAAAACTCCTTGAAAGGATAATAGCAGATAGGCTGGAGCCCTACGTTGAGCCGAAACTTTCCACCAACCAATTCGGGTTCAGAAAGGGGAGATCAACCATCGATGCCGTGACACTCGTTACCAACATCGCCAGAGAGGCTATCTCGGGAAAGAGATGGAGAAGAGGTGGAAAAAAGTACTGTCTAATAGCCACCCTGGATATCAAGAACGCCTTTAACTCGGCCCGTTGGGACCGCATTTTGGAGGCTCTTGTCAGGATGGAAGTTCCGCAGTACTTGCGCAGAATGGTTTCAGCCTATTTCAAGGACCGCATCTTGTTGTACCAAACTGAAAATGGGCAAGTAGACTATAAGATCACAGGAGGTGTACCTCAGGGCTCTGTTCTTGGCCCCCTCTTATGGAACGTAATGTACAACGACCTGCTCCTGCTCGGTCTGCCTGAGGGCGTCAGGCTAGTGGCATTCGCCGATGATGTGGCATTGATCATAGTGCGCAAGCACATAGAGGAGATACAAACAACTTTCTCATTCGCTATAGCCACAATTCAGCATTGGATGCTCGCAGCGGACTTGAGTTTAGCAGAACAAAAGACCGAAACACTTCTTGTTAGCAGTCGAAAGGCAAGGGAAACCATCACCCTCAAAATAGGCGACTCTTACATACAGTCGCAGCCCTTCATCAGCTATTTGGGGGTGCTCCTGGACACACGGCTCAACTTCAAAGAGCACATAATCGCGGCCAGCAAGAAAGCAGCTGGGGTACAGGGGGCATTATCTAGAATAATGCCGAATGTCGGAGGCCCTAGACAGATAAGAAGACAGCTACTGGCAACAGTAACTACTTCTGTTTTGTTGTACGGGGCACCGGTATGGGAGAAATCGCTCGAGCTACCATCGTACCGCCGGAAAATGAAATCAGTCCAGCGGCTCTCAGCGATTCGAGTGGCATCATCCTACCGCACTGTGTCTTACGAGGCGGTGAGTGTGATTGCCTCTAACCTACCAATCGACATCCTGGCTGCAGAAAGGGGACGGCTTTATCGCAGAAAGTTAGAGAAAGACCAACCGACAGGAAACAGCGATGAAAGAGCCATGAGTCTAAGGCAATGGCAGGAGAGGTGGGACAGCTCTACTAAAGGAAGGTGGACATATCGATTGATACCTAACATCAGTCGTTGGGTCAACCGCCAGCATGGGGAGGTTGGGTTCTACATCACTCAACTCCTGACTGGACATGGATGCTTTCGAGCATACCTGCACAGGTTCAGGAGGGCAAACTCCCCAAACTGCCCACACTGTACGGACGTGATAGAGGACGCGGAACACGTGTTCTTCTCCTGCTCCCGGTTTCAGGATCAACGTGCTGAAGTGGAGAGGATTCTGGAGACTAATATCGTTCCAGAACAATTAGTAGAAGCCATGCTGAAGGGCCCCCAAGCCTGGAACTTGGTATCAGATTACGCGGAGACTATCCTCAAAGAACTCCGCAATACGTTCGAGGAGTAGGCTTTAGAGGCTTTCAATGTAAGAGCAGTAAACATCTGCAATGAACCACCCTTGCGAAGTAGTATTGAGTAAGAGTGCCGCAGGGGACCATGGTTGTAGGAGAAAGAGGTTAGGGTTTTAGCGGGTATACGGTATACTGGCTTCAATGCAACGATTTACTCTTGCTTTGAAGTCATTACATCGGGAGTCCCGCACGACGGCCAGCACGTGCTAGCTAAGTACGGAATGTAATTCCCCCCTCTTCGGATAAAAAAAAAAAAAAAAAAAAAAAAAAAAAAAAAAAAAAAAACACATACAAGGATGCGCAAGGATGACACGCAAAATCGTGAAGCGTTCCACATTTAAAAAAAAAAAAAAAACACCGGGGTGGTTGTTGGTCCACTACCGGGCGCCTCCCCAGGTGGCGGATAGGGGAACGCTCTTTCAGCAATGGGGAGTACTGAGGATTTCCTCAGGGCGGACCAAAATCAGATAGGGGAAGGAACCCCGAAAATAAACCATTTATGGATATGGGTGATAAGGTGAACTTAATACCCCAGGTGGGTACCTCTGCAGAGGATAATCCCGCCACCGGTTCCGATCGAGTGAAAGCCTCGGTGGCCGGTGCACGCTCCACGGATTCTGGGGGGAGCGAATTATCACTGGTTCCGTCACATAGTGACAAGAAGAAGAACACTAGTAATGGTACAACATCGACCATTACAACTAGAGCTGGCAGCAAGACACTATCCAGCCAGGTCCTCCAAAAGGCGAATAGTGTAGTTGACGTCCAACAAAGGGCAACAAATGAGAGTGGCGCTCCAAACAAATTAGGAGCAAAGATCGATGAGCTCTTGAAGTTCATTGGGCCTAGGCACAATGTACATCATGAGATCAAGAAACTGGCACACGCTATTAAGTCAGAATATGACAAATATCAGACGTCAACGACGCGGCCACCTCCTGTAGCTAAACCTGCTACAACACAGACATCGCCAGTAAAGGTGTCAAACACTCAGACACAAGGTGGACAGCAAAAGGAGGTCCCAAAAACGGCTGCCTCAAAAGCAGCTAACTCAAAACCGGCTGCATCAACACCGGCGGCCCCTAAGCAGGCGGCTTCAATAAAAGTAGCCTCTGTAGCAAGGACCTCGCCACCGAAGGTCTCGCCTTCAGTAGCCTCTTCAAGTAAAGCACCACCACTTAAAACGCTTAAACCGGTGCTAGCTACCAAGATAAAGCCCGGTAAGGAAGGTCGCCAGAACATCGGGCAAACTACCCAGGGAACAACAAGTAGGGTGGTCAATTCAGAAGCGGAGAGGAACAATGGATTAAAATCCAAGTTTAAACCGCAGACCAAAAACCAACTTGCAAACCAGTCGACTGACTGGCAAGTGGTAAAGAGGAAAAAGGCCCCGAGGACCAATAAGCAAAAACCAGCGCCACATTGTACGCTGCTTATAAAGAAAGGCGAGAAGAGCTCCCATGCAGATATCTTGCGAGGTATCAAGAATGATCCCACCTTGCAGGATATAGGCAAAAAAGTCAATAAGATCCGACGAACAGCTAAGGGAGATCTACTTTTGTTATTCGCCAAGGCAGACGCTCAGGAGATGGAGCGCTATTGTAACGCCATCAAGAATAAGCTCCCAAGCGGGGCCACTGTACAATCTCGAATACCGCAAATCGAGATTGAAATTAAAGACTTGGACGAGATCAGTACCAAGGAAGAGGTAGTAAACCTGCTCAAAGATAATATCGACGGCCTGGCAGAGATCACTGAGGAGGCAGTGAAATCACTTCGACGGGCATATAGATCAACACAAACGGCAGTTGTTTGTCTCCCAGAGGTCCAGGCCAAGAAAGCCATCGCACTTGGAAAGCTGAAACTTGCGTGGGGCACAGTACGTGTTCGCGAGAGGATCAGCCTTCGACGGTGCTTCAAATGCTGGCACTTTGGGCACAACGCCCAGGCGTGCAGAGGCAAGACTGACCGAAGCAGTTGTTGTCACAGATGCGGAGGCGCTGGTCACAATGCCTAGGCTTGTCAACAACCTGCCAAGTGCTTACTCTGCAAAGAGAAAGATAGTAGGTCAGACTGCCGGCACGTTGCGGGTAGTTGGAAATGTCCGATCTACCAACAGGCGATGAGAGCAGCACAAGCCCGTAAATGAAAGTACTGCAACTCAACCTCAACCATTGCGAAGCAGCCCAAGACCTACTGGTACAGCGGGTGCGGGAATTGGATTGCGACGTAGCCATAATCTGCGAGCAGTACAAAAACTTCGACACCCTGTCCTGGGTAAATGACACAACGGACAGAGCAGCGATATGGGCTTGCGGTAAACTTCCGTTCCAACAAGTCCCAAATACCCCCGAACCATGGCTTGTGAGAGCCAAAGTGGGAGGGGTTCACTTCTATAGCTGCTATGCACCTCCTAGTGCACAGCTCGAGGAGTTCGAGTTATTCTTGGACACCTTGGCGGAGGATGTACGGAAGCGTGAATCGGTCGCCATCGCAGGAGATTTCAACGCCTGGGCAATTGACTGGGGATGCCGGGAAACGAGCGCGAGAGGACGAGCTCTCCTTGAGACCATGTCTTCGCTCAACCTGGTACTCCTCAACACAGGAGACGTAAGCACATATCGCAAAGGCACAGCCAGCTCCATTATCGATGTGACATTCGTTAGCAGCAACCTAATTAAAGGGGGCTGTGAGTGGCGGGTCGATGAGGAGTTTACTAATAGCGACCACCAAGCTATTATATGGGAAATCAACACCACTCCCAAACGAAGATTGTGTGTCAGTCGTGCGAGGTCACAGCCAGTCGGTTGGAACAAAAATGCTTTCGATGCTGATTCATTCGCCTTGGTTATGGAGCAGGAACCATTGTCAATAGCAACAAGCGCAGAAGCCACTGCCAAAGAGGTAATGACAAGCGTTGTCAAGTCCTGCGATGCATCCATGCCAAGGAGACGGCAGAACAACAGCCGCCCACCAGTTTACTGGTGGAACGACACGATCTCACAACACCGACGAGAGTGTCTCAAAGCACGAAGGCTGCATCAACGAGCACGGAGACGCGACAGGGTCACAACAGAAGAACTAAGGCTCGACTATGAGATCAAAAGACAACAACTACGAAGAGCCATTCTCTCAAGCAAGAGATCCTACTGGAAGGAATTGTGTGACGAAGTTGACCAAGATCCATGGGGAAAACCGTATAAAATCGTGATGCATAAAATCAAGGCCACCCCCATGACATCAACGAACTGCCCCGAATCATTGCACCGCATTGTCACTCACTTGTTTCCTGCGAAGCCTGAGCTACCCGCTTATCCTTCATGGCAGGTGAGGGACGAAGATATACCATCAGTGACTATGAATGAGCTGATGGGCGCGTGCAACCGGCTCCAAAACGGTAAGGCTCCCGGTCCAGATGGCATACCTAACATCGCGCTAAAATGCGCCATAGCCAATAGGCCTGACATGTTTCTACGCATGTATGAGACCTGCCTAAAGCAGGGGGTTTTTCCGACTAAGTGGAAAAAGCAGAGGCTTGTGCTCCTACCTAAAGGGGGAAAGAAACCTCCAGACGAACCGTCATCATATCGTCCCCTCTGTATGTTGGACTCTGCGGGAAAACTCCTTGAAAGAATAATAGCAGATAGGCTGGAGCCCTACGTTGAGCCAAAACTTTCCACCAACCAATTCGGGTTCAGAAAGGGGAGATCAACCATCGATGCCGTGACACTCGTTACCAACATCGCCAGAGAGGCTATCTCGGGAAAGAGATGGAGAAGAGGTGGAAAAAAGTACTGTCTAATAGCAACCCTGGATATCAAGAACGCCTTTAACTCGGCCCGCTGGGACCGCATTTTGGAGGCTCTTGCCAGGATGGAAGTTCCGCAGTACTTGCGCAGAATGGTTTCAGCGTATTTCAAGGACCGCATCTTGTTGTACCAAACTGAAAATGGGCAAGTAGACTATAAGATCACAGGAGGTGTACCTCAGGGCTCTGTTCTTGGCCCCCTCTTATGGAACGTAATGTACAACGACCTGCTCCTGCTCGGTCTGCCTGAGGGCGTCAGGCTAGTGGCATTCGCCGATGATGTGGCATTGATCATAGTGCGCAAGCACATAGAGGAGATACAAACAACCTTCTCATTCGCTATAGCCACAATTCAGCATTGGATGCTCGCAGCGGACTTGAGTTTAGCAGAGCAAAAGACCGAAACACTTCTTGTTAGCAGTCGGAAGGCAAGGGAAACCATCACCCTCAAAATAGGCGACACCTACATACAGTCGCAGCCCTTCATCAGCTATTTGGGGGTGCTCCTGGACACACGGCTCAACTTCAAAGAGCACATAATCGCGGCCAGCAAGAAAGCAGCTGGGGTACAGGGGGCATTATCTAGAATAATGCCGAATGTCGGGGGCCCTAGACAGATAAGAAGACAGCTACTGGCAACAGTAACTACTTCTGTTTTGTTGTACGGGGCACCGGTATGGGAGAAATCGCTCGAGCTACCATCGTACCGCCGGAAAATGAAATCAGTCCAGCGGCTCTCAGCGATTCGAGTGGCATCATCCTACCGCACTGTGTCTTACGAGGCGGTGATTGTGATTGCCTCTACCCTGCCAATCGACATCCTGGCTGCAGAAAGGGGACGGCTTAATCGCAGAAAGTTAGAAAAAGACCAGATGACAGGAAACAGCGATGAAAGAGCCATGAGTCTAGGGCAATGGCAGGAGAGGTGGGACAGCTCTACTAAAGGCCGGTGGACATATCGATTGATACCTAACATCAGTCGTTGGGTCAACCGCCAGCATGGGGAGGTTGGGTTTTACATCACTCAACTACTGACTGGACATGGATGTTTTCAAGCATACTTGCACAGGTTCAGGAGGGCAAACTCCCCAAACTGCCCACACTGTACGGACGTGGTAGAGGACGCGGAACACGTGTTCTTCTCCTGCCCCCGGTTTCAGGATCAACGTGCTGAAGTGGAGAGTATTCTGGAGACTAATATCGTCCCAGAACAATTGGTAGAAGCCATGCTGAAGGGCCCCCAAGCCTGGAACTTGGTATCAGATTACGCGGAGACTATCCTCAAAGAACTCCGCGATACGTTCGAGGAGTAGGCTTTAGAGGCTCCCAATGTAAGAGCAGTAAACATCTGCAATAAACCACCCTTGCGAAGTAGTATTGAGTAAGAGTGCCGCAAGGGACCATGGTTGTAGGAGAAAGAGGTTAGGGTTTTAGCGGGTATACGGTGTACTGGTTTCAATGCAACGACTTACTCTTGCTTTAAAGTCATTGCACCGGGAGTCCCGCACGACGGCTAGCACGTGCTAGTTAAGTACGCAATGTATTTCCCCCCTCTTCGGATAAAAAAAAAAAAAAAAAAAAAAAAAAAAAAAACACATACATATATATATATATATATATATATATATATATATATATATATATATATGTTCTGAGAGGCTTCCGCGGTCATTATTATGAACTAAGCTAGGTTCCGGGTGAGAACCGCGTCTGAATTTATTGCATACTCGACGTTTCGACTCCTGCTTCGGAGCCATTATCAAGAGACAAAAGTGAAAAAGAGTTTCAGAGTCTAGATCGAACTCGGGGCCTCAATCTGCCTACTCCCCAAGAGTCACTAGGTAACTGAACTGAATTTGAGTCTGCTCTGCTTCTTTTATTTATAGGTAGCGCTGGGTTAGAAGAAGATGTCACGTGATGAGGCTGTGTTGTGATTGGTTGGGTATTGGTGGGCGTGTCTGCTTTGTTTAATCTGGCAATTACGGAGGTCCAAGCTGTGGGAAGGCGAGTACTGTCATCGCGTCTATTTAGACAGAGAGGTCTTTTTTCTATTTCGATAGCTTCGCGAATAGTGGATGCCCTAAGAGAATTGAGAGATATGATAGTCCTACTGTCCTCGAAGTTGATAGAGTGCCCTGTTTGGATATGGTGATGCGCGAGAGCTGAAGTCGGATCTTTTTTACGAACTGACAGAGAGTGTTCATATACTCGATGGTTAACGCGCCTGTTGGTACGACCGATGTAGCTTTGTGGGCAATCGCGACATGATATTTCGTAAACTCCTCGATCCTCGTTAGGTACTTTGTCTTTGGGGTTACCGGTTAAGTTGCCTATAGTTTGAGTGGTGTTGAAGATAGTCTTTATTTGATGTCTTTGTAAAATCCGTGCAATTTTGTCAGTGACTCCTCGAATGTATGGAAGTACGGCTTTTTGATGTTGTTGTTCTGTTTCTGACGGGGTTGGTGTGATTGGGGGTTGTTGAGATTGATGAATTATACGCGCAATGTGGTCCGGATGATAACCGTTTTGTCGAAGGATTTGTTGAAGATTATTAAGTTCGTTTTGTCTATTGTCAATATCTGTTAAACGAATAGATCTGAGAGTCAAAGATTTCATTACAGAACTCAATTGGGCAGGGTGGTGGTGTGATTGGGCATTTAAGTATCGATTGGTATGGGTTGGTTTTCTATAGACGGTATGTGAGAATCTGTCATTGTTGGTTTTTGTTATGAGGACATCAAGAAACGGGAGAGAAGAATCGGACTCGATTTCCATTGTAAATTGTATATTAGAATGTATACCATTGAGGTGTTGTAGGAAGAAGTCTAATGAATCTCTGCCATGAGGCCAAATGACAAAAGTATCATCTACATATCTAAGCCAACAGGAAGGTTTTAAATTAGACGAGTTTAGAGCCTGGGTTTCGATTTGTTCCATGAAAATGTTAGCAAGCACTGGAGAAAGAGGTGAACCCATGGGGGCCCCACGGACTTGTTTGAACAGAGTGTTTTGAAATGAAAAATAAGTGTTAGAGGAACAGTGTTGTACAAGTTTGATAATGTCAGAAGAGATATTGTATTTTGTTTTTAGAATATCTAACGTTTCTGAAATGGGGACATTGGTGAAAAGAGATACAACATCGAAGCTAACTAGGATGTCATTTTCTGAAATTCTGTAACCACTTAGGATATCTAGGAAGGAAGAAGAGTTCTTTACGTACGAGGATGCTTGCTCAGCTAGAGGTTGAAGGGTTTTGGCTAAGTACCGGGCTAATTCTTGGGTCGGGGATTGTACCGAACTGACAATGGGTCTAAGAGGAATGTCCGGCTTATGAATTTTGGGTAGTCCGTAAATTTTCGGAATTTTAGAAGACTTTTCACGAGGAATGATGATCTTTTTAATGTCAAGAGGAAGTTGTGTCCTGTTGATGATTTCCTTAGTCTTTTTCTCTAAGTAAGTAGTAGGATTATTGTTTATTATTTCGTAGTCTGCAGTGTGGAGTAGGGAATTCATCTTGTGAACATAGTCCTTAGTATTGAGAAGAACAGTGGCGTTACCTTTGTCGGCAGGAAGAATAGTTATGTCATCGTTGTTACGTAGTTGTTTTAGTGCATGTCTTTCGTTAGAAGTTAGGTTTGATTTTGGTGGCTTTGATGTTCGGAGTACTCTAGCAATGTCTTGACGAGTATCTTCAGCCTCAATATCTGTTAGTTCAACCAAAGCTACCTCAACTTGAGAAATGATTCTTTCAGTTGGGATAGTTTTCGGCGTCACTGCGAAATTGAAACCTTTGGATAGGACGTGTAAACTGGTAGAGTCTAAGGGGAAGTCAGAAAAGTTATGGACGGTCGTCTGAGGGGGTGAGGTGACAGTGGGTTGTTGTTTTGTAATAAGTCGTGTTAGCTTAAGTTTTTGAGTGACTGTTTTCTTTTGGGCCAGGTGTTCGGCTTTATCGCTCGAAATGCGATTAAAATTGTCCCACAGAATTGGATGAGGATTGAAAGTATGTAATGATGAATAACAGTGATACAAATTTCGGTTGGTTTGGTCAAGTTGATATCTGATTGAATGGATGGAATTTCGTAAGAGGGCCAAACTTGCTTTGTTAAGAATACTGGAAACTGAACGTGAAGAGGTGTGATGTTTTAGTTTGAAAGTATTTGGAATGACGTTATAAGTTCTACAAGATTTGAGGAAAACAAGATCACAAAGAAGCAGAGATTTTCGAATAAGAAGTTTGCTGTATGTTTTGGTGAGTTGGAAGAAATCCTCCCCGTAGAGGCGAATGAAATGTTCTGAGAGGCTTCCGCGGTCATTATTATGAACTGAACGTGAGAACCGCGTCTGAATTTATTGAATACTCGATGTTTCGACTCCTGCTTCGGAGCCATTATCAAGAGACAAAAGTGAAAAAGAGTTTCAGAGTCTAGATCGAACTCGGGGCCTCAATCTGCCTACTCCCCAAGAGTCACTAGGTAACTGAACTGAATTTGAGTCTGCTCTGCTTCTTTTATTTATAGGTAGCGCTGGGTTAGAAGAAGATGTCACGTGATGAGGCTGTGTTGTGATTGGTTGGGTATTGGTGGGCGTGTCTGCTTTGTTTAATCTGGCAATTACGGAAGTCCAAGCTGTGGGAAGGCGAGTACTGTCATCGCGTCTATTTAGACAGAGAGGTCTTTTTTCTATTTCGATAGCTTCGCGAATAGTGGATGCCCTAAGAGAATTGAGAGATATGATAGTCCTACTGTCCTCGAAGTTGATAGAGTGCCCTGTTTGGATATGGTGATGCGCGAGAGCTGAAGTCGGATCTTTTTTACGAACTGACAGAGAGTGTTCATATACTCGATGGTTAACGCGCCTGTTGGTACGACCGATGTAGCTTTGTGGGCAATCGCGACATGATATTTCGTAAACTCCTCGATCCTCGTTAGGTACTTTGTCTTTGGGGTTACCGGTTAAGTTGCCTATAGTTTGAGTGGTGTTGAAGATAGTCTTTATTTGATGTCTTTGTAAAATCCGTGCAATTTTGTCAGTGACTCCTCGAATGTATGGAAGTACGGCTTTTTGATGTTGTTGTTCTGTTTCTGACGGGGTTGGTGTGATTGGGGGTTGTTGAGATTGATGAATTATACGCGCAATGTGGTCCGGATGATAACCGTTTTGTCGAAGGATTTGTTGAAGATTATTAAGTTCGTTTTGTCTATTGTCAATATCTGTTAAACGAATAGATCTGAGAGTCAAAGATTTCATTACAGAACTCAATTGGGCAGGGTGGTGGTGTGATTGGGCATTTAAGTATCGATTGGTATGGGTTGGTTTTTTATAGATGGTATGTGAGAATCTGTCATTGTTGGTTTTTGTTATGAGGACATCAAGAAACGGGAGAGAAGAATCGGACTCGATTTCCATTGTAAATTGTATATTAGAATGTATACCATTGAGGTGTTGTAGGAAGAAGTCTAATGAATCTCTGCCATGAGGCCAAATGACAAAAGTATCATCTACATATCTAAGCCAACAGGAAGGTTTTAAATTAGACGAGTTTAGGGCCTGGGTTTCGATTTGTTCCATGAAAATGTTAGCAAGCACTGGAGAAAGAGGTGAACCCATGGGGGCCCCACGGACTTGTTTGAACAGAGTGTTTTGAAATGAAAAATAAGTGTTAGAGGAACAGTGTTGTACAAGTTTGATAATGTCAGAAGAGATATTGTATTTTGTTTTTAGAATACCTAACGTTTCTGAAATGGGGACATTGGTGAAAAGAGATACAACATCGAAGCTAACTAGGATGTCATTTTCTGAAATTCTGTAACCACTTAGGATATCTAGGAAGGAAGAAGAGTTCTTTACGTACGAGGATGCTTGCTCAGCTAGAGGTTGAAGGGTTTTGGCTAAGTACCGGGCTAATTCTTGGGTCGGGGATTGTACCGAACTGACAATGGGTCTAAGAGGAATGTCCGGCTTATGAATTTTGGGTAGTCCGTAAATTTTCGGAATTTTAGAAGACTTTTCACGAGGAATGATGATCTTTTTAATGTCAAGAGCAAGTTGTGTCCTGTTGATGATTTCCTTAGTCTTTTTCTCTAAGTAAGTAGTAGGATTATTGTGTATTATTTCGTAGTCTGCAGTGTGGAGTAGGGAATTCATCTTGTGAACATAGTCCTTAGTATTGGGAAGAACAGTCGCGTTACCTTTGTCGGCAGGAAGAATAGTTATGTCATCGTTGTTACGTAGTTGTTTTAGTGCATGTCTTTCGTTAGAAGTTAGGTTTGATTTTGGTGGCTTTGATGTGCTTAGACTCTACCAGTTTACACGTCCTATCCAAAGGTTTCAATTTCGCAGTGACGCCGAAAACTATCCCAACTGAAAGAATCATTTCTCAAGTTGAGGTAGCTTTGGTTGAACTAACAGATATTGAGGCTGAAGATACTCGTCAAGACATTGCTAGAGTACTCCGCACATCAAAGCCACCAAAATCAAACCTAACTTCTAACGAAAGACATGCACTAAAACAACTACGTAACAACGATGACATAACTATTCTTCCTGCCGACAAAGGTAACGCGACTGTTCTTCTCAATACTAAGGACTATGTTCACAAGATGAATTCCCTACTCCACACTGCAGACTACGAAATAATAAACAATAATCCTACTACTTACTTAGAGAAAAAGACTAAGGAAATCATCAACAGGACACAACTTCCTCTTGACATTAAAAAGATCATCATTCCTCGTGAAAAGTCTTCTAAAATTCCGAAAATTTACGGACTACCCAAAATTCATAAGCCGGACATTCCTCTTAGACCCATTGTCAGTTCGGTACAATCCCCGACCCAAGAATTAGCCCGGTACTTAGCCAAAACCCTTCAACCTCTAGCTGAGCAAGCATCCTCGTACGTAAAGAACTCTTCTTCCTTCCTAGATATCCTAAGTGGTTACAGAATTTCAGAAAATGACATCCTAGTTAGCTTCGATGTTGTATCTCTTTTCACCAATGTCCCCATTTCAGAAACGTTAGATATTCTAAAAACAAAATACAATATCTCTTCTGACATTATCAAACTTGTACAACACTGTTCCTCTAACACTTATTTTTCATTTCAAAACACTCTGTTCAAACAAGTCCGTGGGGCCCCCATGGGTTCACCTCTTTCTCCAGTGCTTGCTAACATTTTCATGGAACAAATCGAAACCCAGGCCCTAAACTCGTCTAATTTAAAACCTTCCTGTTGGCTTAGATATGTAGATGATACTTTTGTCATTTGGCCTCATGGCAGAGATTCATTAGACTTCTTCCTACAACACCTCAATGGTTTACATTCTAATATACAATTTACAATGGAAATCGAGTCCGATTCTTCTCTCCCGTTTCTTGATGTCCTCATAACAAAAACCAACAATGACAGATTCTCACATACCGTCTATAGAAAACCAACCCATACCAATCGATACTTAAATGCCCAATCACACCACCACCCTGCCCAATTGAGTTCTGTAATGAAATCTTTGACTCTCAGATCTATTCGTTTAACAGATATTGACAATAGACAAAACGAACTTAATAATCTTCAACAAATCCTTCGACAAAACGGTGATCATCCGGACCACATTGCGCGTATAATTCATCAATCTCAACAACCCCCAATCACACCAACCCCGTCAGAAACAGAACAACAACATCAAAAAGCCGTACTTCCATACATTCGAGGAGTCACTGACAAAATTGCACGGATTTTACAAAGACATCAAATAAAGACTATCTTCAACACCACTCAAACTATAGGCAACTTAACCGGTAACCCCAAAGACAAAGTACCTAACGAGGATCGAGGAGTTTACGAAATATCATGTCGCGATTGCCCACAAAGCTACATCGGTCGTACCAAAAGGCGCGTTAACCATCGAGTATATGAACACTCTCTGTCAGTTCGTAAAAAAGATCCGACTTCAGCTCTCGCGCATCACCATATCCAAACAGGGCACTCTATCAACTTCGAGGACAGTAGGACTATCATATCTCTCAATTCTCTTAGGGCATCCACTATTCGCGAAGCTATCGAAATAGAAAAAAGACCTCTCTGTCTAAATAGACGCGATGACAGTACTCGCCTTCCCACAGCTTGGACCTCCGTAATTGCCAGATTAAACAAAGCAGACACGCCCACCAATACCCAACCAATCACAACACAGCCTCATCACGTGACATCTTCTTCTAACCCAGCGCTACCTATAAATAAAAGAAGCAGAGCAGACTCAAATTCAGTTCAGTTACCTAGTGACTCTTGGGGAGTACGCAGATTGAGGCCCCGAGTTCGATCTAGACTCTGAAACTCTTTTTCACTTTTGTCTCTTGATAATGGCTCCGAAGCAGGAGTCGAAACGTCGAGTATTCAATAAATTCAGACGCGGTTCTCACCCGGAACCTAGCTTAGTTCATATATATATATATATATATATATATATATATATATAAATTTAGCTGTAATATAAAGTGAGGACCTACTGTAGAGCACATGATGTGAGAACCGGCAGAAGGAATAAAAATTAAGGGAATTTTTTTATCCAGCAAATATTAATTCTAAAATAGCCTCAATTTTCTCACTAATATACACACAAAAAATGTAAGTATATAACTTGGACCTACCAAAGCGAGAGCTACGCATAGTTGCAACATTTAAGTAGTTATGTATATTCTGGCGATAACGTCCTATAAATCTACGCATGAAGGTAGGTCCATAGATTTTTATTCCGGCAAATTCAGTTGTTTTGACTAGTCGTTATATGTTTACGTTTTTTTATATTGTGACGATTCAGGGTCAGACGTTCTGTCTCAGAACGGTGCGTTTGAAATAAATTCATTTAAACATAAGATGTTTTTGCTCAATTAATATCTCATTAAAGTAATAATTTCTTGGATATGCTTCATACAATATACAGTTTGAGCCATAATTATAGCTAGAGAAGACATATATTGTTTTTTCCCCATTAATGAGTCACCCTATATGAACCATTCGTACTGCAATTTTAATAAGAAAATAAACAGATATATGATCCGTCTCTAGATACTCAATAGGATGTTAAACTCATTGCAAAAAGTATACATATTGAAAAAAAGTAGTTTTTTATACTATCTTGTAATTTTAAATTATCTCCGTCAGCTTTGTATGTTATAACATTGCTACGTTAACAAATGTTCAGTGTTATTATATTGTTAAAATTGTATGACAAGTTTTCGAGATATAGGGTGTTAAACATCGGAAATGTTTCCATTTTCTTATCAGATTTCTCATAGCAGACATGTATTATTTCCGTACATTGCTGGAAAGATAATTTTCGCATTATTTGACAAAAATATTAAATAAAACAATTACCATTAATTATCTTTGATTACAGTGTGTTTCCAATATATGTAACATGTTTTTCAGAAAACCCATTTTTTATTACAACGATGAATACATAAGATGTAATCGCACAATTAATAAGAAATGAGTTCTTGGATGTGTTCATATATTATACAGTGTAAGTCGTAAATATGGCTATAGTGGGGATATACCATTTTTTACCATTAATGAGTAACCCTGTATAAACTACAATACTTTAATTTGTTCAATTTTTGCAAACCTGTAGAATTTAGTGTGACGAGTCGTTGATTTCTATAATTTAATATAAACATTCCAGGACGCATGGTTTATACAGGGTTACCTATTAATGGAATAAACAATAGATGCCCCCTTTAGCAATATTTACAACTTACACTGTATAATGTATGAATACGTCCAAAAATTATTTTTTTTGACATTATATTAACTGAACAATTAGATCTTCTTATGTATTCAACATTATAATAAAAAAATGAGTTTTCTAAAAAACATGTTACGTATATGAGACACCCTGTAATAAAAAATAATTAATAGTATTTTTTTGTGGAATATTTATGTCAAACAATGTGCAAACCACGTCCTCTGCAATAAAGGGAAATAAAACACATCTATTATGAGAAATCTGATGGGATAAAGGTGACATTTCTGAAATTTAACACTCTATATCTCGAAAACTAGCCATCCAATTTTAATAATATTCTGCTCAGTAAAACACTGAACATTTGTTAACGTAAAAATGAATAATATTCAAAGTTGACGGAGAGAATTTAAAACTACGGGGTAGTATAAAAAATACATTTTCTCAGTATGTATAGTTTTTGCATTCAGCTAAACATCCCGTTGAGTATAAAGAGACGGATAATATATCTATTTAATGTCTTATTAAAATTTCAGCACGAATGGTATGGACAGGGTGAGTAATTAATAGGAAAAAATAATATATGCATTCTCTAGCTATATTTATGGCTCACACTGTATATTATATGAAGCACTTCCAAGAAATTATTAATTTAACGAGATATTAATTGTGCAATAAAAAAAATATTTTTTCAAAAATCACATGTTACGTATTTTTTAAATACCCTGTAATCCACCAAAACTTATGACAATTGTTTTGTGAAATATTTACGCCCAATAATGTACAAATCACAATTTCTCCAATAACCGGAAATAAAGCACGTCTATCATTGAGAATACGATATCAAAAAGCGGCATTTTCGATGTTTAACACTCTGTATCTCGAAAACTAGTCATAAAATCTGTTTGAGCGCATAAACTCTTTTTGTCAGAACGTCAACTTCTACAACATACCAAAATTGCAAACAATTTGACGGAAGTCCATTTTTCCATAAGAAAGGTGTCTGGTCCTTTAAAGAAGCAACTTCCAGACCATATAATAGTGATTTCTATAGTTGAACAGATTTGAAAAAAAGGTGAAACAACATCAAGAAGAAACTGTGCAAAGGTTAGTGAAATATTTTGATGAATAACGTAAAATAGAATTAGAAAACCTTTTAACTAATATTGATAAACAATTAATGCAAATAGTAGCACAAGTTAATGAAACAGTTAATGAAAGAATGCAAATAGTTGAGTCAGACATAAAAGAGATAAATGATGACATTAAGACCATAAAAAATGCCATGGATACTCTTGAAACCAAAGTAGGTGACCTCGATTCCATCCAAAGCCAAGTAATATTTGAAATCAGTTCAATTCAAGACCAAGTCAGTTCCATTAAAAAAACAGTACAGTGAAGTACAAGATAAAATCAGTGTCATCCAAAACAAGCTAGAAACAGAAATTAAAAAAATTCAACAGGACTTACAGCGAGAAAAATACCAAAACACCATTAGTATCAAAGGTTCCGTTAGCAAACCACTCACATTAGATGGCAGTTCATCTTGGCTCATGTATAAACGGCAATTTGAAGCCGTGGCTACAGCTAATGGATGGGATAACCAAGAAAAATCTACCTCTGGTGTAATTTCCTTAAAAGGTCCGGCCTTAGAAATCCTCCAAAGCATTCCAGTCAAGGCAATTTCGACATCCATCCTGGACAAAAGATACGATATCAATCCCTGAGCCAAGTATACCAGGTGCAACTAAGTGAAAAAACGCAAAAATCCGGAGAGAGCTATCAAGAATTCGAAGCAGAGATCAGACGGTTAGTACACTTGTATTACCCAGACCTGCCCGAGGAAATGAAAGACCAATTGGTCACACAGAGTTTCATAAACGGTATCAGGGATGTGGAAGTACAAAGAACTATAAGACTTAGTGGCATCAAGAAAAGTAATGAAGATTTACTTCGGGCCTTGGAAGTAGAAGCAGTCATGAATATGTCCAAACCGTGGGTGCGAGCAGTTTCCTTCATCCAGGACGAACAAGAACCATCCTTCCAGGCAGTGTTATTCGGAATCCATAAACTTCTAGAACGATCACAAAGAACTGACCACAGAGGAGCATGCTACCGGTGTGGACGGACAGGGCACATTCAACGTGACCGCAGAGTGGGGCTACCTGAACGATCATCAACCAGAAGTAGCCAAAACAACAACTTCACCAACCAGGGAAACTCCAATCAGTCAGCATAAGGGGGCGAATGCTGACTAACCCTCCACCAGCCCCCAGAACAGTATCCATCGGGGATTTTGCCGATATAGCAGCAGCCCACTCATCAGAGGCACCATCAATGGCCGAGCAATTACCATCACCGTCGACACCGGCGCCGCTGTGTCCATTGCCAAGTCCGGAGTTTTGAGCGCATCAGAAATCCGGCCAGTTACCAACAACATCCAGCTCAGAACAGTCACCGGTGAGTCCATGTCAATACAGGGTGAGGCAGATGTAGTACTATAATTAGGGGACAACCGAATCCGGCATAGGGTCCTGGTAGCGAATATTGAGGACGATTTCATACTGGTATGGACCTAACCAGCCAGCATGGACCCGAGATATGATGTTCTTCGGTTCCTAACTGAGGAATTTGTATTGACACGGCCCGTCAACAGTTCAGCCACCTCCATAAAAATTGAGGCAAAATCCTCAACCAGAATTCCCGGTCGAACGGAACAGATAATTGATTGGCAGCTAGAAAGCAATCCTGAGAGCTGCGTTGGAATGGTGGAGCCCGTACACTCGGCTCATGACTACTTAGTTGGACGGGCTATAGATAAAGTCCTGAATTTGCCCAACAATGACATTAGAATTGCTAATGGTCAAGATATAGCTTGTTACGAGCCAGTAGAGACCATCATCAATGGCAAAGAAGTGTACCAGACATCAGTGAAGAAGACAGGTCCCAGTAAAGAGTTCCTACAACAGTTTGCTGACATTTTGACACACCTTACACCAGAGGAACAGAAGAAAGTAAAGCAATTTTTCGCAGAGTACTGGCAAATTTTCAACAGGTAAGATAGAACCACCGGTCGCACCAAGATCATTCAGCACCGAATAGACACCGGAAAGGCTCAACCTATCAGAATACCACCTAGACGACTACCATTAGGGCAACAACAAACAGTCGAGGAAAACATCGAGTCCATTTTACAAAACGGAGTTATTGAGCCATCCATAACCCCATGGTCTGCTCCCGTCGTGCTAGTTAAAAAGAAGGATGGAACCACCCGATTTTGCGTGGATTACAGCAAGCTGAATAACGTCACGAAGAAAGACAGCTATCCACTACCCCGAATTGATGACACTCTGACCACACTAGCAGGCTCCCGTTGGTTCTCCACACTAGACCTAAAGAGTGGATATTGGCAGGTTGGTCTACATGAAAACGACAGAGAGAAGACAGTGTTCTCCACTAGTAAAGGGCTGTTTCAGTTCACGGTCTTGCCCTTTGGGTTATGTAGTGCTCCCGCAACATTCGAGAGGCTAATGGAGTATGTCCTGAGCGGGTTAACATGGTTAACGTGCTTATTATACCTCGACGACATTTTGGTTATGGGTAAAACCAGAACTCCAGATATTAACGCCAACCTGAGACTCAACCCGAAGAAGTGTTCCATGTTCCAAAAAAAAGTAGAGTTTTTGGGCCACGTTCTTTCCGAGTCAGGAATCCGCACCAACGAGGACAAGATAGAAGCCATCCGTAATTAACATTAACTCCGAAGCTTCTTGGGCCTATGTTCCTACTTCAGGCGATATGTTGAGGGATTTGGCACCATTGCCGGGCCTCTACATTGGCAGACCACTGAGAAAGAGACCTTCCGTTGGAATCATGATTGCGAAATATCATTCAGAGACTGAACGAAGCACTATGTTCCAGCCCAATCCTAGCCTTTCCTACACACTCCGGCAAGTTCATTTTAGACACCGACGCTAGCAACAGAGCTTTGGGGGCCGTCTTACCCCAGGTGCAAGATGGTGATCGAGTACTACAGCCGTGAATTCTCGAAACCGGAAAGAAATTATTGCGTCACCACAAAAGAACTTCTTGCAATAATAAGGGATGTAGATCATTTCCATAAATACCTCTATGGTCGTCATTTCTTAACCCGGACAGATCATGCCGCCCTCAAATGGCTACTGGACATGAAGACACCGGAAGGACAACTGGCAAGATGGATGGAGAAATTACAGCAATACGATTTCAAGGTGGAACATCGTGCCGGCCGTTTGCACAATAATGCCGATGCCCTATCAAGAAGACCCTGTAGAGTAGAATGCGGACATTGTCTGAAGACCGAACAGCGAGAAGGTATCTCCATCAGACAGATCTTAGTGCAGGCCAATGAAGACTGGACAACGGAACAGTGCATCTTGTCGCTCAAAAAGAGAGGGGCACCTAGACCAGGATGGGACGATGTAGTTAGATACTCGGGCGTCCTGAAATCGTTATGGGCCCAATGGGACTCTCTAAGAGTAAAGAATGGTAAGCTCAAGCGAATTTGGGAAAGCACTAACGGTCGAGAAACCAAGTCCCAGCTGGTAGTTCCAAAAAAAGGTACCAGCCATCCTAACCGAAGTACATGATGGGATTATCGGGGGTCATCTGGGTATGAATAAAATCCTAGACAAAGTTCGCCAGCGGTACTACTGGGAAATTACTTCGAACAGTCAGAGCTTGGTGCCGAAAATGTGACACCTGTGCAGCCAGTAAGAGCCCGAAGACCCCGACCAAGGACAGAATGCTGCAGTACAATGTGTGCGTTCCCTTTGAGAGAATTGCCATCGATGTCGCCGGTTAATTTCCCGGGAGTGTGAGGGGGAACAAATACATTTTGGTCACAATGGATTACTTCAGTAAATGGCCTGAGGCATAGACGACTCTCAATCAAGAGGCAGCCACGGTAGCGACGGTGCTGGTAGAACAGCTATTCAGCGGATTTTGCGTCCCGTTGGAACTACATTCAGACCAGGGGCGTAACTTCGAATCGAATGTATCCTAGAAGGTCTGTTCGATGTTGGGGATCTGGAAAACGGGAACAACACCATTGCACCCACAGTCAGACGGAATGGTGGAAAGATTCAACAGGACATTGGAACAAGACCTGATTGGGATGAGCATATTCATCTAACCCTGTTGGCATATCGCTCGGCCGTCCATAATAGTACAGGCCTGGCTCCAGCCAGGGTCCTATTCGGAAAAGAGCTGCGATTACCCTGTGATTTGACTTTTCGCTCCCCGAAGAACCTTCCCAAGCCATCAACGATTATGCTCCGACATAACATGCTGGCAATACACGAATTAGCCCGAACGCAGATGTTGGCCATCAGTGACCAGATGAAGACATAATATGAACTCAAAGCCAATTCATTCGGGTTGCAAGAGAGGGACAAAGTCTGGCTATACAACCCCCAACGGAGCAAGGGTATATCTCCAAAGCTTACGCCCGCCTATGGTGGTCCATACGAGGTGGTCAAGAGGATTAATGACGTCGTCTACCGTATCCGTCGATACCTCAGGGCTAAGTTAAAGGTGGTCCATTTAGATCGACCCGCTCCTTACATGGAGAGGATGTTTCTGACCGGGACGATCAGAATTAAAAGCATGGTAGTGTTATAAATTATCTATTCCGTCCTTGGCGAGTAGCGTAAAACATTTTATTTCAATACATCAATCGCTAAGAGGACAAAAAAATTTATCTCGAAATAACTCGACAACTCTAAAATTGACACTCGGTTTTGCTAGAAGAATTCGATGCGGATTTTAAAAGGAGCGGCCCAGCATCGAGGAGTTAGTTATTTATTGCGAAGAGATTATTTCGTGTTATTATTGTGATATTCGAATCAGCTCAGTGAATATTTGATGTAAATAAAAGTTTCTAGAAAGTGATACTTAGTGAATATTAGTTTTTAATTAATTGAAACCTCGGAGTTTATAACAATATCTAGCCTCAAATATTTTATTCCTGAAGATTGTCAAAGAATAAACGGAAATTAGAATTTTCAGTTTAACTGTAAACATCGACCAAAGAAATTTACTACTTACTTAAACGTCAATGGAAATAACATGTATATTAATAAATAGAATTTTATACCAGCCTGCACTCTTAGTGAGGACTGTACATGGTTGCCGAATATATGTCCTCACTTATTGCATAGAATAATATTTGAATAGTCGTAAAAATATACGTCGTGAAAATATACATACGGTGAAGCGCCCTCAGTCTAAAATTCGGTGAACTAAATTTTCATTTTTCGTCAAAGTGAGGTCCAGTCAAAATAATGCTAGAATTAATAATTACACATTTTGGGACTATTTGAGAGTGATATACAAAGTGAGGACCGTATACGGTCCTCTCTTTGACTTGGACCTCACTATTACCGGGAATTTCTTTGAGAGGTGGCTCACTTCTTGCTCTGGGCAAATTTATATATATATATATATATATATATATATATATATATATATATATATATATATATATATATTAGGTGGTTTCCAGGAATTCATCCGCCTAGTTGATAACTGATCCCTGCCGGGATCGATGGTAAAATGACGACGTTTCGGCAGAGTCACATCTGCCCTCTTCAGGTCAGTTCGCATAATTCTCGCAGCCTTCTGCTTTCGCTTCTAGTTACTCGAATACAGTATTCGAGTAACTAGAAGCGTTATCGTCGTCATTTTACCATCGATTCCGGCAGGGATCAGTTATCAACTACGCGGATGAATTCCCGGAAACCACCTAATACATTTAGTGCCCGCGAAAACTTGAAAACAAATTATATATATACATATATATATATATATATATATATATATATATATATATATATATATATATATATTGTCTCTTAATAATTGCTCAAATGCAAGAGTCAAAATGTAACTGTTCTCAATATAATAAATTATTTCATTCGAAATATTGTATTTAAATCATTGTTAGTCATATAAATTTTAATTTTCAAATTTTATGATTCCAATTAGGTATAATGTAATTTAGTTTTCACATCTTTTTATGGTTATGGATAATTTCAATTTCAATTGTAAATGTCGTAATCATGCATTTTTTAATCCACTTACCTTTAACTTTCTTATTTTGTTGTTTTAGAATTTAGGAATAAAATTTATTTTAAAATTTTTAAGATAAACTATTTTATTTATTAATGACTTCTATGAAAAAAAGCTAGCTCCTGGGTATCAATATCATTTATATAACTGAATTTATGTTTTCTAGAGTGAAGTTCTACTCAGGTATAAACTCGGGGAAATCTTGCAGCTATAAAAAACCTTGAAACTTAATTTACTGGCTGTTGAATGGCTACAAAATGTAAAAATGTTACCTTACACTGAAGAAAATGATGATTGGAATATTTTTCATTAAAGTGTTTGTGATCTGTACACCATTCTCTGAAAGCAGCTACACCATACTTCACTGGGAAGTTTGTAGTTCCGAAACTGTCTCAACCACTATCTAGCAGCAACTCTCTACTCAACAACTAATTAGATGATTCCTAGCTCGTTCTCTGGTCATCTTGTAAATTTACTATTTTCCCAGCAAATGCCATTTTTAACGTTCACAAACTCTTATTTGTAATTTTATAACTAAATTTACAGAATTTTACAACTAAATTTACTGAAGCCCCACAAAATCATCTGAGTGGTATGCTTTTTTAGCGTTTATTGTGCTAAAATCAACCCTCAGTGACGTCAAGCCCCTCAAATGACAATACTGGATCCACCCCTGACAACAGCCACTATTTTCTATTTAATGTCGGTTCTCTTTTAAAAGCAAATTATTTCAAAACCTGTTATGGTTTGCAAAGAGAACATAGGAGAAAACTTCTTGATAAATAAATACACTGCTTTTTGAATTTTTACTATGTATTTTTAAATAGCAAAAATGTAAAAAACAATACGATAAAGTAATAAAATGTTTTTGATTTGTTTTCTGTATAAGCTGTAACATAACTATAGGAAGATGCTGAAGAATGTGGATGATTAGAGCAAGAGTCCTATCATGTATTTCCGGCATATTTATTTTAAATAAAAAAATAATAGTAAGGCACAGAACAATTATACAGACTCGCTAGATTCGAATTTATGCAAACTTTTCAAATTTTATTTCCATGTAAAAAATGGGCTAAAGTTTAACAATGAAAACTATTCAAACTACTATTCATTATTTGTTTGACGTAAAAGCCGCGAAGGATAGACGCTAGTCAGTTATAAGAAAAGATCGTACGTGACTAAATAAGGAATGGATACCATGGTTAACACATGTAAATTCAACGTCCAATAGTGTAGTGTAGTATATTGTAGAGACAATCTACAAAATCTTATTATATCGATGAAAAACCAACAACAACTTTACTAATAATATTACATGAACTTCGACAATTTGAAAAAATCTTGAAGAAACTGTAAAGAGTTAAAGCTAAAGTTAAATATAGATCAACTGTTTCGAAGATAAATTTGATAATTTCGAAATCCAACCTCTAAGTGAATTTCAAAAACTAAAACTTCCTTAGGGTGTTTAAGGAGCTGTGAGAAGTACAGCTATTCCCGAAAACATGGAAGAGGGGGTCTTTGGTCCTGTTCCCTAAGGGTCATAGGAGAGAAGATGGCCTGCAAAAATACAGGCCTGTCACTTTGTTGGACGTCCTGGCCAAGCACCTTATCAGGGCGAGAATGGAGGAAGAACTGGATGCGCCTTGGGGTCTAGCAGGAACTCAGTACGGGTTTCGGAAGGGCAGGTCAACGGTTCAGGCGGTCAGCAAGGTGCTGGAGCTTGCCCGTGACACTGGATATGCTAGGAATGCTATTGTTAGCGTTGACGTCGAAACGCGTTTAACACAGCCAGATAGGAGAGAATCATAGAGAGAATGTATGAGGTGGTTTTCAGCGAGGGACTGATCAATGTAATTAAAGAGTACCTGACCAAAGGGGTAGGTCGAGTGGTCCCAGGGGGTTCCAACAGGAGTCGGTCTTCGGACCTACACTGTGGAACGTGCTGTATGACTCGGTCCTCAGGATGGCACTACCTTCTGGATGTGTGAGGCTGGCCTTTGCTGATGAATTTTCGGTGGTAGTAGTGGTTTGAAGTTAACAACCTCAAAGTTGCCCCCGCAAGTTTGAGCGTGTGGTACTTAGGGAGCCGCTTTCCAGACGACGAGACATATTTTTGTCCTGGGAGGGGGTAGAGATTAGACCTAGCAAACATGTCAAATATTTTGGGGTGGTCTTCGACGAAAAATTCATATGGCACCAACCCGTTAGGCGCCCATGCGAAAAAACAAAAAAAGGGATATCGACCGTCATTAGGTTGATTCCGAACATTGGGGGACCCCACTGGGTTCTCTACAGGCAGATGTTACTGCCGGTGGCGTGCGCCTACTGAACGGTATCGTAGGAGGCGTAGGAGCTGTGCATCATCACGCGACATCTTCCTGTAAAGCCGGAGGTGGATGAAAGGAGGAGAGTATTCGAGAGGGTGGCAGTCATCAAGGAAGAGAGAGAGATCAAGGAATGTCTGGGCGAGTGAGTGGGAGGCGAACATGGCATTGGGGCAGTGGACGAAGCGGCTAGTCCCTGACATCCGGGTGTGGTTGAACTGTCCTCACTGGCAGTGCAAATTACTATACAACCCAACTGATGTCGGGGCAAGGTTGGTTCCGACATTACCTGCACAGGTTTCAGATAACGAGTGTGTCTACTGTGGTCAGGTGAATAAAGCTGAATACACGTTCCTTAAATGCGAGAGGTAACTGGAATACAGAGAAATTACGGAGAGTGAGTTGGTGTGCGCCATGCGGATTAGCAATTTCGTGGGTATAATGTTAGAAAGCGAGAGGAATTGGAGAGTGGTTGGGTATTCCTTGGGGGCCAAGGAGAAGGAGCGCGAGGAGAGAGAGATTGTGAAAGTAAAAGAGGTAGTGGACATTTAGGGAGGCTACAAGAGCCGCTGAACCCAAGAATATTTCTACAGACAGTACCGGGTTCTAACTGGGGTACCCAGAATGCGCGGATATTCGTCCTAATGATCTCGAGTGCTTTCAGAGGGCTATGGAGGTGTTTTAGTAGGTCGAACCTCACACTGCAGTAGGCAAGAGGAAACTCGTGCGGCCGTAGTGCAGTAGTACGTTGCTTACTCAGAACTAATTGGTGTCAGCAGACCACATTGTATTGTAGGCAGGAGAGTGTTTGTTAAATGTCTAATCTGCGTGATATTTCAATATGATTGTAAAAAAAAGAATGTAAACCTATTACTAGGCTAGCCAATGTCCAAGCACTTGCCACTGAAATATACTTTTTTGCAATTACCGCACAGTGCTACACAGTGGTCATCAATGTTTCAATTTCACCACTGGCTCGCACAAAAGGGCACTAGAAATAACTCTGCCTTCGGACAATTTATGTAAGTTTACCAAGGTAAAATAAAATTTGATCATAAAACATAAGTATGTTCCAATTAACGCCCGAACATTGCGGCACAACGTCACTTTGTACTCTTGTAATTGGAAAACTACCATAGTGTGTTTTTAGTTTCAAACTCAACTGAAAGGCAAACGGAAACACAGTAGTTCTTATTGAGCAATTTATTTTTTTATATTTATACTAGCTATATCAATCTGATTCAGTATTTAAAAATTACTACATACAATAAAGTTTCAAAGACTGAAAACGTGCTTTATTGAAATAAGTCACTATAACCTAAGTTAATGAAGGACATTGTAAAATTTATAGCAGCGTGTATTAACTAAAACAATAAATTGGCCCCTAACCTCAAAAATTTTAATTTAGTATTGTTTATAAGTGATAGGACAAAATAACATTAAATATAAAAAATGACAAACAGCTGAAGCTATATCTATACTAATTTGACCGTCGGGTTTGAACTTTATTGGCGTTGAAGTTGAACTCAAATTTTTTGACAAACGTGTCTGCCAAAATAAAAATTTTTACCCTCTGTAAAAAATATATATATTTTTTAATAATTTTTCTAATACCTCTAAGAATATGTGTACAAAGTTTCATGGTTTGTATTTTTTTTCTGATTTACTGAAGATAACTCTTTCAAATTTTTCCAATTTTAAAGAATATTTGTTTTTTCACATGATCTTTAGTCATTACCATTAAAAATGGGGTCTGATTTAGACTTTGAAACGTTTGAACTATTTGAAATATACAGACTTTCAAGCAATTATTTCAAATCAGAAAAAGTACAAACCAGAGATACCACAATTATTCTTCAGAAAACAACTAAAAGGTTCATGATAATCACTTGATGGTTTTGGCGCGAGGCGTTAGAAACAAATTTACATTGACATTTATATCAGTAGTAATATTTATTTGAAAACTGAAACATTCCTAAATCATTAAATAAATCAGTTCTTAACTATCAGCGTACAGTTTATTCAACAATTCTTTATAAACACATAGGCTATTATGTTCTCATGCATACGGCTACCGGAGCATATATGGCCGTAATTAGTAAGTAGGATCATTTTTCCAGATACAAGTCCAACGGTAAGCGCTGTTTCGCTAGACCAAGGGAACAAATAATTTGAACAAAGGTATTATTAAAGAGACTGCAAGGTTAGTCTGTTACAATACACGCAACGATCCATTAACCGTCAGGATGGTAATCACATAGGCTCAATAGAGGGTTCCACATCATATTTGACCGCATCTCACAGCATATAGTCTGATCTGATGCGAGGTACTGTAACGATTAAATCGTCTCTTCGGGCAAATGTTAATAATTTTTCTATATTTTGGTTTTTTTAAATTTTGTACGCCAACCCTGTTGAGTTCAGAATATCATCTCGGGTACGTAAAACATTAGTATCTCGCTTTTAGCTGTTATTAAATTAAATATTCCTAAATTTGGATTTTATTCGCTTTGCATGGCTGATTATTTAATTCCAAAAGTATGTTTCGTCATCCCTTATATCCCCTAATGATTAATTTTCATAATGTAACTCGTAAAATGAACTAAATCGGTAATTTCAATCGATTTATCTTTGAATTAATGCTCATTTCGACTCTGTGTATCGTCTACCGCATTAAAGAAACCTACGCGGTACTTATTTGCTGGGTACCGGCGAAAATTTACGTTTTTGATTCTCTCTCTTCCCTTTTGTCAATCGACGAGACCAGATCGATTATGTTGCCTGGCATTTTCAGGAAGCCATTTTTTATCTTATCGTACCGTTTCGATTACCGAAGAAAGTGAGTAAAGCAAGTATACATTCTTTTCTCGCGATTAAATTATCTGTACCGTTTCTTATAGTATAATTGATGGTGAAAATACCGATCAATTGAAATATCGATTTATCTTTTATCAATCTTAGATATATGTATATATGCACAAGTCTTATTTTTTATCGTAGCTTGAATTTCGGAAGCTGTGTGAAGATGTTTTCCCGACCGGAGTTCATCATATAGCTTCGTTGGATTTTTTAAAAGGAGTATTTACTCTACATGATCTATTTTCTTTTCTGGTTTAGGTGGTGAAAAGGAATAAAATCTTTTTATAATTTTTTAAAGAGCATAACCTTTCCATTGGACCACATGCTTGGTGCTACTGCTATCTGCCTTTATATATATATATATATATATATATATATATATATATATATATATATATATATTTCTTTTCCTCTTTAATTACATCTCTCTTATAAACCAGGAACAGGAACTGTGGTTTTATCATTTTCTAGGGTTGTAGCTGAAAGGGAGAATTCCTGATTTTCCGTTGCAATCACGTACAGTGAAGCCATTTTGTTTGCTTTCCGAGATCACCATTGCTAGGTTTGAAGGAAAAGGGGAAGCTAATCTGGGAAATTTGAATGACAACCTAGTCTACTTAGCAGAGGAGAAAAGTGAAGTAAGTGATTTTTCTATATCTAAAGTCTTACCTAGATTGTTTTAATTTTTTTAATTAAATTTAAACATATTCAAGGTAGAATTGTTTATATATCACTTACTTCGTTACCTCTCTTTAATCTAGGGAATGTATTTGATTTAGAGTTAGCTTACCTGGGGTTTTCTTGCTAGATTTTAGAAGTAGCACGCAACAATTTGCCGCTATTTTACCTATGTCATATATATCTTCTCTTTCAGTTGTTTCCTTTATTACCTACAATTTACCTGGCTATATATGTGAATATATGTATATCTATTTGCGGGGGTTATTGTTAATAATTTTTTTTATTCCAATTGCTCATAAAAGATACTTGCTGAAACTCCTTCACACCGTTTAAAGGTGGTAACTATCACACCAAATTGTTTATAAATTTGGAAAGATTTATGAAAATTTCCATGACCTTCAGTCAGATGAAATAAATAAAATCAACAGAAGTTAATAGTACTTAGAAATCATTATATTTTCACTAAAGTAAATAAATAGGAAATTTTTCCTATTTATAATATTTTCCTTGCTATCTAAGGAATATCGTTCTGGTATCGTAGAGTTTTGATCAAATCTGTTATCTTTATTTTTGTATTAGCATATGATCAAATCTGTTATCTTTATTTTTGTATTAACATATGATCAAATCTGTTATCTTTATTTTTGTATTAGCATATGATCAAATCGGTTATCTTTATTTTTGTATTAGCATATGTTTGAATCCAATTTGTTATCTTATTTTATTATAAATTTCGAGAAATTGAATCTTCATTGTTGTAATAACTATTGTAATACCTTATCGTACCTCCCTTGCAGAGAGTAGGAAGTTTTTCTGAAATTGTATTTTCGGTTTATCTATAATTCACAAATAGTTTGATCTAATATCAAGGAACATTATCGTAATAATAGTGGACCATAAGTGTCAATGTAAATAGAGACTCTATCGTTATATTGAACAGACATTCAAGTGACTTATCGTATCCTAGTTCCAAACCGGGGTTGAATTTAGAATTTTGGGGGAGTTCAGCAAGTCCAATCAAGGGGTAGCACTTACTAATTCTCTGTCTTTATCTTTTTTCCTGTATGCACAAAAATGAGCTGGACCCAAGGACACTAGAGGAATAGCACCTACCACCATAGGGGAGACTATTTACTGCTACTAGTCGTCAGGGAAGCTCCAACCAGTAAAGTCACGGCTACCTAGAAAGCTTCGGAACCCTCTAAATCAACTGACTCTCTCTCTCTCCCGATATAGCTGAGGCACCAGACAGTCCGGCCATAACCAAAGAGCATTGCACCAGATAAGTCTAAAGTCACTACTTACTGATTGTATACTGATCAAACTGCACTATTGTTATTGAAAGAAACTGTTTTTGGCTTGGCCACTATTTTTAAATTGTCAATATAACTGTGAGCGTCAATTTGTCTTATTTTGCTGCCTATATGTTTGTGTGTGTCTGGCGCCCTCTCTAAGGTGTCCAAAGTTGGAAAAAGAAAAAATTGCACCCACCAGCTTGGGATGTGCTCTGGTGAGCTAGTCAGTATTATGATGGATGCCTCCACAACAGCAAGAGGTTTTCCGTTATAGTACAAACTACTGAGATTTTTAGTTCTGAAACTTATATTGACCTGACCCGTAACCACATTTATTGCATCTAGATTGGAAGAGTACGCTTGGTTCGACAATAAGTTGTAACTCAGGACAGGCAAAGCAGGCCAAATCTCGTTATGACAATTGTGAGCAATGGGGACACTCATTCGGGCGACAACGCCCTTACTTACTTACTTGGAAAATATTGCAATTCTCTTCAAAACGCCCAAAACCTGTTCTATTTTCCACACGTTAGTTCGGCTATTAGCGAGAATCATGTCGTAGATCTTTTCAGCATTTCCTGCATGACCATGCCCTCAACAAAAACAGGATAACAAACAATATTACCCGGTTAACGTAAATAATGAAGGATCCTCATAGACATCATGCATTAGCGCTTTAACCTCTATGTATCTTAATCCTTAAATAAAATTCGAACTAGAGGTCGACCTTACTGAGTTTCCAGTTTATCAAGTATCACAAAATTTATTTGACTCGACACCAGTTAACTCTGCTCAAAGGAGCCACCTTGCTTCACACACAGGTACTTATTTGATAGACTATCCTATACGTCGAAATCGGTCAATATGATGGAGCAAATGGAACAAGAAATCTCACACTTTATCGATTAATTACATATTCAATTTAATGAATTTGTTTTATTTAGACAGGTATCTCCTTGCGTAATCTTCAATCATAATATTTAAATAGTTTTAAGTAACACCCTGTTTGTTTCAAATGACTTTCATTTATTTTCATTACTATCATAAAATTTCGTTCTCAAAATGTAAGTGTTTTAGAATTTTTTAAGTAGAAGTTTTCAGAATAATTATTGCATCACCACCGCCCACAAAAAAAATTAATTTAACATTTAATGGAAACATAGTTTCCAGCAAAATAGAGTTAGGTAAAGTTTTAGGATATACTAATAATGTGGAACATTATAGTAAATTAAATTAATGTATAATATGGTATCAAATTTTCCAGCTCTAACGAGAACAAAGACCCCAAAAAAAATTCAATACGAATCCTATGTCGAGTGTTATCTGACAAGGAAATCAGAACAAATCGCTAGATGTTAAGTTTGAAATATCGCCACGGAAGCTTTTAGGACATATTTCATTATTACACCTTTCCCAGAAATTTATCTTGTGTCCTGGACAGACGGTAACACACTTTACATGTAAAATGGCTATAGTCAAAACGGTAGTATGTGAAATGAATAGATAATACCAGGCTCTTATCATAGTCCTACATAATATTTTCCTGAAAGCGAAAAGGCAAGAAGGCCACTAAGAATAGGTATCACGTGAATAGTTTATCATATTTCTGTCTACATGGGATAAATTAAATCATATGTTTCATTCTGATTATTTTGTGCAAATATATATATATATATATATATATATATATATATATATATATATGTTTTAAGTTTTCGCGGGCACTAAATTTCTTAACTGGTTTCCAGGAATTCATCCGCGTAGTGGATAACTGATGGTAAAATGACTACGTTTCAGCAGAATCACATCTCCCCTCTTCAGGTCGGTTTTCATAATTCTTATAGCCTTCTGTTTACCCTTCGTGTGTTCAAGTAACTAGAAGCGTAAGCAGAAGGCTACGAGAATTATGCAAACAGACCTGAAGAGGGCAGATGTGATTCTACCGAAACGTCATCTTACCATATATATATATATCCCGGAAACCATATATATATATATATATTCTGGGAATTCATCTGCGTAGTTGATCCCTGCCGGGATCGATGGTAAACTGACGACGATTCGGCAGAGTCACATCTGCCCTCTTCAGGTCGGTTCGCATAATTCTCGTAGCCTTCTGCTTTCGCTTCTAGTTACTCGAATACTAAGATTTTCCGGAGCGCGCACGGTAATATATAGTCGCGGCTCGGCGCCTATTGGTTGGCACCGTGAACGGCTGCGTGTGTTTGGCCCTTGGCGCTCAGTGGCCACGCCTCCCGCTTGCTGATTAGTTATGTTCGGTTGAGTTGTTAGAGGACGGGTCCGGGCCGGTACGGTGTTTGATAGAATTTTCCAACAATTCGATAAGTCCTGGATTTCATTGCGTGCGTTTAGACTGTGGGTCTCTTCGCTATTTTTATTGCCTCTCTTACGAGTCTTGATTTCGGGTGTTCTATATTCGCCAGTACTTATTGTAATTTAACATACACTTAGTTTCTCTCTCTCTCTCAGGTTGAGTTCAATATCTGAACTAGAATCATTGAAAAGTAATTATAATTTCATTCACTTACTTTGTTGCCCTTATTTCTTTTCTTCAAAGGTAAAATGTTTTATTTTACACTATATTTGCTTAGATAATAAACTGTTTTTATTTTAATTGTTATTTTATATTTTGTATTTTATCTTTAGCTCTTAAAGCTTTGATATTTCTTATTATTTGTTTTATTTCTTTAGTTATATTATTTTTCTTCAATTTTAATACTGAAGCTGAATTTTTTATTGTGACCTTTTTTTAAATTAACTAGGATGAACTTTTACAAAATTTTTATTTATTAGTTATTCATAAACTTTTAAAATATATATTAACAGTAATGAAACAAGTTATCCAAACATTAGTTCAAAATTCTCTTTAATCAATAAATTAATATGATTATTATTAATCTAGTTCGGTGTGTGAAGTTTGTTATTTATAATAAGCATATTATATGAATTATCAAATAGTATCTAATAAACAATATTTTCTTATAAAACAAAACACATCATTATATTTTCAAACATTTTGTTAGCTTTGATAAATACTTTATCTATTCTTCGATTGCTATCGTGAATCCTCTTTTTATTACACTCCCTCCAATATCAGCAACTGCTTGTATCTTTGTTTCATTGGCCGCTTACTCCTCTATACACCTTCCTATGACCTTTTCGCTCGAATTATTGTGTCTTATGATTTGCCTTTTATAATTTAGTTTGCCATGTCACTATGATTTGAGTTTTATAATTTAGTTTTCCATGTCACTTATTCAGTTTCAAATTTTAAGTTTTGAATTAACTTTTTATTGTGAAACTTTTCACAATATATCTACTACAGTGGTTGATTGTGACATACGTTTGTTTATAATAAAACACAACTGTCTTGGAGGACTTGATTTTTACTCACTAGAAGGTCTAGACGGTTGAACGGCACATTTAAGACTCAACTTTCTGTCAAGGTTTGACATCTCTTATATTAATTTTTTAAACAAAAAAATATTTTTCTTTCTAGAAAGCTCTTTTCACCTAATTTTCTTAATATGAAATATTTACAAACTTTATTTGCCTTTTTTTAATCTGCTGACTTCCCCAAACTTTTCAATATCCTTGGATCTATGTTTTATCCTTTATTTATTGTGTATTTTTGAAGTAAAGTTACCTTTAATATCTTATACCCAAACATTTAATTTGCGATTTAAATTTACTCTATTCTTGTTTTGTATTTAATAAATAATGTTTATTGATCTCTTTTCTATTTATTTCTGATCTTATTTAATTATAAAACATCATATTTACTTAAATTTTCACTGCTTTGGCCACTTTTCTACTGATCAATACTGTTCCATTATTTTCCTAAAAATTATCTTTGGAATTCCAATATAATTTATGATTTATTAACTCTTTAGTAATATGTTTCCTATTCAACTTTCTTTTTATGACTCCTCAAACCCCTTTTTATAACAATTTATTTTATGATTTCGGTTGTCATTTCCACTATATTTCATGATCCATTAATATTGAATCGTTTGCCTATTATTTGCCTAGTTTTGTTTAACATTATCTAAATATCTTCCTTTCCGGTGTTTATTTACATTTCTTTTCATTAACATGTTTTTCTTTTTCATTACATCAATTCAGACTGAAATTTGCGTTGACCTGCCAAAATTTATATCTACAAGGAGCATATTTATCTTAAGGTATGTTTTTCTTTATTTATTTTTATTATTTACATAAATCTGGGATCCATAAAAAATATATTTATAATTTCTATCCACAAATTATTATTATTTTTTCTGAATGTAGGCAACCAATATTACTTGACAAAATTTCATATACTCTCTCCACACCTTAATATGCTTTGAACAAATAACTCTCCAGCTTTTTAACAAACTTTGTTTTTGTTTTATATTTAATTGAAAATAATACCTTTAACTAACAAAAACAAAACAACGACAACAAAGTAAAGAATTCTTATTGCTATTTTTTTTCAATTTATTGAATTATAAAATGTATAATACGAAAACATATTGGACAATTGTGTTTTATTGATTGACAGCAGTCGATTGAATATTAAAAGTGTACATTACAGATATTGAGTCTCAAATAGTCGGAGCAAGAAGAAGTTGTGGTGGACTTTTTATACTTTAAAAATGAATTTGACTTTCGAAAACAAGTTAAATAATAGAACAACTCAAAATTTAAATACAGTAAGAATTCCATTAAAATATATACAGGGTGTGTATGGTTTAAGTGCAAATATTTCGAGGAATGACAGTTTAGCTAAAAACAAATAAAAAAGCCATATAGCATTTTTACAAAAAAGCTATAGTTTTGTCAAATAAATGGAAATTGTGTCCGTATTTATACAGCCATCTACACATAACTTTGCTTGCAAAATGTTTGTAAAGCTTGATCTATAAATTCTAAACAGTTTACATCTCTTCATTGGTAGAAGCCATGATTTTCAGTTTTCAAATTAAATAAACACTAAACCTAAATCTACCAAGAAGATATGGCAACGTGGCGCGTAAGCGGCTGACCGCTTACGGGAGGCGTCACATGTTTATAATGTTTAACCATAGTTTTTTAATTTTCAGCATCGTGTTTGTTGGTTTCCTAATATGTTATGTAGAAAACTGGCTAAAGACTTGTAGTTTGTGCATTTGTGCTGTCATGTGTTTGAATATCTGTTGTGATAATTTTGGAATTTATTTCCTGTGTAAGTAGGTACTTTATTATCCAACATAATTTATAATATGAATTAATTAATTTAAAATAGGTACTCCAGAGATCTTTTGATGTATTTTGTGAAAAGTTATTTCTAAATCATAAGTAAAATGCTTTTTATTCTTGTTAACTCAATACATAAAAGAGTTACGCAAATTTTAAAGGATATCTCCAAACATTAGTTACAGAAACGATAATATTTTGAAAACGTTTATTTCTTAAATGTTTCATTTAACCAAATCGGCGACAAAACATAATTGCAATACAAAACTCTACAGTGCAGTTTTCGTGGCAATGTAATTTTTCTACTAGTAGGAGATATGAGTAAAAGTGACAGTGTATCATCGGATAAGCGATGTTTTCGCATTGACAATAATTGACTTAACATATATGTTGTCATAACTTGATTATTACAGCCCATAGACCATTGATTTATAGAAAAAATATTTGATTTAATGTGGACTATCTACACCTAAAATACGGTTCTCATTCTGCATATATATATATATATATATATATATATATATATATATATGTTAGATGAGAATATTATGCACGTGTACGTTATCAAGTATCGTATTTCGCTGACAGCTTCCTTCGAATCCGTTGAATTCGTTGAAACCGTGGGAATGCAATTCAGCAAAGTAAATGTTATAAATGCGAGACTTGCCATCCCACGGCATTCATTAAGATAGTTCATTTCATTCAAGTAACTTTATATTTTGTATTTTTCAACTATTGTTTTGTGTATTAATTAAATCAATTTTTTTTTTTTTAAGTGACTTGTGTTTTAAATAATATAAAAATGGCGCAGTCAGTAGGATTCGTTCAACACGTTTAGAACAAGGATCAAGAAAGAAGACTAACTAAACGTGGCAATTCCTAAATTCTTGTGAACGAGGACTTCCCGACCAGGACATAACTGTAAGATAGCTGACCAGGAACACGCACTGAGCTAACCAGTCATCGCTGAGCAGAACAGTCCATGCCAAGAGCATTTACGTATGTACAATAATTGTTTTAAACTTAATGACCACGTTGCTATTTAATTTTTACTTTTAAATCGCAATATCAGTTCAATCGTTTAAAGTTAATAAGACATTTTCCTTACCTTTAAAGCAAATTTCGAACCACTTCGGAACCTATCACCAATTATTGTTGCCTTTTGAATTTACCAATACACTTGATATTTATTTAAGGGATATTTGAAATTTAAATTTTATCATTGCTGATTTCATTGCTATACATATTCAGATATTTTATTTGCACTTTATATATGCTTGCATATTTCGTATCTTCCGGAAGGTAATTTAAAATTATATTCACTACTCGCCTTAATCTACTATTTTTTCCATTTACATTTTACGTGAAAACTGTTGACTCGATTTCATTTTATATCTAAATAACTATAAGTAACCATGCCTGAAACACGCCAGGGAACGGTAGAACCATACAAGATCTCTGAGATTTTCTCTATTATCCCCGAATATGATGGTAACCCGATTTTCCTGAATGCGTTTATCAGCTCATGTACGACAGCATATAGTATGGCTGTTGACAACCAATCCACGTTACTAACCTTACATATTAAAAACAAGTTAAGAGGCCGTGCCGCCGAACTTGTTAACTCACGCAACCCGCCTACCTGGGACGATATCAAATCGCTCCTAGAAAACCACTTTGGTGATGCCAGAGATATTTCCTCATTAATCCAGGATCTGCAACGAATGAGGCAGATACCGAATGAATCACCTCTTACCTTTGCTGCCAGACTCCAAACTCACGAAGCCAAAATGTATGCGGCAATTAATAAACAAAATTTAACAGGTAAAGAAAAACAAGCACAGATATCTCTTATAGAATCCATGGCTCTTAATAGCCTCCTAACCGGCCTAGAACCGAAAATAGGACAGATTGTACGAGCAAGCGATCCGATAAATATCATAACCGCAGTTTCCCGAATAAAAAGGGAACTTCAGCTAAGCCATCTAGAAAATCAGAAATTTCTCAACACCCGTAATCAACAAATACAACAACAACAAAAAAGACCCAACCCAGCAACTTTGTCCAAACAATGTTCATTTTGTAAACGTTTAGGGCATACTTTTAACGAATGCCTAACGCGTCTGAGACAAAAGCAACAACAACAACCAAACAGAAACTTTAACAATAACAATTACCAACAGTTTCGCCCTAACCCGCCTCAACAAAATGCTAACCAAACTAGACCAAACTTCGCCCAGCAAAATCGTCCCTCAACAAGTGGACAAAATCCTGGTCCTCGCAACGCTTTTTCCCCAAATCCAAATTTCTACAAAAATCAACAACCCAAAACTCACCACCTCAACCAAACTGATACATATAACTATTCATATGACTATACAAACGACCAATTTGACAACCCTGACGAATCTAATTATTGCCAAGACGATTATTCTGATCCTGACACCCAAGCCCTAAATAACTACATGGGCTACCCCCAAAATCAAAATTATGAAAACTATGAATATAAATATTCTGAACCCTCTTCTGACGCAGAAATATCTGGTCAAAATTTTCAAATAGCTATAAACATAGACAAACCGCCAGACAACGAGATATCGAACATACAAACTCAGATCCAGAACATGAACCTCGACGACTTCAATCCCAACTTGAATCTCGAAGAACAAACATTTCTATAAGGCCCCTCCTAACTGTAAACTCAAAAAATTTATACTATATTAATGATGCTACAGGAAAATTTAAACTTCTGATCGATACAGGAGCCGGCATTTCCATTTTTAAAAAAAATACGGTCAAAAACTTCCCTCAACGATTTCCCGAGAGAGTTACCATACAAGGTATCACTCACGAGAAGATCCAAATTTCAGAATCTACTTTGATCCCGTTTGCCCCACGAAATCCACACAAAGTCTTCATTTTCGACTTGGATATCGAATTCGACGGAATATTAGGTCTAGACTTTTTGGAACACTATGAGTGTGTAGTCGACCTAAAATCTAAACAACTAATTACAAATTTTAAAACTATTCTCCTTCACAAAGTAGAAGACAATGACCACTCCAATAACGGATTTTTAAAAACACTCAGCTGTGAACCACGAACCCCCACGCAAACTCCCCTCAACTTAATTACTATCGAAGCACGTACAGAGAAAATTTTTAAACTTAAATGCATTCTTTCAAATACCGATGCTATTTTACAATCCCAAGAAAACGAGAAAGTACGAATTCCCAACGCTATTGTACACGTCAATTCGCAAGGTGAATTCCTTACCTCCATCATAAATGCTAATGCAATACCCAAAACTATAGATTTCTCGAACATCCAGTTAGAACCAGTGAACCAAATGCATCTTCTTTTGAACTTAAACTCACAAGAATACCCCGACTCTGACTATTTAGACAGGAACGAAATCGTTCAATCGCAAATTAGGACAGAACACCTTAACGACGAAGAAAGAGAGATGATTGTTAACCTCTGCCTAGAATTTCAAGATATCTTCTATCTTGAAGGAGACGCTCTGACATTCACTAACGAAGTCAAACACGCTATCGATACGAACAACGCAAAACCCGTTTTTACAAAATCGTATAGGTACCCCCAAATCCACAAGAACGAGGTGAAATCCCAAATAGGTAAAATGCTGGCCCAAGGTATCATCAGGCACTCTTCGTCCCCTTGGTCTTCGCCAGTATGGGTCGTCCCCAAAAAGGTTGATGCATCAGGTAAACAAAAGTGGCGCGTCGTTATCGACTACCGCAAATTAAACGAGTTAACCGTAGGCGACAAATATCCATTGCCGAACATCTCTGACTTACTTGATCAGCTAGGAAAATGCCAATATTTTTCTACCCTAGACCTCGCATCCGGTTTCCACCAGCTAGAAATTCGAGAGGAGGACATCCCTAAGACTGGATTTTCAGTCGAGAATGGCCATTACGAATTCGTTCGTATGCCATTTGGGTTAAAGAATGCGCCCTCTACATTCCAAAAGGGTTATGGATAACATTCTGCTAGGTATTCAGAACGAGCGTTGTCTTGTCTACATGGACGATATAATCGTCTACTCTCCGACTATACACGAACATGTTACACGCTTAACGGAAGTCTTTAAAAGACTTAGGAAGGCAAACCTCAAAATCCAACCGGATAAATGCGAATTTCTCCGCAAGGAGGTCGCTTACCTAGGGCACGTAATAACTAAAGACGGCGTTAAACCAAACCCGTCAAAGGTCGAATGTATCGTGAACTTTCCGCAACCGCAAAATCCCAAGGATATTAAATCATTTTTGGGTCTTGCTGGTTATTATAGGAGATTTATCCCGAACTTCGCCAAAATATCAAAACCATTGACTAAACTCCTCCAGAAAGACGTACCGTACAATTTCAACTCTGAATGCATCAAATCGTTCAGTGAACTCAAAGAGGCACTAACTTCCACACCGATATTGATCTATCCCAACTTCGATGAACCTTTCGTCATAACCACAGACGCTAGCGCTTTTGCGATACGCTCTGTGCTGTCACAAGGACCCATTGGCAAGGATCTACCAATAGGATACTCCTCTAGGACTCTTTGCAAAGCCGAAACGCGGTACTCAACCATCGAGCGAGAACTCCTAGCCATTGTTTGGGCCGTCAAACATTGGAGACCTATCATCTATGGTCGAAAATTCCTTTTAGTTACCGACCACCGCCCATTAACATGGCTGTTTTCGATAAAAGACCCCGGAAGTCGATTAGCTCGTTGGCGGCTCAAGCTCGAGGAGTACGATTACGAAATCGTATACAAACCTGGCAAAATAAATAAAAATGCAGATGCTCTTTCCCGCATCAAAGCAAACCACTTCAACAATTATGTATCTTTTCAATCGAGTAACCACCTAACACCCTTCCAAGTACTCCCCACTAACGAAACCGATGATGACTCTTCAGAACCCGAGCCACAAAGCCCTAATATCCAACAAATCTGTGAGGAATTCAAAACATTTGTCGAACGGTACCAAACTATATCACTTATAGATTACGACAAAATCCAAATGTCCAACTGCCAACTACTTGACAAGGAAAACAAAAACATCCTGGTATTTCCCCAAGGTTCCCTAATGAAAGATTTCCATCACAACATACTCGAAGACATTTTCGAGGAAAACGCCGACTTTCACACCCCAAAAGTCAATGTATTTGCGAGTAAAAGTGTCGAAAAAAGACGGTATTATATCGTCCCACTTCCTTCCGACCCCGATATAGTTAATGAAATTCTCTTCGCATCTATATATAATAGTAAAGATGTGTTCACCGAAAATGAAATCTATTGCGTTGAAAACAACTTAGAGCTACCTATATTAGAGGTACTATCGTTTATCTTTTCGGAAATGGATATCAATTGGAAAGTTTGCCAGAACATCGTGCAAACGATTGATAAGGAGCGGATACCTATAATCCTCGATCAGTTCCATAACGGGAAAAGTAATATACATAGAGGCATAAACGAAACCATCCGTAGAATCAAGGAAAAGTACAATTGGCAAGGACTAACCAAAGATGTCGATAATTTCATAAAAAATTGCCAAATTTGTCAAAAAGCAAAAATCTGTCGCAAAAACCTCGATAGCCCCCTAGTTATTACCGAAACTCCACGGACACCCTTCGAACGTATAAACATAGACATCCTGGAAGTTCCTACCAAAAACTATGCACCAACCATTAGGGACGAACTTACGAAATTCTCTCAAGCTTATCCGATAAGCGATAAATCCGCGAAAACCGTCGCTAACATCTTACTCTTGTATTTCCAACATTACGGAACTCCCCTTCGCATTCACTGCGACTACGGCAGGGAATTCGACAACACACTGATGAGAGACTTATGCAAACTTTTTAACATAAAAATTTCCTACTCTAGCGTGGGACACCCACAGTCGAACGGATCATTAGAACGATTTCACTCGACTTTACTAGACATGATTAGAATACATAAACTGGAGAACCCTAACGAACACCCCTTCAACATCTTACCCTATGCGGTTATCGCATACAACAACTCAGTTAACAAGACCCATGGGTTTACCCCATACGAACTCATATATGGACACACTTCAAGTAGGCCTCCTGAAACCCTGTATGATCAACAAGCTCTAATAACGAAGTACGTTAGAGATCTCAATAACCGTATTTCTCGTTATTATAAGATCGCCCGCGAAAAGACAAATTTACAGAAACAGAAGGCAAAAGAGCGATACGATCAACATGTTTCCGAAAACCGTCCGGAATACAAAATCGGCGATAAAGTTTATGTAAAAGAATCACAGCTAAAGGACAAGCTACAAAATAAATTCAATGGCCCATTTCAAATAATTGAAATACACACTAATTCAGCCACCCTTAAGAACCTTAAAACCAACCAGCAAACAAAAGTTAACTTCGACCGGATAAAACCATATTCTGAAAATTAACTTCCTTTTCAGGCTCTTACTGCTGTTCGGATCAGTGGTATGTCAGATAGACATCAAACCCATTAACAACACTATTGGCAACTACTACCACGACGAAACTCGAATTGTAATCTCCAATTACAAATGGACGTTATTAGTTCACCGTAACTTAACAGCCCTTGAACAAGCATTTGAGAACAATAATCGAATCCATAGGACATTGGAACAAACTGTTGACCCTATTCCGGGCTATAAATTTCACGATACCGGTGCTTTTCGCATTGATGTACAAACCCACATCAGTCTTCTAACCCAAATCTCCGATTCTATCAAAACTAAGTTTTCCGAAGTACTTATAGACACTAAGAGGACTAAACGAGGAATAATCGATGGTGCAGGAACAATATTTAAGGCAATTACCGGAAACTTAGATGCAGCCGACGGTGAATTCTTCACCAACAGCATTAATAGACTTAACCAGGGACAACTACAGACAGAAAATCTTCTAAAGAACCAAATGAGCGTAACAACCTCAATTATCAAAAATTTCAATGAGACCATTCAGAAATTACAACTTGACGAGAAAACATTTAACGAAGATATAAATACTATCGATTTAGCCATTCACATCCTTAATGATAGCATTTCTGTTATCGAAGCCAAACAATCGTTTCTCGAGATCTGCGAAAACCTAATGGCAAGTTATATATTTCTTGAAGATAACCTTAATGACATTTTAAACTCAATAACTTTTGCTAGACTAAAAATAATTCATGCATCAATAATTTCACCCGATCATTTGATAACATCCTTACAGGAAATCTCACAGAATCTTGTTAAGAATAACCTGCCGTTGCCAGTTCGCCTTTCAAGCGTCGCCCAATATCTGGAAATAATAGAATTAGAGGCTTTTCAAACTCGCTCCGATTTAATATTCATATTAAAAATCCCTCTCGTTGAGCAGCAACTATATACCGCTTACCACCTATACCCAATCCCAATTTTAGACGATAGAACTGGTTTTCACCATATCCTATCATTTACACAAAAATATATTGCGCGGAACGACGACTCCCTAATGTACATACCGATCAAAGACTTAAGCTCATGCAAGCGATTAACCCCGAACCAAAAGCTGTGCTGCGAACTATATGCCTACCCAATAGAATCAAATGCACCCTGTGAGGCTCAACTCCTTAAGAACATTCATAGCGTCCCGGAAAACTGCCAGAGTGCCATAGTGTTTTCCGAAGGGTACAACGTCCAAAGACTGGAATCGAACTCGTGGTTAGTGATCGTTTCCGAACCTATACATGTAACTTTTAGTTGTGCGGGAATCGATTCAAAAACTATTGTGCTAAAAACCAATTCAGTCATTCGGCTACAAACAGACTGTAGTGCCTTTGTGGGAATTACTAAAATTCAAGCCGAACCCATGAAAATAAGTAAAGTTACAGACAATTCACACCCAGTTTTAGTTCCGTACAACTGCTGCAATGCTCACCCCCAAAAACCAGCAATACCAGAGCTTAAACCCCTTAAATTAGATAATCTTAACTTAGAAGAACTCAGCGTAGCCAACAACAAGCTGAATCAATATTCTAGAGACCTAGACGACCTCATCAACCAACCCTTCGTCACCAAAAATATATCCTGGTTTACGTATGCAACCGTAAGCACCATCGTAGCAGCGGCAGCTGCATTTACCTTCTACAAAGTAGCGAAAAGAATAAAGAAATCTAAGCTAGCAGATTCCAGTCCAGGAAACCCCCAGAAAATCCTATCCAGATGGATTCCCAAACTCCGACCAGTAATAGAAGACCCCGCCGACGAAACCGAAAATAATTGTCCGGTTTAAACCAAAAGTTGAAGTTACACCTTCAACTTTTCTTTGTAAAGGGGAGCTGTTAGATGAGAATATTATGCACGTGTACGTTATCAAGTATCGTATTTCGCTGACAGCTTCCTTCGAATCCGTTGAATTCGTTGAAACCGTGGGAATGCAATTCAGCAAAGTAAATGTTATAAATGCGAGACTTGCCATCCCACGGCATTCATTAAGATAGTTCATTTCATTCAAGTAACTTTATATTTTGTATTTTTCAACTATTGTTTTGTGTATTAATTAAATTAATTTTTTTTTTAAAAAAGTGACTTGTGTTTTAAATAATATAAAATATATATATTGCACTTTACAATTATCTGGTACGGTTTTAAAGTTTTTGAGGAGTTGGGCTTCACACAAAGCACTTGAGTCTATTGGGTACGCATAAAGTTCTGAACACAATTTCTTCCGGATCGTTAATGGTTTGCACTCACTTAAGTCTTTAATGAGGATATACAACAAAGAATCATCGTTTTTGGCAATATAATTTTGGGTAAATGACAGTACATGATGCAAGCCAGTTCTATCATCGTAGACGGGAATAGGATATAGACGGAAAGCAGTGAATGATTGTTGTTCGATTAAAGGTATTCTTAATATAAAAACAAGGTCTGAGTCTGTTTGAAAAGCCTCCAATTCAGTGATTTCTAAATATCGCGCAATACTCGAGTATTTAACAGGTAGAGGCAAATTATTCTTTACGAGGTTTTGCGATATTTCCTGTAGGGCGGTTATGAACTGTTCGGGGGTTAAAATAGAAGTGTGAATAATTTTTAAACGGGCGAATGTAATTGAGTTTAACACGTCGTTTAAGCTATCTTCTAAGAATAAGTAGTTTTCCATAAGTCTTTCAGACATTTCAAAAAATGAAAGTTTGGCTTCCACATAGGTCATTTTATCGCTTAGTTTACGTATAGTATTTTCAATTTTCCGAATATTTTCATTGAACGCTTTTTCGGCAAGTTGGATCTGTTGTATAGTATTGTTAAAGTTTTTTTATCAATGAAGTTGTTACGCTAATTTGATTTTTCAAAAGATTTTCAACTTGAAGTTGTCCCTGATTTAATCTGTTGATACTGTTTGTGAAATATTCCCCATCAGCGGCATCTAGGTTGCCAGTTATTGCTTTGAAGATTGTACCAGCACCATCTATTAATCCTGGTATCCATATGAATTTCACTAAATTTGTTTTTTATGGATTTCGAAATTTGGTTAAGTAGATTTAAGTGAGTTTGGACGTCGGCACGGAATAGGTTCATTGAGTTGAGGTTATAAGAAATAGATCTTGTTAATGTGTCAAGGAGTCTATTATTAGTAGTGAAGACTTGTTCAAGAGCTGAAAGGTTTTTATGAACTAAAAGTGTCCATTTGTAATTTGAAACGTCAATTCGTGCTTCCTCGTGATAGTAAATTCCTATTGTGTTGTTTATGGTTTTTATTTCGAACTGGGATGCTGCTGATCCGAACAGCAGGATGATCCTGTAAACAAATTAGTCTTCTATGAATGGTTTCATGCGATCAAAGTTTACTTTCGTATTTTGGTTAGTTCGGGGGTTTAATAGAGTTGCTGAATTTTTATGGATATCTAGTATTTCGAAAGGTCCGTTAAACTTGTTCTGTAGTTTGTCTTTCAATTTAGATTCTCTTATGTAAACTTTGTCACCTACTTGGTAATTAGGAGGGTTTCCCGAAACATGCTTGTCAAATCGGACTTTGGCTTTTTGTTTCTGTTGTTCTGTCCTTTCATGGGCGATCTTATAGTAATAGGAAATTCTATTATTGAGGTCTCGAATGTATTTTGTTATCAGGTCTTTTTCGTTGTATAAAGTTTCTGGGGGTCTGCTGGAAATATGGCCGAAGATAAGTTCATAGGGTGTGAACCCATGTGTCTTATTGGCAGAGTTGTTATATGCGATTACCGCATAGGGCAAAATGTTAAAAGGGTGTTCATCGGGATGTTCTGCTTTATGAATTCGTATCATATCTAGAAGAGTAGAGTGGAACCGTTCCAATGATCCATTGGATTGCGGGTGTCCAACACTTGAATATGAAAGTTTAATGTCGAAGAGTTTACAAAGATCTTTAAGTAGGGCGTTATCGAATTCGCGACCATAGTCACAGTGTATTCTAATAGGTGTTCCGAAATGTTGGAAAAATAAAAGAAGCGTATTGACTACTGTTTTAGCAGACTTGTCGGTGATTGGGTATGCTTGGGAAAATTTGGTTAACTCGTCTTTTATGGTCAAGGCATAGTTTTTATTCGGGACTTCGAGGATGTCAATGTTAAGTCTTTCGAATGGAGTTCTTGGAGTTTCAGTAATTACTAGAGGGCTATCAAGGTTTTTGCGAAATGTTTTAGCTCTTTGACATATTCGACAGTTCTTAATATAATTGTCAACATCTTTTGTAAGACCCTGCCAATTATATTTTTCCCTAATTCGCCTAATTGTTTCATTAATACCCCTATGTATGTTGGTTTTTCCATTATGAAACTGTTCAAGAATTATTGGCACTTGATCTTTTTCGAAAGTTTGAGTTATGTTTTGACAAACTTTCCATTTTACGTTTAATTCTGCAAAGATAAACGAAAGCATTTCTAAAATAGGTAATTCTAAGTTATTCTCGGCGCAATAGAGTTCTGATTCGGTTAGTACATTTTTGCTTTTAAATATTGAAGCAAATAGAATCTCGTTTACGGTTTCAGGATTAGATGGTAAGAGTATAATATAATACCGTCTTTTCCTAACACTTTTGCTGGAGAATACGTTAATTTTATATCGTTCGAAGTCGGCATTTTCTTCAAAGATATCTTCCAGGATTTTGTGGTGAAAGTCTTTAAGCTTGTCGGTTTGAAAGAAAACTAGAATGTTTTTATTTTCTCTGTCAAGAATTGGCAGTTAGAGTATTGTATCTTACTGTAGTCAATGAGTGAAACTGTTTTGTAACGTTCTACGAACGTTCGAAATTCGGTAAATATTAGGTTATCGTCGTTATTTGTTTCAGGTTCGTCTGAGTCGGTGTCATCGTTTTCATTAAGGGGGTTTATTGGGAAGTATTGAAGATTGTTGGTTGACTGGAAATTGATGCATTCATTGAAGTGAGTTATTTTAATGCGCGAAAGGTCGTCGGCATTTTTGTTGACTTTTCCTGGCTTGTATATGATTTCATAATCATATTCCTCAAGTTTGAGGCACCATCTCGCAAGTCGACTACCCGGATCTTTAATAGAAAAAAGCCACGTTAACGGGCGGTGATCGGTCAGGAGTTTAAACTTGCGGCCAAATATTATTGGACGAAAGTGTTTGACAGCCCAGACGATGGCCAGTAGCTCGCGCTCTATGGTGGAGTATCTAGTCTCTGCTTTGCAGAGGGTTCTAGAGGCATATCCAATGGGCAGGTCTTTGCCTATTGATCCTGGGAAAGTACAGCGCCGATTGCGAAAGCACTAGCGTCTGTAGTTAGAAGAAAAGGTTCGTTGAAGTCGGGATAGATCAAGATCGGAGTGGACGTGAGAGCTTGTTTTAATTTGTTAAAGGAGTCAACACAGTCTGAATTAAAATGAAATGAAACGTCCTTTTCAAGCAGTTTTGTAAGAGGTTTAGATATTTTGGCAAAGTTTGGTATAAATCGACGGTAGTAGCCAGCTAGACCAAGAAAAGATTTAATATCTTTCTGGTTCTGCGGAAGTTAAGTATACATTCGACTTTGGACGGGTTCGGTTTTACTCCGTCCTTTGTAATGAGGTGTCCTAAATATGCGACCTCCTTGCGAAGAAATTCGCATTTATCAGGCTGAATCTTAAGATTTGCCTTCCTAAGTCGTTTGAATACTTCAGTCAGTCGGGCCAAATGTTCGTGTATAGTTGGTGAATAGACAATTATATCGTCCATATAGACCAAGCATCTCTCGTTCTGGATTCCGATAAGAATGTTGTCCATCATCCTTTGAAAGGTTGAGGGAGCATTCTTCAAACCGAAAGGCATGCGAACGAATTCAAAATGACCGTTCTCTACGGTGAAAGCGGTTTTTTGAATATCCTTCGATTCAATTTCGATCTGGTGAAAGCCAGAAGCAAGATCTAGTGTAGTAAAGTATTGGCATTTGCCAAGTTGGTCCAGTAAGTCTGATATGTTAGGTAAGGGATACTTATCGTCTACTATGAGTTCATTGAGTTTACGGTAGTCCACGCTACGCGCCACTTTTGTTTGCCGGATGCGTCTTGTTTTTTTGGGACAACCCACACAGGGGAAGACCAAGGAGAATTTGAAGGGCGAATGATACCTTGTTCTAACATTTTTGAGACTTGAGTCCGAACTTCCTCCTTATGGATTTGGAGGTAGCGATAAGATTTGGTGAATATGGGTTTCGAGTTATTTGTGTCAATAGAGTGTTTTATTTCGTTAGTGAAACTAAGATTGTCTCCTTCTAGATAGAAAATGTCCGAAAAATCGATGCAAAGTTGTTGGATTAATTCTGCCTCCTCCTCGTTGAGATGTTCGAGTCGAAGTTGGTTGTGAATTTCTGTTAGTCTGTTAATGTTAGAATTGTTTCCGAAAGAGATTTGTTCGCAGTGGTTAATAGAAAGATTCTGAATGGGTTCTAATTGGATTTTGTTGAAATTTATTATTTTTGGGCTAGCATTTGCATTTAGAATAGAAGTGAAAAATTCACCTTTGTCATTAACCTGGACTAAAGCATTTGGTAATCTTACGTTTTCTATTACGGTGGAAGTTAGAATGGCCCCGTATTTCGTAAATCGCATTTAAGTTTAAAAATGCGTTCTGTCCGCGGTTCAATACTGATGGTATTTGAAATCGTTTGGTTGTTTATCTGTAGTTGTCTGTCGGTTGATAATGTCTCTTCAGTAACTTTCATGAGCGGGATGGTTTTGAAATTAGTGACGAGAACTTTCTTATTAAAGTCTATTACACAATTGTAATGCTCCAGGAAGTCGGAGCCTAATAGGCCATCGAATTCGATGTCTAGATTGCATATGTAGACTTTGTGTGGATCTGTTAGACTGAACGGGACTAAAGTAGATTCGTTTATGAGAATTTTTTGGTTAGTGATACTTTGTATCGCAACGTTTTCCGGAGATCGGTTGGGAAATTTTTCACAAGTTTTGGGCTTGAAGATTGATAAGCCTGCTCCTGTGTCGATTAACAATTTGTAAGTGTTAGAAGCGTCATTGATGTAAAAGAGGTTCTTTGAGTTAACTGAAAGTGCAGGGCTTATAGGAAAGCGTTTTCCGGGAAGTTGAGGTTTGGATTGAAGCTGTCGTTGAAACTCATTGTCTTGAATTGGGACTGAAGATTGAGAATTTGAGTGTCCGGTGGTTTGTCTACTGTGAGAGCCGTTTGAAAATTTCGCTGAGAATTATCGGGTATATCAGAGCAGAATTCAGGATAAACATGTTCATAAGTGTCGTAATTTTCATAATTGTGAACCTGAGAGTAATATAAATCGTTACTTTGTGGTTCAGTATCCAAATGTGAGTATTCATCTTGTTGAGGGTAAGCAGAGTCATAGAAATTGCTTGACTGATCATTTGTGTAATTGGGAGTGTTATAGAAATCTGGTTTGAAGTTTGGATTGGGTCGAAAACTGTTAGGACTTTGATTTTGTCCGCTAGTTGAGGGTTGATTTTGTTGGGATTGTTGTCTATTCTGGTCAAAGTTGGGTCTCATTTGGTTTGTGGGTTGAGAAAATTGATTTGGTCGAAATTGTTGGAAGTTATTATTGTTAAAATTTGAGTTTGGCTGTTGTTGCCTTTGTCTAGTTAAGCATTCGTTAAACGAATGCCCTGTTCGTTTGCAAAACGAGCATTGCTTTATGAAAGTTGTAGCGTTTGGTCGTTTTTGATGTTGTTGGTTACGTGTCACTAGAAACTTTTGTTTTTCTAAGTGACACAGTTGTATCTCCCGTTTTATTCTAGAAACAGCAGTTATAATGTCGTCAGGGTTGCTAGCACGTATAATTTGCACTATTTTCGGCTCAAGACCTGTTAAAAGGCTGTTCAGAGCCATAGAGTCAATGAGAGAAATTTGTGCGTCTTTTTCTTTTATAGTTATGTTTTGTTTATTGACGGCCGCGTGCATTTTGGCTTCGTGTGTTTGAAGGCGGGCCGCGAAAGTTAATGGGGACTCATTGGGAAGTTGCCGCATTCTCTGAAGATCTTGGATTAATGCAGACAAATCGCGTGAATCACCAAAGTGTGTGTCAAGAAGCGTTTTGATGTCGTCCCAAGTTGATGGGTTCCGGGAATTTACAAGTTCGGCGGCACGACCTCTCAACTTGTTTTTTCTGTGAAGGATTAATAAGGCTATTTGATTAGCAACAGCCATGTTATGTGCTGTTGTGCAAGAGCTAATGAAAGTGTTAAGGAAAATGGGATTCCCTTCGTATTCAGGAATAATCGCAAATATCTCTGAAATTTTGTAAGGTTCTACCGTTGGGGTAGTGGCACCTTGTCTAGTCGTTGCCATTTTGTATTTAGAATAAGGTTATTGCACAATATTAGAAAATATAAAAACAAAAAAAAATAGCAATAGCAGGATAAGGATTCTACTATCAAATTAAAGTATATAAAATGTTACTAAAAAGGGATAATAATAATTTGTTGTAAAAATGTTTAAAACCTTGTTAATATATTGCGAAATATTTTATCGAAATATAGTGTAGGGGAAAAGTAAATTAGTTAAAAAGGAAATCAAAGATCAATAAATCAGTACAAAAATGAATAAATATGTTAAAATTAATTGTCGTTGATGATAGAAAGTTCGATCAAAAAAAAATAAAAAAAATAAAAATAGTGATTAAGTGTAAATTAAACGTGATTCTTACAGTATAAATCTCGGCATGGACTGTTCTGTGAGGACCGCACTGGTTAGCCTGGCTTGTTCCTGGTGCTGATTTACTCGCAGTTGTGTCTCCAGCTCGAAGGTCGTTGTTCCACAAAGGTTTAGAAACCACCACGACGAGTGAGAATTCTTCGTGTTCTTGCCGTGTTGGAACAATCCTACTGACTGTGCCAATTTTTATATTATTACTAACAAAATTAACTTTTTAAAAAAACTTTTTATTTGAATTACAAAATTAAAACTTGAAAATAACAATATTGAAAAAAATATAACTTAATGAAATTAAAACACTTAATGACGCTCGCTGTCGTCGCATGTGAATTTATAATCTTGGTTTTGCAAGCTAAGCATCAGCAGATTACACGTGCGAGGAAGCCGAGCGTTGTCCGTGGGAATTGCTATATCGTGAAATATGAGATGTAATACGATATTTATGAGAAATGATTATTATATTGTTGCTATGGTGTAAATATTCTAAGTGTGGTTTATGACGGATATAACATATATATATATATATATATATATATATATATATATATATATATATATACAGTGATGGGGAAATGTGTGGAACCAAGCAAATATCTCTGGAATTATCAAAATGAAATTTGGAAGGTGGATACTGCAGTAGATTGCCGTTTTGTTTCGAATTTTTTTACAATTTTGAACTTCCTGTTTTACCGGAAGTAATTTCGATTTTAAAATTTGCAATGAAACACCCTGCATAGTATTTTAGTTTCTGATGAAACATTTTATTGCGAATACAAAAATATCGGGTTTGATATTGTTTACTTCAATACCTACCGAGATATTAACAGAAAAGTAATTAAGGAAACGAAAAATCTAATATCAATTAAGGAAATACATAATCATAATTATTAACTAAATCTAAGTGATTTTCAAAACATTGAAACTTAACTAAACTTAATGTATTAGATGTTCAAACTGAGCACCGTTTACTTCTTGACAATAAGCAAGTCGGTTTTTAAATTCTCTAGTAACATTAGCTCTTACTTCTGGTATAATCCTCTGGATGTCTTGAGTTATTCTTGCAGCTAATTCTTGCAAATTATTTGGTCTATCAACATAAACCTTAGACGTTATGTAACCCCACAGAAAATAGTCTAGTGGATTAAGGTCGGGACTTCATGCAGGCCATACATAAGTACCCCTTCTTCCAATCCATCTGTGATGAAATGTCCTATCTAAATGATCTCGAACAATGCGCGCGTAATGGGGTGGTGCTCCATCCTGCTGAAACCAGATATTATTTGGTAATTGTCCATTTACCTCCAATGCCCGAATAACTTGTGTCTCTTGTACCCAATTAGGATTACTTTGCGACCAGTAGCGGCAGTTATGTCGATTAACCGTACCATTTAAACGAAATGTAGACTCTTCTGAAAACACCACATTTCTTATAAAATTATTATCACGGTTACAAATATCCATCATCGTTTTACAAAATGGCAAACGTCTGGCGAAATCGTCTTCTGAGAGGTCTTGAACGAGGCGAATTTTGTATGGATGATATTTTTCTCTCCTTAATATCCTTCCTACTGTACGACGGATAATTCCATGCATATTGGCGAGGTCGGTAGTGAATAAGTGAGGATTTTCTTCCAAAGATATAGCAACATTTTGAGCTACACCTTCATTACTTTCACTTTTTAACCGTCCACTTTTTGGTAAATTGCTAACTGTTCCACTTGTGTCGTACCTTCGCAAAGTTTTCGTCACTACTGAACGGGATATTTGTGTATTCGGATGAACAATGTTAAAAAGGTCACAAACTTCTTGATGCGTCCTTTTCCTCTCCCCATATCCAATCATCATTAATATTTCTATTCTTTCTCTTTCACTTAATTCGGCCATTTTATGATCAAATTAAAACAATACAATTTTTTTACGTTCAAAAAAAAACTAATAACTTATTTTGACAGCTACTGTCATTTCTGCAATGAATTTCATGGACTACTAAACTTGATTCAGATTTAATTTGCGAGTGATTTAAACAAACGCACGTGTATTCGACTATGGAACAAGCAGTGCTGTTGACTGTGACGGTATAATGCCACCGATTGGCCAATAGAGATACAAATCCTTACCGAGCGGTTTGTTTATATCGGGAGTAAATGAAATCTGAACCGAGTTTAGCTACCATCGAATTTTTCCTTTCCTTAGTTACTTTTCTGTTAATATCTCGGTAGGTATTGAAGTAAACAATATCAAACCTGATAGTTTTGTATTCGCAATAAAATGTTTCATCAGAAACTAAAATACTATACAGGGTGTTTCATTGCAAATTTTAAAATCGACATTACTTCCGGTAAAACAGGAAGTTCAAAATTGTAAAAAAATTTGGAAACAAATAGGCAATCTACTGCAGTATCCACCTTCCAAATTTCATTTTGATATCTCTAATAATTCCAAAGATATTTACTTGGTTCCACACATTTGGCCATCATTGTATATATATATATATATATATATATATATATATATATATATATATATATATATATATATATATATACATATATATATACATATATATATATATATATATATTTGTTTTTTAAGTTTTCGCGGGCATTAAATGTATTAGATGGTTTCCGGGAATTCATCCGCGTAGTTGATAACTGATCCCTGCCGGGATCGATGGTAAAATGACGACGTTTCGGCAGAGTCAACCTGCCCTCTTCAGGTCGGTTCGCATAATTCTCGTAGCCTTCTGCTTTCGCTTCTAGTTACTTGAATACTGATATTTTCAGGAGCGCGCACGGTGTTATATAGTCGCGGCTCGGCGCCTATTGGTTGGCACCGTGAACGGCTGCGTGTGATTGGCCCTGGGCACTCAGTGTTAGCGCTTCCCGCCTGCTGATTTGTTATTTCCGGTTGAGTTGTTATTGGACGGGTCCGGGCCGGTACGGTGTTTAATAGATTTTTCCAACAATTCGATAAGTTCTGGATTTCATTGCGTGCGTTTAGACTGTGAGGCCTCTTCGCTATTTCAATTGCCTCTCTTACGAGTCTTGATTTCGGGTGTTCTATATTTGCCAGTACTCTGATATTCTCAAAGTCTATTCGGTGTGACGTCGTGGTGGCGTGTTCAGCAATGGATGTTGTTTTTTCCTGCTTTCTTATAGCATTCTGGTGTTCATCACGTCTAGCTTGAATTCTTCTGTTAGTTTGCCCCACATAGGTTTTATGACAGTCTGCACATGGAATCTCGTACACTCCCTGTTGTTCTAACGGGATCCTCGTCTTCGGAGTCCTCAACACCGTGCTTATTTTTCTGTCTGTATTGAAAATAGTATCGATATTGTGTCTCCGTAGAATTCTTGCAATACTGTCCGTGGTGCCCTTGACATACGGTAAATAATCCTTGGTTATTGGTATCTCATGCTCCTCGTCTGTTCGTCTCGGTTTTGACTTTAGCGCTCTTTGAATATTTCGGTCTGTAAATCCGTTTTGTCTCAGAGCTGTTTTTAAACTGTCCATTTCCTGTTTGATGTTATCCTGGTCAGCTAGTCTTTGTGATCTGGTTACTAAAGTTTTGACGACGGCTTGTAGTTGGGCTGGGTGGTGATGAGAATTAGCATGAAGGTATCTGTTGGTGTGAGTTGCTTTCCTATATACTGTATGGCCAAGGGTTCCATCTTCCTTCCTATTTATGAGAACATCAAGGAATGGCAGTTGATTATTGGTTTCAACCTCCATGGTGAATTTTATTTTGTAATGGATGCCATTAAGATGGTCTAAAAAAGTATTGAGGTGTTCCCTCCCATGAGGCCAAATCACAAATGTATCATCCACATATCGCAACCATAAACTGGGTTTAAGAGTTGCTGTTTTAGTGCCAACTCCTCAAAGTTCTCCATAAAAAGGTTCGCTGTAACTGGTGAGAGTGGCGATCCCATTGGAGCTCCTTCCACTTGTTCGTATCGTTGGTTCTCGTAAACAAAATAGGTGTTCATCAGGCAGTGCCTTGTTAAGTCTACAAGGTGTTGAGGTGGTTTGTATTTTTCTATTATGATATCCAAGGCTTCGTCGATAGGGATATTGGTGAAAAGGGACACTACGTCAAAACTGACCAGAAGACACTCAGGTTGTAAAACCGTTTTTCTAAGTATTTCGATGAAATGTGTCGAATTTGTGACATATGAGTCTGCCCCTTCTGCAAACGGTTGAAGTTGTAGGGCTAGGTATTTGGCTAGCTGTTGTGTTGGGGATCCAATTGAACTTACTATTGGCCTCAAAGGTGCACCTACTTTATGTACTTTTGGCAACCCATAGAATTTCGGACATCTCGATGACTTTTCACGCGGAATGAGTTGCAGTTGGAGATTTTTGTCGATCCTACTTGCTTGGATTTTGGCCTTAGTTGTTTTCTCCAGATAAGTTGTTGGGTCGGTAGTAATTTGTTTATATGCTGGATCTTGTAGCAATGTTTGAATTTTGTTTGAATAATCCGCTGTATCTAAAATTACAGTCGCATTTCCTTTATCCGCAGGTAGAATGACAATGTCCTTGTTGACGCGAAGTTGTTTCAAGGCCTCATTTTCTTCTATAGATAGGCGGGAGGCGCTCCCACTGAGCGCCCAGGGCCAATCACACGCAGCCGTTCACGGTGCCAACCAATAGGCGCCGAGCCGCGACTATATAACACCGTGCGCGCTCCTGAAAATATCAGTATTCGAGTAACTAGAAGCGAAAGCAGAAGGCTACGAGAATTATGCGAACCGACCTGAAGAGGGCAGATGTGACTCTGCCGAAACGTCGTCATTTTAAAATCGATCCCGGCAGGGATCAGTTATCAACTACGCGGATGAATTCCCGGAAACCATCTAATATATTTATATATATATATATATATATATATATATATATATATATATATGTACAATGTATTTTTTTTGTAATACTTGGTGGAAAATTCATTTACAAACCCCACAATATTACATTTTTTGTATATAGAGCAAAACTTTAGATGTGTAAGCAATAAACTATTCAACGATTATTTTGAGGACTTCTGTAATACAACATGTTTTGGAGACATGTTCTCAAAGTATGCTTTTAGTATATTATCCAGAAATCACACAGTTAAGATATAGCTTAAGATCTTGTACGGGAATATGTATTCGGTTAAGCTGATTTCTAATAACTTATTTTATATATAATACGTTTATATCAGTAAATTGATAAATAAACTCATTTTATCAGCCGCACGACATTTTACTCAAACACGGTAGGCGATAACTCGGAGGTAGATATAAACAACGTCCTTTTGGAGACTGTTTTTATGTACAAGGCTTTTGTTTACTGTGAGGACCGTCCTCAAATTATTTGTATATGGAAAGTATTTTTTTAAGACCAAGTGTCCCAATTATCTGTTGAGTAAATGCTAGTATAATTTTAAGTCGACAGTTTCGGAAATAAAATTTTGTCGTTTTTAGACGAACAATTTTACTCTGAAAAAATTATTCTATTAATATTCATAATACTCATTATATCATAATCCAAATTTCTTTGGATTTAAGCATCTACATCAATTACATGTATATTAATAATATTAAGCGTCTCTATATCTCTCGATCGTTTGCTGTATTGTATGTGTATTTAATCTTTTCTAAGAAATACACAGCGGCTATTTTGGATCATTCTTTCCACTACTTTATAAATATAAAGATCTAATCAGAGTTTGTCTGCATAATACTTCCAAGATTTTATTATATCATGGGTACATGTCTGTAAGAAAAAATTGCCGCCGACATTTTTTGAACTATTGTATACTTTGAAGACGGTTCACATATTATTGTTTACTGAATGTTTGATGTAAGGGCAAGACTGGAATCATTTGTTGACTATATTCTTAATATATTTTTAATGTAAAAAATATTTCGGTTTTGGCGACTTAAGCCCTTTTTGTATACTCCGGGTTTAATTAGTGACATTTTATTTTATTTTATTTTAGACATTTTGGACTTTTTTTCATAGATATTTTTGGCATTTTTGACATTTTATCTTGAACAATTTTGTTAGTTTAAATTTTTCACAATTCCTACTTTTGATATTTTACTAGTGAAATTGCTTGTTACGGGTTCTAAAACTCTCAAGAAATACCTTACCTATTTAATTATTTACTTTGCGAGACAGTTACCTACTTTTTAGCACTGGTGAATTTACTTTAAAGTGAATTGCAGCGATCTATCTGTTACAGTTGTTCCTAAATGTTTAATACCAATGACGTCACAAATGATCCCTTTGTGTCCAGGGTTGGGACAGCTATTACAATTGTAATAGATCTTTGACATTTTAGAGAATTTGTTACCCTATTACATTATTTTTACATTTAAACTAAATCTATTACAATGTTAGCTTCATCTTATCACTTTTCCACTTTTGAGTTTTATTATTTGTTTTTGTTTTATTCCTGTAACTAACCTAACACAGAAATTGCTTGAAAAGTGTAAATACAGAAAACTACACAGTATTTTGCATTCTTTCCATACGGAAACTGTAACTTTAAGAAAGTAGAAAATTAATATGTTTGTCATATTGTTTTCTAGATGTCGCTGGTAGAAAATGCGGAATTCAGTGCATTTCGGATAGCAGATTAAGGGAAAAAATTAATAAACTAGGGGCTTTACCCCTAAATTTTCGGAAAAATATTACCTGTGAATTAATGGAAAATTTGCAAATAATAATAATCCATTTTCACCTGCCTTGCCCTCAAACGTAACGTCATACTTCAATCTACAAAATATATAATACTCAAAGCTCGACACTTTTTTCTAAGAATTTTACAGCATATTATGGAAATAATGAAATTTTGGGAAAGAACAATTTTGGCACAAAAAATTATGAATCCGGGCAAGGATCCAATCTCAAGCAGTCCATCATATAATTTGCTTAAAAATTCCTAGAAATGAGTATCATGGAAATTTGGAATATTTAGTAAATCCATTTACCATCATTCAAGAAGCAAACAGAAATCAGTCGTTCACCCTATTACGGTTCTGGCCTTCCGGGAAAAGAATATTTTTAAGTGTTATTGTAATTTAAATTTTTTACTGGTACTGTTATAAATTAGTGCAAAATATGCAAATATTGGCTTATTTGCTTAATGGTTTGTTTTTGTATAAATTAATGTACAAATAATTTGGGATCAAACTATTGAAAATAAACAAAAAACAATAAAATTCTTTAATATTTGAATTGCAAGGTTTTCGATTTGGTTTTAGGACCTACCGAATGCTAGTAGGTATAGTTGGTTTTCTCATTTAAAGATAATTTGGAATACAATTTCGACAGTGTTTTAATTAAGAATTTTATGCAACTTGAAATTCCAAGTAAACAATAAAGTATTTTCATTTTCATCGAAATTTCTACTCTTTAACAGGATTTCTCTTGAAAATCCCTCAAAAAAGGGAATGTTCACTTTTTGAAATACATGGGCTTATAATACTTACAGAAATCCTTCTCAATATAACATATATATATTATTATGGAATTAAAATAGCCATAAACTAAAATAAAAGGAAATATATCCAATGTAGAAAAAAAAGCATGTTAATAGCAAATATGTTGGTTGCATAACCATCAGGTGCATTTAAATGAATAAAGGAAAATTTTTATTAATAATAAAGCAAATTTTCTTGAAATATATGGTAAGGGTTGAAAAGAATCAACTAAAATTCAGATGTTAAGATATAAAAGGCTTAGTAAAACCATTTATTGAATGAAGGGTCAGCACAACTTTTATATTTCAATTTCGAAAACAAGCCATTCCAACGAGACAGTAAAAAGGAGAAATTATTGTAAATAAACTATCTGGACTTTGATAAAGGGAAAATATGTATAATATAGGAAATAGTTAAGATAATTTTAGTAATAACAAAGCTGTAAATACTCACAAGTAGTCCTAAAAGGTAATTCAAAATGGTGATGAGTCATCATATAACGAAAATGCTTATCTTGAGATAGAAATTTAAAAATACTGATGTAAGTTGTGAGGAAAACATTAAAATCCATGCTAGACACTTAAAACAATATTAATTAGTAAAAATACATGCAATTGCAATAGTACAAAATAAATTATTAAGCAAAGCATCATATAAACAACTAGCAGAGAAAACTAAAATGTAAACTTTGAAATTAATGTATAGAAATAAAAGAAAATTGTTCAATAAACATTAGAGATGAAAAGGAAGAGAATTTTATAACTTAAATTTCAATTATTCAAAATTTTGCGGTAAATGTGTGTAAAGGATAAGAAAAGATTTAAATGAAATTTGACAAGAATAAAAAAGTTCTTAAAATAAAATAAACTATAAGAAAAACATCATTTAATAAGGATAAAAGAAAATTTTTGTTTCTTATGGAGTTTTCCTTGGGCTAAGTAAGCGAAGTTGACGGCCAAGACAGAATTTGTTAAACGCAAAAAACAAATGAATACGCCCCAAATCAACTGAAAACTTCATCCAAATAGGGTTCGGGACCAGATTAAACGCAAATCAGCAGGCAGTTCTTTTTAAAAGACTATAAAAGCTTATGTTTTGATAGCAGCGGTCTCTTTCGTTTCCGATTTTTGAATAGAAGCAGTCTCTTTCGTTTCCGAGTTTTGAATAGAAGCAGTCTCTTTCGTTCCTGATTTTTGAATAGAAGCAGTCTCTGTAGTTAATGATTTTTGAGTAGAACTATTCTCAGAGCATGTGATGTGTAGTTTTCATTACAATAACCTAAGAACTTGTTAGTAGAGGTTAAGTAGTGAAAAGTGGTTAGACATATTGTAAAAACAATTCCAATGACATTTAGATTGGCAGTGTCTAAGGATTCGTTAGGACGGTAAAATTAAAGTGTAGTGCCTATTTGACCGACGAAAATGACAATTAAGTGGGAATTTCAAATAAACATTGGTACAGATCAACAAAAATGGTAGTTGTTGATAAATAGTAAATAAGAAGAATTTAGTAAATTATAATTTAATTTAATTGACATGGACAATGAATTAAACAAGATGGTGAACATGTAAAATTGGTAAACAATATGGAATGGGAACCAATAAAAATAAAAATTGGTTTGTAAAATAAAAGTTTTAATGGACAATAAACAGAATTGGAACTCATTGACAGTAATCACAAGGTTAGTGCAACAATAATTGTTTGAAAATGTAAATAAAGTGAACATTGAGTTATTTATTTGTATAATAGTTAAGGATATTAAAATAACAAATTATAGATTTAAATGATAGGATGAAAAGAGAAATTTCGCATAAAAATTTAGTAGGTAGGAATGATTTCGTTTGTTTATTAATTTATTTGTTTGGTTAAATTATTTATATTAATAAAGAATGTTGTTGAAATTGGAAATGGAAAGTTGTGTTGAATTTATTATGAGCCAAGAATAACCTTGAACATTTAGAATATCATCCAGATTCTTTTCAATAAAAATAAAAATTTAAATTCAATTCAGAAAAAAATAAAAGGCAAAGAGGTTTGAATTAATAAAAATGAGTAATAGTGTTGAACAAGTGACAGAAAATAGAAGCAGAGCTGTTATAAGGAAAATAAAAAAAACCTTGAGATAGGAGTATGAATGCTATATGTAAAAATTAAACCCTGAGAATTTAAATTAAATCAAATAAAGTATAGAATAATAAATTTATATAAAAATATTACTATGAAATATAAATAAAATAATAATTCATAAAATCCAATATAATATATAGTCTTTTCAAATGTTTATGTATATCAATTAATAGGTCCATCCGCCAAAACATTTGAAACGAAATTAAAATCTATTACGAATCTATTACATTTTTACCCTAGATGTGGTTACATTTCCATCATTCCAATTTCCCAATCCTGTTTGTTACGTCATTGTTTGAAATATCTTCAACCGGTAATAACCCAAAGCAGTAGTTGATTGTCTGTCTCTTTCTTAAATGACATTAGAAGTTATTATTTTACCAGTTTATTTATTTTACCAATGAATTTTGATCAGTTTTGCAAAAATCACTAAGTAGCACTAAAGAATCACATAAATAAGAAATTTATTGATGAGTACAAAATTTTAAATAAACAAAAACAAAACAATTTAATATATGATTTTGACGTTTTCTGGTTGTACCAAATTGCATTCTAGCGAATGAGTTTTGGTTCTAATTCAGTGTTGAAAAGAAATATGTCAAAAGTACAAACACTGTTAACCAAAAGTAGAACCAAAGTTATAACCGGTAGATCGCTGCAAATCGCTTTTACCCAGTTTTCGATGTTTATGACAGTTCTGAAGTATTTTTAAATTGTAAACCGGCGAAGAAAGAGCAGTGATATGTTTTACGTATCCCGTATCCTTTTATGAAATGAAGAACCAGAAAATGATTATTTTCATTTTCATTTAACAACCACCGATGGCGCCCCCATAACACGGTACCAATTATTTGTTAAAAAGATGTTATAAAATGGAAAATATCGTAAGATGGTAAATAGTGCTTTAAATTTGCACATTTTTTAAATTATAACCCCTCGTCGCCAGATGGCCTGAGGTATTATTTTTGTTTTGAAAAACACAAGCTGCTGTAAAGAAAAATGAAATAAGAGTTTTTTTTGTATACAGTATTTGCTACAATTATGTGTGACAGTGTAGTTTAATAAATCACTTATTGTTTCCATATTGAGCTTTCATAGTGACGAATCATATGTTTATTCATTTTATTAAAGCAAGCTATCAACTATCCCTGTGTAAAGTAGATTGGCCTCCCCGTAGTGCACCCTGCGCAACGTCGTCAATTTGAGCAACATATTCTTTGGCAACCAGATAATCCTAGGATCTACTGGTTATAAGAGTATACATGGAAGACAACAAGCGATTTAGTACTTTTCAGGACTCTCAGACTAGAGATATAGGAGAAATTCTCCATATCATTCAGCTGAACGTGGAAGGAGTAAGTTGGTCCAAATGCCAATATTTGTCAAAACTCCTCAATAAAAACAAAATTGACATTGCGCTTTTGCAAGAACTGCACCTGGAAAATGGAGAGCAAGCTCGTAAAAGAGCTCAAATACCAGGTTATGACATATCACCATACTTATGCCATAGCAACTTACGCCAGAAGCGATATTGATAATATAAGGTTAGTAAATACTTGCGTACTTGAGGACATCCATAGGATCGCTGTAAGCGTTGGAGAGGTCCACGTTGTTGATATCTACAAACCCCCCGCAAATCCCTGGTGCAATGAAATCCTCCAAACATACCCCCATCCATCAATATATGCGGGAGATTTCAATAATCATCACAGCAATTGGAGATATCGAGAGTCCGATGAAAATGGCGAACATCTTCTTGGTTGGGCAGAACAAAACAGCTTGCATGTAGTATTTGACGCTAAAGAAAGGAATACATTCAAATCTCGTACCTGGAATACGGAGTCAAATCCTGATTTGGCTTTCGAATCAACTAACGAAAAATGTCAGCCTGTCTCAATACCGAGATATGTCCTAAAGGCATTTCCGAAAAGTTATCCCCAGTTATCCTTAAAATGGACATACAGATTCCAATAATTAAATCGTTTCCAAGACAAAACAGACCTAGACAAGTGCCTTGGTTGGATCCCCCCTGTTGCCAACAATTACAATAGATTTGTCGGTGCAATTATATCTACTGCTAAGAAGCACGTTCCTAGGGGTTTCCGTAGGGAGTACATACCGGGATGGTCTGAGGAAAGTGAACAATTTATCGGGATTTAGCTGAAAGTGGTGACCCAGAGATAGCTGATGACCTTCTGAATTCTCTTAACGCGGCTCGAAAACTAAAATGGATAGAGACCACCACAAATACTGACTTTAAGCACTCAAGCCGTAAAGCCTGGAATCTACTCAAGAAGCTTGTTGCCAGGCAACCCGCTACCCGAAACCAAACTGCAGTCACAGCAAACAACATAGCTACTCGAATAGTTGACTTGTCAAGAGGAAAGGCTCCGGGATTTCACAATGAGTTTCTCATCAACTGCGGTCCCTATGCTAGACAGTGGTTAACGAGATTTTTTACTGACATTCTGAACACTGGTAAACTGCCTAATGAATTTAAAAGAGTAAACATAATTGCCGTAGTAAAACCTGGAAAGCCAGAATCACGAGCCGACAGCTATAGACCAATCTCCCTTCTTAGCACCTGCTACAAATTCTTGGAAAGACTCATACTTTAGAGGCTCCAAGACAAATTACTTGCAAACACTCCAATCGAACAAGCTGGATTTAGAGCAGGTAGAAGCTGCGGAGACCAAGTGATAAGTCTGACAACATTCATTGAATCACCAGGAATGGCTTAAAACCACTGCTGTATTCATAGATTTAACAGCTGCCTATGATACAGTCTGGAGAGGAGGTCTCCTTTATAAGTTTCTGCATGTGATTCCTTGTAAAAAACTTGGAAGGCTCTTGAATAACATGCTTTCTGATCGAAAATTCCAAGTGATCATGAACGGCAAAGCCAGCAAACAGAGAATTCTAAATAATGGCCTTCCTCAGGGCTCCGTAATTGCTTCTGTCCTTTTTAATTTATACACCGCTGATCTTCCAACGACTGCACATAAATTTGCGTACGCCGATGATCTGGCTATAACTTTGAAAGTTAAATCTTTTGATGTAGCAATGAGAATGTTAGAAAAAGATCTCGAAACTTTGGCTGTTTATTATAAAAAAGGGAGACTAGTCCCAGCAAAACAGAGTGTTCCTTTTTTCACCTAAATAATAAACAGGCTAATCAAGAGCCTGAAATATTCTGGAATGGTGAACGCCTTAGGTACAATGCGAACCCAAAATACCTGGGTATTACACTGGACAGAACGCTCTCTTTTAGGAAACATATAAAGAACACGGCTACAAAAATTCAAACGAGGAATAACATTCTGGAAAAGCTCTGTGGAACCTCACGGGGAGCAACTGCTCAAAATTTTAACGGTAAATGCTTAATTATCCTCATCTCATTTTTTATGTGTAGACAGACATTTAACTTCTATAGGTAAAATGTTGAAATACGTCTTGACTACATAAATAGAAATTTTTTGAAAAGCTTTTCAAAATTTGAATTTCCTAAATAGAAATAACAGATTCAAGAACAAAAGTTGGTTTCCACTATGAAGAAGTAGAAATAAGTATCTTAACCTAAATGTGTATTTATAACATGCTCAAGAAATAGTTTGAAGAAAACTACACTTTTAAAAATATTTAAACACAAAAATATAAAATATTAAAAATATCCGTTAGAGTGTGTTCGTATGTTAACTTTTGTCCAATATCATTTATCTGTTTCAGTATATGTGTGTATATATTTAACGCAAAACATATATATATATTTCGAAACTTAAATTATTTTAATTTGGTGGTGATTTATTTATAAGTTTCATTACAAAACTCGTCGGTCCAGCAGAGGTTGGTATGTTCTTGCCTTGAAGACTTTTTCTGTCCTTGGTCCAGTAACCGTTACTCTACCCTTGGTCGGCAGACGTTTTTCTATCCTTGTGTGAATACGACTTCAGTCGATCAAAACGAATCCCAGCATAGTTATAAATAATCACCTCGACAAAACAAATGGTCAAGTCGGAATAACTCGACCGCTGTGAAGTATATTAGGTAGCCTATAAACTTTCCTCAATAATTAACCTATTCAATACAAAAAGAAACTTTCAAATCTGACTTATAGTTCCAAACAAACTTTTTAGTTTAATGAGGCTGTCCTAAAACTCATCATTATCTGGAGGGTTAATAAGCCAGCTTATACCTAAGCCCGGATACTCAAATATGGTCTCAGTTCACGAAACAATGATTTTTTTAAATTTCGAAAAAATAGTCATTAGTTTTCATGTGCCAAAATTTGATATTCTAAGATTCTCCTTTTAACATTCAACTCCAAATAGTTTTTATACTTTTCAAAAAAAAAAACGCTGTTCCTCGAAACATGAGTACAGTATTATCTTGACTAATTTTTGGTCTTCAATAATGTAAAAAATGTACGACACGACAATTTATTTTGAAATATTGTTCATTTAAGAACTGTAGTATTGGGAATGGACGTGGATTCAGAGCTTAGATGACACTTAGGTAATATTACCGATTTAATCAGGATCTGAGCCATAAAGTATTAGTAAGTTTGGAGAAAATAACAAAAATATTGCTATGTATGCAAGTTTTTGAGACTGTAAAGTGTTAGTAAGTAATAGTTATTATAGGTTATTGTTTTACAGCAATTAGAAATATTGTTTATTAATAGAACAAGTCCTCAAGAAAATATTGTAATGAATGTTAAGGGGCCACCAAAACTGTCAGCTTAAAAGTCTACAATTTTAGAAAACAATTTTGAGAAGTTTCAAATTTATGGGTCAAAAGACTTATTCATTCAAAATTAGTAAACACGATAATCAATTTAACATCACCCATGTAGCATAAAGAATTTGACTAATTTTTTTTAAAAACGTGGAATCAATTGAAGAATTTTAAGAACTCCCGAAATGTTTATGTTACAATATCATTTGTTACAACAAAATTATACATCAGTTGAAACTAATTAAAGTCCTAGAATCCATGAAAAGTAATCATAGGGCAGTAGTTTTGAGACCTCAATTCATATCAATTATTAAAAGTTTTTCAATTATTATAAGTTTTTTTAAAGGGAACATTAAGAGATCATTTTATGGCGCATTCGATATATTCACGACTTCTCAGAGGCTCCATTCTGAGACCCTATTTGATGCCCACATCTCTCATTTGAACTTGAAAAAATACAACCGAATTGAGGCAGCCTATTATAATGTATAACGTTGACTATTGGGACACCCTGTATTTACATTCGTGTTGCTGCCATTTATTTAATCACGGCCTCTGTTTTTTGATTATGTATAATATTTGTTTATCTTTTTATTGCCCACTTAAAGAAGTATATTGACATTGTCAAATAATCAAAAGGGCGATTTTTATTATCTCTTTAAATTATATTCAGTGTTCTCATCACCATCTATTTATTTTGGGGACACATAAAAAAGAATCATTTACCTAACGCAAAATGATGTTTACAATCGAGGCGTCGTACAGTTTTTTGTGTGCACCTGCCCGATTCATGGAATTCAGAAGAAAAAGTTTTATGTATTCAATTTTGAGCGAACTCGCAGATTCCGGCTCCTACGAATAACCTACGCGGCGACGAGTTACCATTTACAGTGACGTCACCGCGCATGTTGTGTATCGATATTTCTTCAGGAACTAAAAACAGAGTCTGAAACTATCTGTGGGGTAAAAAATGTACCTGTAAATATATACTCAACAGATAATTCGGGGACTGGAAGTATAATGATTCATAAAATTATCATTATATCGTAAAAGTGTCCGCAAAATAGTTTTCTTACCCACATATACATATGATTTCAACTTAACATCTTGAAAGTCTAATGCAGACATATAGAATTATTGTTAGCTCTTTACATCTATAATCTAGTGGAAAGAATTAGCCAAAATATCGGCTATATTTTCTGGTAAATTACGTACCTAAAATAGTTAAAGTCTTCTTCCTTCAAATATACATATTTACATATACAGTAATATATTTCAATATGATTTTCAATACAACAATATCAAATTCATTTAAAAATTCTAACATATTAAACAATATTTTAGGTTTGAAACTGAGAAATTCTATAGTCTTAAAGTGTATAATATATGTAAGTTCGTGATAGAACGAAATTAGAATGTTTATTTAGACATCTCACAGTGACGATTCCAAATCGTAGGAAAAAAATGCAAAAAACTAACCTTAAAATACTATCTTAGGATTCAGTATAATTTCATTAATTTGAGTTAAACACACTTACCTAGTAACCCACGACAATTTCTGTTTTATTTGGAACATACAAAGAAATACGAAGCACCTACTGTTAATTAATATTAAAAACACCATTTTTGTTGACAATTTTTTTCAGCGAATTGTAATTAAAATTCTGAAAATAATAAAATACTAAAATACTTTTAACCAAAAGGTTAATAAATAAAGAAAAGTCAAAATTCAATAAAATTCCCAACGATGGCCAGGATATCAGGGTAGCTAGATCTAACTATTTACGATCTGCCTATAATTACACGATTTTTGTAGGCAATCTAACTCATATTACATGAAACTTAACCGGTACAAAACAAAAAGAAAATTATAAGATCAAAATTAATAAAATATTATCAGACATAAATTGGTCACTTACAAGATAATTTGGATTTTAGTTGACAAACCATATTTAAAACTAGAAGTATGGACTTAAATAATGAATTTTTTATTTTATTTTATGAGTGAACTAATATCACTATTACTACATATTATAAAACAAAGTTCTCCGCCGCGTTTGTGTGTCTGTCTGTTCGCGATAAACTCAAAAACCACCCTACCGATTTGCATGCTGTTCACCAGTGGAGAGAGTGGTTCTCAAGGAAGATTTTAGTATATAATTTGTTAAGTTTTTATATGAATTGGGTAAAATATAACGATATTTGTTGGAGGTGTCAGAAAAAAATAAGCCGTTTGGGAGCTTTCAAAGAAAACACTGCCTAAATCCTTTGAGATATAATAAAATAATGTATGGTGGAATTGTGTATCTTATAGAGGTTTACAAAAAACGTGGGGCGACATATGTCTATCTATTAAGGATAACATGCTATCCTCATTTTAATACTTAAAAAAATGACCAATTATAAGGCGGTAATTTGAACGCTATTTAGACAAATACGGTATTAATCTTTTCATGAAGAAATTTTTTTCCTGTTACACCTTGCAAATTAAATGATTACCTTAGAAGATATAGTAAAAACAAAATATGTAACACACAACGAAATAAATTTTGACCGGGCCGGACGGGCTCCACGTGACTCCACGCCTCTCGTCCGAGCCGTAGATGTTACTCCACCTAGTAAAAAGCCCAACTTCTTTCAGTAGTCTTTGTATTAGAGATTAGGAGTAAGAAAATTTTTTAAAATTTTAACTCTGAAAATAAAGATATGGTAATTTCAATAGTCTACGTACTTTTCAAGATATAACATTTCAAGGACTTTGTGAAGTAATGGGTCTGTTAGAAGACGACTCTCATTGGTAAAGTACGCTTTCTAAAGCTGCCTTATGCTGTTCAGCTAATTCAATTAGACTTTTATTTACCATCATGAGGATATCATGGTATTCAGTCAAGTTACCGTACCACATCTTTTTTTGATCGTCAAGCAGGGCAGAAATTTTCTGTGTGTATGCATCACAGCCGTCAAGAATTGTCATTAAATAATTTCGACTCAGCTATTTTATCAAGCTTTATTTGAATTGAATAAACAAGTGGAATCTCTATAAAAGATTTTGATTCACCTTGCCATTAAATTTCAATTTAATTGCAACAATCAATTCAGAGTATAAGTCATTCAAGATGAATGTCGCTTGAATGCTGAGCAAAAAAAATTGTGACATAATATTGTCCTCAAATAATAATAGTAATCGAAGTAAAATGTTTTTTTGCATTATTTATGGCGGGGAATCAATTTGGACGGAAACTGGAGTGAGGGATTAAAACGTTTCTTAGAAATACGATGTCTCAGGACTGGCTAAATGCTCTTTCTGTACTTAGTATTGCAAAAAATATATATCAATGCCAGACTTTAATAAAAAGATCATTGAACATTTCGCTTTAGAAAAAAGTCGAAGAATATTTTAATTAATAAAAAATAAATGCAGTATTAGCAAAGCTATGGTTTGTTTTGTTGCATCTTTGAATCCCAATATTTGACCAGTAAAGTGCACCACCAGTTTCATAACCCACCAGCCGCCACTGCCTGTAATTAATGTCGAGAATTTTAAATAGAGATATTGCAGTTTCGATGTAATGAGTATTACGAAACTCCAAAGAACAAACTGTTATCTTAAAAACTGATAAAATTACAGTCTCAAACTTTCTGTTGCGTTAAAAATGTACGTGTATATACTTAACAGATAATTCGGGGACTTCTACTTAAAAAATATAAAAAATAATGGTCTCAAACTATCTTACAAATGTACTTAATAATTCGGAGACCTCCTAAAAATATATAAAAAATCCTAGTCTTAAACTATCTGTGGCGTTTAAAATGTACCTGTAGATATATACTGAAAAGGAAATTCTGGGAATTGTCCTAAAAAAATACTTTCAATTTATGGATTGGAACTATAACAGTTAACAAAATAATCATTATGCGTTAAAACTGTCCGCAAAACAGTGTGCTTACCCGTGTATACATATGATTTCGAAATATCACCTTGAAAGTCTAATGCAGATGCATATACAAAAATTATTAGCTCTTTATATTTAATGTAGTGAAAATGTGAAAAGAATTTTTCAAAATATAAGCTGTTATTATTTTCTTAGAAAAAAAGATGCATAGACATAGCAAACAGCAATCGATGGAGTACATTTAAAGACGCCGAATAAGAATATATGTGTAATAAATGTCAAGATTTTAAATATAGTTTTTGCAATTTCGATATAATGAGCAATACGAAAGTCCAAAAAACAAACTGTGATCTTAAAAACTGAATAAATCACTGTCTCCAACTTTCCGTTGCGTTAAAAATGTACATGTATATACTCAACAGATAATTTGGAGACTTGTCCTTAAAAAATACTTTCATTACTACATTGGAACCATAATAATTAACAAAATAATCATTATACCGTAAAAGTGCCCGCAAAATAGTGTCGTTCCCACGTATACATATACGTCAACATGTTACCTTGAAAGTCTAATACAGTCACGATTATCTCTTTATATATAATGTAGTGGAAATAATTATCCAAAATGTCTGCTGTTCTTTATTTATTATTAGAAGAAAAGATGCAAATGGAATATCTACATGTAATTAATATTGAGAATTCCAAATATAGATATTGCTGTTTCATTATTATTAGTATTACGAAAGTCTAAAGAACAAATTGTTATCTTAAAAACTGAAAACAATCAGAGGCTTAAATTATCTGTTGCGTTTAAAATATAAATGCATATACTCAACAGATATTTCGGAGACTTGTCCTTAAAAAATACTTTCATTAGAAAAATTATTTGAGGACGGTCCTCAAAGTATACAAAAGTCCGCAAAATAATCACTGTACATATAAAAGTCTTTAAAAAATACCTTGTACATATATATATTGTTACGGAATTTTTAATTCGTGGTGTGTTTTACATTTTATATTTATACTTTTTATTTTTAAATTATCCTCTACATAAAACTCCACACAATAAAACAAATTTTTATTTACTTTATAATGTCAACTCGTTTTTCACCTTTTTAAAAAAATCACATACAAACCTCAAACAACTCCAATATCTAAATTAAATCAAATCAATGAACAATCAACAATAAATCAAATGTGAAATCAAAAAAATTAATATCAAACAACTTAGAATTAAATAATAATTAATCTAAAAAATTTGCCATTCTTCGGAATGATTCTATTTTATATGAAACAATTAAATTTAAAGTTCAATGATTATTCAAATGCAAAGTATCAACATTTTATACCGTTAGTAAAATGATTATTACCCAAATATGTACTCTTTAAATTTCTAATGTTATGATGTAAATGAATATCAAATGAACTATTTTTAAATAAACTTCAACAGTATATACCTTTTTCACTTTAAAACTCTTTTAAAGTGTTTTCACTTTATCCCCTTTTGAGATGCTTATGCTGATGGATGCTGTCTCACCTTAGTATCTTGGATGATACCTTATAAGCTGCTATCTAACCGTAAAACCTCTGCTACCAATGATGACAACCTTTGCAATTAACTGCCAAAACCTCTGCTAGCAATGTAATAATATTTGAGATTTACTTCTGGTCCCAATATTTTAACCATTTACTTTCAGCTTCTTAGTTGAATTACTTTCTTTGATTATAATTGATGCTTTACCTTATACTGCTTGGTTTGTATTATATTTTAGTACATTCCCATAATATATAGTCTTTTAAAAAATTTTGAAATCTAGAATTTTGAAAAGAAGTTGCGTTGTCCAAAATACTTACTCCAATATGTCCATACAAAACATGCAACTTTATTTACATCTTCATAGCCCACATACTGCATACAGTTCCACTCCATCTATATTTTCATAATAAATACCATATTCATTTTTCTCCAACTTTTTCCTCACCACTTCTTATTCATTTTCAAATTGATTTGTTCTCACTTCCTTCTCTGACAATTCTCCTTCCTGGTCTATGAGTATGTTTACTCACATCTTAATACATTCTTCTTCTCTATCACCATCTACCCTACTTAAAGCATATGCAAAAATATTTTCTTCCCCGGTACATGTTTGATATTGAAATCATACTCTTGCATTAATAACGACCATCTGTGAATCCTGCTGTTTCCATACTTGTTTTTTAATATATTCGTTAAAGCTGAGTTATCTGTTTCAATTTCAATTTTTTCTCTTAATACTATAAATATTAATATTGTGACACAAAATATTATGCTAAGCAATTCTAACTCCGATACTGAATAATTTCTGTCGTGTTTCTTCGTTACCCTTAATAAAAAATATATTGGATTTTCATTTCTCTCATATCTTTGAATTAACACTCCAGCTATTCTGCTCTTCGTTGCATCCGTTTGTAAATTAAACGTTTCTTCATAGTTTGGATGAAATATTTTTAAACCAAAACAGTCCAAATCCATTTTACATTTTTCTTCAATAATTGCATTAATTTTAAATATTTTTGGGACAAATCGGTCTTTCATAATATCCTACAACTCCTAATAATCCTCTTAATTTTTTTAATACTCGTGTATTGCTTTTATTCTACCTTCATTCATTTCAATTTCTTGTCTTGTAATTTTGTATCCCAAATAAGTAGTTTTTTCTTCAAAGAATTGGCATTTTCTATGTTTATTAAACCTGCCCTGTCTAATTTCTGTAATACTTTTTCTATGTGTTCCAAATGTTTTGTCCGCTCTTCCAAAAATATTAAACTATCGTCTACATAATGTAACAGAAATTCAAATTTATCTAAAATATTATGTAATGCTTTCACTAACCTTGCGCAAACCCACTGAATACCAAATGGTACCACGTTGGACCTATATACTAACTACTCCATCAATATGAAAACTCTTCATCTAAAGGAATCACCCAAACACTATTTTTTAAATAGATCTTTGGGAAAAATTTTGCATGTGTAATTCTACTAAAAATTGAATCGATGGTCAATGGTGCTTCGTACTGTGGGATACTGTATTTGTTTATGTTCCTTGCATCCAGACACAGACTAATTTCTCCATTTTTTTTCTTACCACAACCATAGGATTAATATAACTAGATTTCGATTTTTCGATTATCCCAGTTTTAACATTTGATCAATTTCTGCATATACTTTTGCAACTCGATTTTCTTCATTATTATATTTTTTTTATATTTTTCTGATAACTTGATTACTTCACTTTTTAATTCACATTAAAAAATCATCAACCTTAATTTGACTAATTAGTCTTAAATTATTTTCAATCACATCATCAACACTATTTTTATCATCATGACTTTCTGCATGTGATACGACGCCTATTCTTATAACTTTGCCACGCAAAACAATTATTTTTTCTTCAATATTAATATCCGCATCGAGTTTTCTTAGCAATCTATTATTGCCTGGTATGAAAGATTTTTCACTATTAAAAATTCAAATGATACTTCTTCATTACCAAATCTAACCTTTATATTCACCATTTTATTTACTTCAAATAACCTTTTGTTGTTTGCCGCCACTACATTAATCCGTTATATTTTCATAATATTATTTTCTTCAATTTTCAATTTTTCTAACATTTCTTCATGTATAAAACTTCCTTCGGATCCTGTATCTATTAAACTTTTGATTTTATTTTCATTCTTAATTATATTCATATTACCTTCATTTAAAACTGTTACATCGTTATATACTGGAAGTTGGGTATATTGTTTTTCAACTCTACCATAAATATAAATTAATTCAAAATATTCATTATTTTTTTCTTCAGGTTCCTCAACTTCAATTATATCTTTCAAATGTTGATAAGTACATATATTGTTTGGTGAAAAGTATTATTTATTTAAAATTTTATTTGCGTTAGTCTTTTTGGTAATTGACTGCTTTAAAACTCCTGATCTATATGTTGTCAGCATTTGGTAAACTGTTTATTCTCTGTGCTTCACAACTTCTGCTTCTTCTAATATATTCTCTGTTTACTTCATTTGTACCGGTTTTCTCTGTCCTTGGTATAGATTCTTCCTGGGTATTTCTTCTTTGCAGGTTATTCATTCTTCTATTGTCATCCTGCTGCCTTGGTCCTTCATAACTTCTGTGATTGTTTAAATTTACATTCGTTCCATTACCATTCTGTCTGGAATAATAATTTTGATTTGGAAATTCATTATTGTTTCTGAAATTGTTCCTCCCATTGTATTGATTATTGTTTATTTGATTGTTAAAATTTTTATCTTGATATCCTCGACTATTACCAAAACTTGTCCCGTTTTCATAGCTTTCTACTTCTTACTGGTCTTTGATTGTTTCCTTGATTACTTTTATTTGTAACTCTCTGAACTCTATTTAAATAGTTTATGAATTGATCTACTTTTTTAATATTTTGGACTACTACGGTTTCTGCAATTCCTCCTCCATAGTGTCTTGCAATATTTAACACTATCTCCTCTTCTTGCATTGGAGGATTCATGTGTTTCGCACACTTCACTAACCTCAATGCATAATCATTCATCAAATTTTGCAAAATATAGTTTTTCCCTGAATTCAGATTGTTCCATTTCTCCCGAATAATAATTTACAAATTTTTCTTCTATTTCTTCAAATACTTCCCCTTGTATCGACACAAACCATAACGCTGCACTTTCAACCATTCCTTGTCTCATCCTGACCGTAATTTCTACAATATTTCTTATCCCTTGTAATTGTGTTTTCATAGTTTTGATTACAATACATAGATGCATTTTGCCGAACCTTTCCATTAAATTTCAAATTGTTATCCATTACCATAGATCTTTCCAAAATCATGAGTATCCTTGTTTGTTCCATTCGACTAATTTCTTCCTACCACTGTTGCTGGAAATCTCTGTCATTTTGTGAATTTCTGTCTTCTAAATTTTGAATTTGTTTTTCATTATCCTGGACTTTTACTTGTACTTGATTTAATTTTCAATAAATATTTTCTACTTGATATTGACGTTCTCTTCTCTTCATTTCTAATTAATGACTGGCCTTTTCTTGTCCCTTGTGCATCTCTTCTCGAATCTCCTGCATTACTTGTCTTAAATTTATTTCCAAATTTGGTATTTTGCTATCTAATTTTGTATTAAATCCTTGTCTCCAGCAGATTCCTCCAACTCTTCCCTTAGATTTCTTATATTTCCAGCGGATTCTTCTCTTAAGTTTTTTATTACATTTAATATCATGCTTAAATCCACTGGCATTTCCGGTGTTCTTCTTTTCGGTGAATACAGTTATATATGTTTCGGCAGAATCACATCTGCCCTCTTCAGGTCGGTTCGCATAATTCTCGTAGCCTTCTGCTTTCGCTTCTAGTTACTCGAATACTAAGATTTTCAGAAGCGCTCACGCTGTTATATAGTCGCGGCTTGGCGCCTATTGGTTTGCACCGTGAACGGCTGCGTGTGATTGGCCCTGGGCGCTCAGTGGGCAGGCCTCCCGCCTGCTGATTTGTTATTTTCGGTTGAGTTGTTATTGGACGGGTCCGGGCCGGTATGATGTTTAATAGAATTTTCCAACAATTCGACAAGTTCTGAATTTCATTGCGTGCGTTTAGACTATGAGGTCTCTTCGCTTTTTCAATTGCCTCTCTTACGAGTCTTGATTTCGGGTGTTCTATATTTGCCAGTACTCTGATGTTCTCAAAGTCTATTCGGTGTGACATCGTGGTGGTGTGTTCCGCAATGGATGTTGTTTTGTCCGCTTGCTCTCAGCGTTTTGGTGTTTATCACGTCTACCTTGAATTCTTCTATTAGTTTGCCCCACATAGATTTTATGACAGTCTGCACATGGAGTCTCGTACACTCCCTGTTGTTCTAAAGGGATCCTCGTCTTCGGAGTCCACCGTGCTTATTTTTCTGTCTGAATTGGAAGTAGTATCGATATTGTGTCTCCGTAGAATTCTTGCAATACTGTCCGTGGTCCCCTTGACATACGGTAAATAAGCCTTGGTTATTGGTGTCTCATGCTCCTCGTCTGTTTGTCTCGGGTTTGACTTTAGGGCGCTTTGTATATTTCGGTCTGTAAATCCGTTTTGTCTCTGAGCTGTTTTTAAACTGTCCATTTCGTGTTTGATGTTATCCTGGTCAGCTAGTCTTTGTGATCTGGTTACTAAAGTCTTGACGACCGCTTGTAGTTGGGCTGGTAGGTGATGAGAATTAGCATGAAGGTTTCTGTTGGTTTGAGTTGCTTTCCTATATACTGTATGGCCAAGGGTTCCATCTTTCTTCCTATTTGTGAGAACGTCAAGGAATGGCAGCTGATTGTTGGCTTCAACCTCCATGGTAAATTTTATTTTGTGATAGATGCCATTAAGGTGGTCTAAAAAAGTATTGAGGTGTTCCCTCCCATGAGGCCAAATCACAAATGTATCATCCACATATCTCAACCATAAACTAGGTTTAAGAGTTGTTGTTCTTAGTGCCAACTCCTCAAAGTTCTCCATAAAAAGGTTCGCTATAACTGGTGAGAGTGGCGATCCCATTGGAGCTCCTTCCACTTGTTTGTATCGTTGGTTCTCCTAAACAAAATAGGTCTTCATCAGACAGTGCCTTGTTAAGTCTACAAGGTGTTGAGGTGGTTTGTATTTTTCTATTATGATATCCAAGGATTCGTCGATAGGGATGTTGGTGAAAAGAGACACTACGTCAAAACTTACAAGAAGACACTCTGGTTGTAAGACCGTTTTTCTGAGTATTTCGATGAAATGTGTCGAATTTTTCACATATGAGTCTGCCCCCTCTGCAAACGGTTGAAGTTGTTGGGCTAGGTATTTGGCTAGGTGTTGTGTTCGAGATTCAATTGATTTACTATTGCCCTCAAAGGTGCACCTTCTTTATGTACTTTTGGCAACCCCAACCCATGGAATTTCGGACATCTCGATGACTTTTCACGCGGAATGAGTTGGAGTTGGAGATTTTTGTCGATCCTACAAATCAGCAGGCGGAAGGCATGCCCACTGTGCGCCCAGGGCCAATCACACGCAGCCGTTCACGGTGCCAACCAATAGGCGCCGAGTCGCGACTATATAACAGCGCAAGCGCTTCTGAAAATCTTAGTATTCGAGTAACTAGAAGCGAAAGCAGAAGGCTACGAGAATTATGCGAACCGACCTGAAGAGGGCAGATGTGATTCTGCCAAAACGTCGTCATTTTACCATCGATCCCGACAGGGAGCAGTTATCAACCACCTAAAACATTTAGTGCCCGCGAAAACTTAAAAACAAATATATATATATATATATATATATATATATATATATATATATATACAACTTTCTACATGTATTAACTGCATATTCTCATTATCAGTTATAAACTAACAGTACCCCAGGTACATCTAAATCATTTAAGCTGCATTTTATGTGTTCTGAACGAGAACTGCACAATTAATATTTGCCAATCAAAAATATTGCAGAAAGATTTTTAGTTAGTAAGCTGTATAACCATAATTTAGCTACAACTAATTCGGTCAAATGCAAGTTGGACTCGCATACTAAGTGTTCCGTACTACCTTGGAGATTTCATACAATGTAGCTGAATCAAAGTATATATTTTTCTAATATTTCCAGTTTCAGACAAGCAGGGAATCAGTGCATTTTCGTATATTGACCTTAAGATCTATTAAACTAAGCGATTTAAATTTAAAAATAATATACATTTTTATTTCTGACACAGAGTTTTTTATTTTATCTGCTACAAGATACGCTTGATTTTTATAAAAATATTTATTTAATTCTGTAATTTGGGCCCCAAAATTAAGATTAGGATTTTATCTTAGTAATAAACTTTTAATGGATTTTGGGAAGAGTAGTGTGGAAGAAAAAGGGGGGAATTTCTCATAATAAACCCATTTATTTGATATATTAAATACTTCATACTTTTCTTGTACAGTTCAAGTCACTCCCTGTACCACTAATTATTTTCAGAATTTTAGGTATTATGGTTTCGGAAATAAAGGGAGAAATGTGTATTTTTTATATTCCTGTTAATATGTTTTTAACATAAATGTATTTGTATTCCTCGTAATGAACCCTTGCATTTGATTTATTGCATGATGCGTTTAAAAAAGATTAATCTTTTATTTTCCTAATAATTCTATAATTTGCTACCCAAAATTAGGGATTTCAACGAATTTTTCCTGTATAGTTCAAATGAGGCTATATACGCCCGATTTGTTAAAAATTTTAGGTATTATAGTTTCGGAAATGGGTAAATTTTTTAATATTTTTTAAACGAATTATTTTAAAAATATGAAGAAAAGATACTTGTATTCATCGTAATGACCCCTTAGATCTGATATAGTATGTGATGCGTTAGAAACAATTTTAATTTTCTATTTTCCATTTAATTCTGCCCCTCCCCCAAATTAATAATATTATTATTTTTTCAATATTCTACGTCTTATAGTTTTAGGGTTAAGGTGGGGGGGAAGGGTAAGGTTTTTTTATATTTTTTATATCTTCTAAATAATTAATTAAAAAAATATGAAAAAAATGTATTCGTCATAATGAGCCCTTTAATTTGACATATTATATGGTGCGTAGAAACAATTTTAATTTTATATCTACCATTTAATTATGTAATTTGGCCCCCGCCCCAATTAATATTAGGAGTTTCTCCTTATTTTTCCAGTAAAGTTTATGACAGGCCCTATATCTTTTTTTCAACATTTTATGTCTTACAGTTTCGAAGATTGGGGGGGAATGGGTATTTTTTGATATTATTGTTTGTATTTTTTAAATAATTAATTTTAAACATTTAAATATATATATATATATATATATATATATATATATATATATATATATATATATATATATATATATATATATATATGTATATATGTATTCGTCTTAATGTGCCCTTTGATTTGATATATTACATGATGCTTTGGAAACAACTTTAATTTTATATTTACCATTTAATTGTATAATTTGCTCCTAAAATTTATATTAGGGGTTTCTCCTTGTTTTCCAGTAAAATTCAGATGAGGCCCCATATATCTAATGTTTTTCGAAATTTTACGTCTTATAGTTTCGGAGATAAGGAGAGGGGAAATTGGTAAATGTATCTATATATCTTTTAAACTAATTATTTTTAAAATATGAAAAATATAAATTTGTGTTCCTCAGAATGAGCCCTTCATTTGATGTATTACTTGATGTATTTAAAAAAATCATTTAATTCTATAATTTGTCCCCAAAAATTAAAATTAGGTTTTTCTCCTAATATTTCCTCTAAACTTTGGTCAGTGTTCCATATACCCTATTTTCGATTTTTTTACATTTCCCCCCAGATGCCAGAAGTACCCCTAAAATCAAAATTTATTCACATACGAAATGTGCTCTTGATCGGGTCACCAAACTAAACATTAATATCAAATTTCAACTGTTTCGGTCAACTAGTGTGGAGAAAATTTTTGTGAGGTGAAAGACGGACAAATCAGGAGTGATATAAAGGTATCCGTATATTGTATATACGGAGCCCTAAAAACATTACAGTATATTAAAAAATACTGTTTTACAATATCTCTAACAAAAGACTACTTCTTCAGAACTTAGTAATAAACATTACCGGAAAATATTACTGTTGATGTCAAAGAAAATCCATTACTAGCGTTTTATTTAATATCAGAAGTGTCTCACCGATTTCAATATTTAAAAAAGAACCGACTTCAACTGGCTTCAAATAAAAACCGTTTAGAAACCTTGTGCATTAACTATATTCTTTTTTTTATTTGATTTAAGGTACAATTCTATTGATTATTTTAGAGCATTCTTATCTCGCGCTCTCTATCTCTGATTTGTATTTTTTTATATTATCCACATATTTTTTAACTTTTTTATTTGTTTTATTATTTGGTCCAGTTTCTATATGTAACTCTAATTCACTCTATATTGCAACCACCATGTATATGTTTCTGAGTACTGGTCACCCACTATACATCATTTTCTGAGTCACCCAGTACAAATATAGTTCAACTATACACGATGTCGCAACCGCCCAGTTAAATTATTAATTCTCTCAGCCCTATTGACTGTTTGTATTTTTCTATTGTTTAAATCACCCTGTATACCTATAATTTTACTTCGCCCAATATGCCAAGTATAAGCAACTACTTATGTTCCACACTGTATAACATTTTTTAACCACCCTGTATAATTATAATTCCACTCCACCTTATATTTCAATCATCCTGTATATGCAACTGCTTCTACCATTTTGTGAACCCCCCGTCCTATAACTTGAATATCCTTACTGCATATGCTTATTTAACCATTTTTTAATTTTTTTTAACCACTCTGTATAACTGTAGTTTTACTTCACCTTATTTCAACCACCTTGTATACGCAACTACTTATGTGCCACTAAATACAACATTTTTAAAACCACCCTTTTTAACTTTATTTCTACTTCACCTTATATTTCAACCATCCTATATATGGAACTGCTTATGTACCACCCAATATCACATTTATTTGTAAGAGTTTTTGAACCCACTTGTCTAACTGTAAATTTAGGTTGCCCAAAATTTCAACTACACACATTGCTTGCTGCTTGAATTTGGATACACGCACACACCTACCCCCGTATTTCATATAGAAAACATCACTCACCTATAAAAAATTATTTTCGATACAATACTGGAATATTTTGTACAAGTTCAGTCGGCTGCAATGAAAACCGATACAAACACCCTGTACGGTATACTTTCATGGCATATCTTGACATTTAATCTAGATATTTATGTCTAAGTGCTTCTTGGGAAATAACACCACAGTTTAAAGAAAATTGCTGTATATTCCAAACGTTTCGGGGTCTAGATCAGACCCCGTTGTCAATGGTTAAGAAACTACGATAAAAAAGGCACAATTCTAAGATGTAAAATTAAAATATTTGACAATATGTATTATTTGATTTCTGACGTAACTAAGAGAATTTAGCACAGAAACTTCTAAAGATCATATAATCATAAAGTTCCTTTCAAATTGGAAGAATTTGTAAGGGAGATCTTCAGGATTTTATGTGGCGCCCCTAGATGCGACTTTGTTATAAGATGCATTCTCCAAAAATGCGACCAAAGAATTTTGTTGATCCCATTAAAATCATAAGGGAAAACCTGGTAGAAACCTTATCAACTATCCCGATATTGGGTTGTTCACAAGGAAATTACCATTACCAATTTCTTCCTTAATCATCGGCAACCAGGAACGATTAAATTCTACGGAGGTAGTAGCAATACAGTTGTTTTCATTTAACAAAATTAAAGCAGACTCTTTTAGTTTTCTTTTGGTGTAGTGTTCTTCTTTGTGTAATATAACAGAATTTTGAAACTGTATTTTATGACCAAGGTCAAAAGCATGTTCACAAATTTTGGATTTTTCAAACTGTCGTTTTTTTAGGTAATTTTTGTGTTCGTTTATTCGAACATTTAGAGGTCTAGAGGATTCTCCAAAATAGAATTAATTACATTCACCAGGGATTTTATAAATGCTTTCTTGTATTTTGAATTGTGTTTTTTTGGTTTGGTTTTTGATATAATTGATTTTAGTGTATTTCTTGTTTTAAATGATGTTTTGATATTATATCTGTTTCCCACTCTTTATAATCTTTCTGATAGACTCTGTATGTGTGTTATAGTTATTGTATTAATGTGATTATCTGGGGAGTCACTGTTGCTTAGTGAAGTTTGATGTTGGTTGTTAGGGATTGTTTGGTATTCGATTTTGTTTAACTCATTAATAAATTAATTTGGGTAATGACTGGCAGAAAGTACATTTTTTATAAACGTTTTTTCTTTATTGAAGTTTTTGATGTTAGAACAGTTGGTTGTTGCTCTGCCATAAAGAGATTTGACGATACCTCTTTTTACTGAATTTGGATAATTAGAGTTAAAGTTGAGATAGCTGTTAGTATGAGTCGGTTTTCTGTAAACTTCTGTTTCAGATGTCGATTGTGTTTTGGTTATTAAAATGTCTAAGAATCGTAATTTGTTATTCTGTTCAAGCTCTAGTTTAAACTGAATAGTTTGTTCTGTGTTGTTTATGTCGTTACCAAACCAGAGGTTTAATCTGTTTTGAGAAAATTGTTCGTTCTTCAAATTTCTCAATAAAAATGTTGCTTAGAGCAGGAAACAGACAGGAACCCATTGTAAAATACGCTTTTGGTATTGAATTGGGTATGGCTTGCCAATAGTAAAATAAAAATAAACATCTGCTTCAAAACAACTTAACTTTATTAGCACTTATACCCAACTACTTGAACTACCCTTAAGAATTTTAGAACCTTCTTAGTTCTCCCCTCATGCAAATGCGCACATGTGCATCTGCGAAAGATATCGCTTACAATAAGATGCGACATTGTCACGCGAAGGTATTAATTAATACAATTTCAACTCAATACAAACATGAACAAATAAAACCAATTCATTGTTGAAATTGAAATACAAAACATACCGCCCGCCTTGAAAGGCTCTGGCCTTTAAACACATACAAATACAAAAAAGGAATATTAAATATTATAAGCATATATTTTAATCTAATGGCAATGGACATATTTTAGAAAAACTGCGCTTTATAAGTCCAGATTGAGTTCTTATAATTGCCACTCGCTCTACTTTGTCTTTTCCCGGAAACACTTCCACCACTTTCCCCATTTTCCATTTCATAGGGGGCGCATTGTCATCTTTCATTAAAACTAATGCACCAACGGTCAAACTATCATAATTCTGCTTCCATTTCGTTCTCTGCTGAAGCTCCGCAACATATTCCTTGCTCCATCTAGCCCAAAGGTGCTGTTTTAACTGCTGCAAGTGTTGATACAGCGATAATCGATTGGTTGGTAAACTCTTTAGATCGGCATTCAACCAAGAATTTAACTGCCGTCCAATGAGTAGATGTCCTGGCGTTAGTGGCGTGAGATCCTCAGGGTCAGAGGATAAAGGTGAAAGGGGACGGGAATTCATTATTGCCTCTATTTCAGATAACAGTGTATAAAAATGCTCGAAAGTTAGTGGAGTATTGCTAACTACTCGCTTTAAATGAACTTTCATACTTTTAATGCCTGCCTCCCACAGGCCACCAAAGTGAGGTGATTGAGGTGGTATGAAATGCCATTCTATCTCTTCTCTAAAAATATTTGAAGTTAACTCATTTTCATTTTCTTTAAAAAATCGACCTAACTCTTTCAACTCGGAATAGACTGACACGAAATTACTACCGTTATCTGAGAAAATTACGGATGGTTTACCCCGTCTTGCAGAAAATCTACGTAATGACAATATAAAAGCTTCTCTACTGAGATCAGTTACTAACTCTAAGTCTAAGTCTTTGTTAAAAAACAAATAAAAACAAATATAGGATTTCGAAATTTTTGCACCACGACCAGCTCGATTCTTTAGCAAAAAAGGACCTGTATAATCAACGCCTACAATATCAAACGGGTGATTAGGAGTTAAGCGTTGTTCAGGTAAGTCGCCCATAATAGGTTTCAATACTCTGGGATTATACCTAAAACATTTAAACATTTATGCACAATTTGTTTGGATAACGACCGTCCTCGCTGTGGCCAATATGATTCTCGTATGGAAGCTAATAAATGTTGTGGTCCACAGTGATATAGTTTTATGTGCTCATGAATAAAAATTAGTTTAGTGAGATAGTGGCGTGCAGATAAAATTTTCTTTTCAAAGCTAAATTTTGCATTTGACAATCTGCCACCAACTCTTAAAAAACCAAAGTCATCAATAAATGGTTTTAAATTAAAAATTTTTGATGAATGCTTTATTCTATGAGCCTTTATTTGTTCAAACTCCGTGGCAAAAAATTTTCTTGAACATGAATTAGCAACTTTTTATAAGAATGATCAATTTCACTCTTCGTTAATGGGCCATACTTGCAATCACTTCGGTTTTGAGAAGAATTTTGTATAAATCTACGCATCAACGCGGTTATTCTTTTTAATTTTACCAAATCTGAAAACCTCTCGATAATAAATTTACAATTTTCTTCCGCCACGGAGTTAACTGTGCAATGAATTTTAGTTTTGCGCAAATCTGGTAAATAATCTTTTTCGCCAGGGAATTTTGGCCATTCATTTTCGGGAGAATTTAAAAATTGAGGTCCATACCACCACCTATTTAAGTCCTTAATTTCGGAACATTTTACCCCCCTAGACAAATAGTCAGCTGGGTTAAATTCACTTGGAACATGCCTCCATGTATTATGCTGAGTAATTTCCTGAATTTCCGAAACTCGATTACTAACAAAGGTTTTTAATTTGTTTGAAACTGTCTTCAACCAACCTAAAACAATTGTAGAATCTGTCCAAAATACTATTTTTTCTAAATTTAACCTTAGTGCACACGAAACCTTTTTTGCAAGTCTTGAAGCTACTAGGGCCCAACAAAGTTCCAAACGTGGCAATGTCACTGTTTGTAATGGCGACACTTTTGACTTGGATGCTAGAAGACGTACGCTTGTTTCACCATTTTCGCTTATAGATTTGAGATAAATACAAGCCCCATATGCCTTTTCGGAACTATCCGAAAAACAATGCATTTCAATAACCTTTGCATTTTCACAAACTACATGACGACCTATTCTGAGCTCATTCAATAACTTCAACTCCGATGTGAAGGAAGTCCAAACCATAGCAATATTATGGGGAACGGGATCATCCCATGAAAGCTTTTCTAGCCAGAGACTCTGGAGGAGAATTTTAACTACAATTACACATGGACTTATAAGTCCCAAAGGATCAAAAATTTTAGAACTTTCAGATAATATTGACCGTTTTGTAATTATCTTGGAATGAATAATGTCATTCACTTTAAACATTAATTTATCATAAATAGGATTCCAAATCAGGCCGAGTGTGTTTTTTGCATCATTTTCACCAAATTCAACAATTTTAGATAAAGGATCATTATTAGGAATATCATCTAGAATGCTAGGATTATTAGAATAGAATTTGCGCAAAAGAAAACAACCTTGTTTTGAGGGTTTCAAAAACTAACTCACATATTCGTTTTGCGTCTTCAACAGTATCGGCTCCTGTAAGCAAATCATCCACATAAAAATCCTCCTTAATAACCTTCGCTATGTCGGGATAAGTATTTTCAATATCAAGAGCAAGCTGAAACAAACTACGAATGGCGAGAAAAGATGCTGAAGTAGTGCCATACGTCACTATATTTAGTTCGTAACAATTTAGAGGGTCTTCTGCATTAAATCGCCATAAAAGGCGTTGCAAAGACCTATCTTCTGGGGAAACCCACAGGGACCTATACATTTTTGTGCAATCCGCAGACACAACAAACCTATGTTGTCTAAATCAGATTAAAATCGAAAATAAATCTTGCTGTATTGTAGGTCCAGCCATCTGAATATTATTCAGAGAAAACCCTGTGCAACTTGGCAGTGAAGCATCAAAGACGACACGAAGATTGGTCGTGATGGCATCTTCACGATATACACCATGATGACACATAAGATAATCGCCTGAAAAAGTGGCATCTAGAACTTTTGTCATATGTCCCAACTTAATATATTCCTGTATAAAGTCATGATATAATTTTTTATATTTATCATTGGAACACATTTTACGTTCAAGATTTAAAAAACGTCTTTTAGCTTGTTCAAAGGAACTACCTAATTTTGAAATCTCCATTTTTAAAGGTAACTTAACCACAAATGAGCCATCTTTGTTTCGCTTTGTATTATTTATAAAATGTTGCCCACAGGCCAACTCCTCATCTGATAACATTTCATCCACCACACTGACATTTTCTATCTCCCAAAACAATTTTAAGTTATCATGAATTTGCTGATTAATATTATCGTTTTTGGTATTAACAAAACAACAGTTTACAACCCCCGAATTATTTGCCTTACCTACAGGACCAGTTACTATCCAACCAAACCTTGTGCTTTGTAAAATCGGCTGTTTAGACCCTAAACAGATTTTTTCCTCGCATAACAACCCCCATAAATAATCCGAACCAATTAACATGTCAACTTCCTGAGGTTCAAAAAAAGCAGGGTCAGCTAAGTTACAGTTAGCGGGAACCTTTAAATGACTGACATTTATGGCTGAAATTGGTAAAGTTCCCTTTATTTTTGGAATAATGAAACAATAAACTTTTAAAGAAAAATTATTTGACTTGGAAATTAATTGAGTGTTACATTTATAATTAATAGCTGAATAAGAATTGTTTATTCCATTAAGAGAAACACTAATTTTTTCTTTAAATAATTGAGGCTTATCGCAGGCACGCTCAGTAATAAAACTCGACTGAGAACCACTGTCTAGGATTACACGAATAGTGTGTTTATTATTGAATCGGTCCAAAATATAAACGTGAGCTGTCGATAATAAAACATCGCTAATCTCACAATTAGCGGAATTATTAACTACTTCCTTTACATTAACCAATGAGGAAGAAAAACTTTCGATGCCAATATTTGACTCCTGTTCTTGGGATTTTACTTTATCAATATGCAATAGAATATTGTGCTTCTTGTGACATTTTTTACATGTTGGTTTTCGACAACTCTTATTAAAATGTACAGGTTTTAAACAATTTAAACATAATTTTAACGAACAAATTTTTTCACCTCGGTTTTCAACAGGTATATTCAAAAATGAAGGGCATGACTGAATATAGTGCTCCTCCTTGCAAAATAAACATTTTGGTAATCTAGCATCAGTAAAATTTCGTACATTATCACCAACCGCAATTAAATTTTTAAAAGTACTACTAATTTGTTTATCGATGCGGCTCTGTTCCAAATTATCTAGGAGTTCTGCGTTGGAAGGCAAAAATAACTTAAAATCCTCTAAAGAGGGATTAATTTTAGATTTAGATTTATATGACTCCCATTCCCTAGCAGTACTTTTATCTAATTTTGTGCCTAATAAATAAACAATGGGTACATCCCAAGATGTTGTGGGCAGACCTAACTGACTTAGCGCACGCATATTTTTCGTCAAATTGTTTAAAATTGTACGTATACCTTTTGCGGACTCTTTGCTCATGGCATCTTAATTAAAGATATTTTTAATGTGGTTATGTATTAATAATTTATCATTATTATATTATAGCGCTTTCCCAATAATTCCCATGCAGTATTATAATTATCTGAAGAAAATTCTATACTTGAAATTAATTGAATAGGCTCATTACGTACAGAAGCTCTCAGATAATGAAAACGCTGTATATCAGATAATGATTCATTTTTATGAATGAGAGACTCAAAAATATCCCTAAATTCCAGCCAATTTTGCAAAGATCCATCAAATATAGGCAAATTTATATCAGGAAGCTTTACGGACTGTATAGGGTTAATAAGAACTGAATTTTGCGAAGTTTTTGATGACATATCATTATCAGTTTTGTTGTCATCCAAGTATTTTTTTGCCAATGAGATCACTGAATAGTACCTATTTTCAAACTCATTCCTTTCTGAATATTCGGTTTCTAACTCATTTATTTCACATGTTGTTTCAATATTGTCTTAGATACCGACAAATTTTTGTAATAAATTAACTTCAATATTATTTATACGAGTTTCTAACTCTAACATTAATTGATGAGATACATTTGAGTTTTCTTTAAAATTATCGTCTACATACTTTGAAAAATTTGTTAAACTTGCTTTTACAGAACCTCTTTGCCTTTTGAGTATGTCCATTTTTTTTATTATTTTTTTTAAATTTGAGCAATACGTCACAAATACTTTAATAATTTTACAAAGGAACACAATAAAAATATTTACCCAATGAGTCAACAATGAAATTCATAATGGTAAGTAATATGTTTGGAAAATAAATAGGAAAAAAATAAGAGGATTACTCACTCAAAATTTGCCTTCTTCGACAATCTACCTCTGCAAAAGCCGGTGCTGAACCAAACAAACTTGTCCTGGGCTGCTTCTCAAATTCAAATTCCCGTAAATTGATACTTTTGGCCGCCGTGACTTACTACAGGCACATATTACAATTTTCCAACTTATTACTTTAATTAATTTGACTTAGTCGGCTCGAAGGACCATGTAAAATACTCTTTTGGCATTTATAAAAAAATTGAATTGGGTATGGCTTGCCAATAGTAAAATAAAAATAAACGTCTGCTTCAAAACAACTTAACTTTATTAGCACTTATACCCAACTACTTGAACTACCCTTAAGAATTTTAGAACCTTCTTAGTTCTCCCCTCATGCAAATGCGCACATGTGCATCTGCGAAAGATATCGCTTGCAATAAGATGCGACGTTGTCAAGCGAAGGTATTAATTAATACAATTTCAACTCAATACAAACATGAACAAATAAAACCAATTCATTGTTGAAATTAAAATACAAAACACCCATTGCCATGCCAAAATCTTGTTGGTAGAAGTCATCATTAAGTTGAAAATATGTTGTCTTTGTACAAAATGTTAGTAGTTCCATTATTGTAATAATTGACAATTGAGTGCATTGATATAGTAAAGAATCTTGTTGTAATCGTTCTTTTATTATGGGAAGTGTTTTGGTGACAGGAACATTATTGTATAGATTCACAACGTCAAAACTTGCTAGTGTGAAAGTATTTTTCAATTGTATATGTGATAATTTTTCTTAGCAATGTGCCATGTTTTTAAGATGAGAGTTAGTCTTACCAGTAAGTGGTGAAATAATTTTTAAAAGGAATTTTGAGAGCTCACTGCATAAAGAATTTATAGAGCTGACAATTGGTTTTAATGGAATGTTGGGTTTATGAATTTTTTTAGTAACCCGTAAAAATGGGGCGGTTTAGAATAGTGAGGAGTAAGATCTATACGTTCTTGTTCTGTAAATTCATGTTTGTGATTGTAAAGCAAGCGGTATATTTTGTTTTCTATAGAAGTTGTTGCATCTTCGTTTAATTTTGTATATTGTCCTTGGTTTATTATGTGTTGAGTTTTGGAATCGTAGTCAATTTTATTTAAAATAACCCTAGCATTGCCTTTATCTGCAGGTAAAATCTTAATAGTGCTGTCATTTTTTAAAACTTTAATTTAATAGCTTGACATTCTTGTGCAGATGTCGGGAGATGAGGATTATTCCCAAAGGATTAAGATTTCGTCAACTGTACAAAGGCAGAAGGATTCATAGCATATTGGAACGAGCAAGCTTCGCTGCTATTAGAGACCGTATACAATTTCATCGCTATAATAAGTTTAAACTAGAAAAAGATAAAAAGATATTGGGTATGTACAGAACTTTCTTGCTTATCGACTACCAAAGAATGAATTTAACGGAATTAAAAATAGTACTCTTATAAGTTACAACAGTGAATTCAAGTCTCAAAAACACATATACGTAAATTCAATCAACTTCTTTCAGATAAAAATATGCCGAAATATTATGTGAAAAACCAACATTTTGATCTCTCAAAAACTGTCATTAATTTTTCAGAAAAACAGTTAAACGCTTCTGAAACCTCAATTCTACAAACGGCCTTAATTTTGGAATTTCCCCAAAAACTATTCCAACATTTGATATCATCGGTGCTATAGAACAAACTGCAAACAAATTAAACAATAGTGAAGCTCAAGTGTATCGGATAAGATCAAAACTTGAACTAGAAAAACCTATGCATATAAAAAATAACCTTTCGAAAAATGAATTACATTCAATTAAAGTTTTAAAAAAGGACAGCACTATTAAGATTTTACCTGCAGATAAAGACAATGCTAGGGGTTATTTTAAATAAAATTGACTACGATTCAAAAATTCAAAACATAATAAACCAAGGACAATATACAAAAGTAAACAAAGATCCAACAACTTCTATAGAAAACAAAATATACCGCTTACTTTACATTCACAAACATGAATTTACAGAACAAGAACGCAAAAATCTTACTCCTCACTATTCTAAATCGCCCCATTTTTACGGGTTACCTAAAATTCATAAACCCAACATTCCATTAAAAACAATTGTCGGCTCTATAAATTCTCCATGCAGTGAGCTCTCAAAATTCCTTTTAAAAATTATTTCACCACTGATAAGTCTAACTCTCATCTTAAAAACGGCGCACATTTCTTAGAAAAATTATCACATATACAATTCAAGAATACTTTCACACTAGCAAGTTTTGACATTGTGAATCTATACAATAATGTCCCTGTCCCTGTCACCAAAACACTTCCCATAGTAGAAGAACGATTAGAACAAGATTATTTACTATATCAACGCACTCAATTGTCCATTAATACAATAAAGGAACTACTAACATTTTGTACCAAGACAAATATTTTCAACGTAATGATGACTTCTACTAACAAGATTTTGACATGGCTATGGGTTCCTGTCTGTCTCCTGCATTAAGCAACATTTTTATGGAAAAATTTGAAGAACAAACAATTTTCTCGAAACAGATTAAACCTTTGGTTTGCTGGCTTTATGTTGATGACATATCAACTTTAACCCTAATCATCCAAATTCAGTAAAAAGAGGTATTATCAAATCTCTATATGACAGACCACCAGCCAACTGTTGTAACATCAATAAATTCAATAAAGAAAAAACGTTTATAAAAAATGTACTTTCTGCAAATCATTACCCAAACAAATTTATTAATAATGAGTTAAATAAAATCGAATACCAAACAATCCCTAACAACCAACATCAGACTTCACCAAGCAATACTAACTCCCAAGATAATCACATTCATACAATAACTATACCATACCTACAGGGTCTATCAGAAAGACTAAAAAGAGTGGGAAACGAATATAATATCACATCATTTAAAACAAGAAATACACTAAAATCAATTATATCAAAAACCAAACCAAAAAACACAACTCAAAATACAAAAAATTGCAATTATACAACCCCTTGTGAATGTAATAAATTCTATATTGGAGAAACCTCTAGACCTCTAACTGTTCGAACAAACGAACACAAAAATTACATAAAAAACGACTGTTTGAAAAATCCAAAGTTTGTGAACATGATTTTGCCCTTGGTCATAAAATACAGTTTCAAAATTCAGTTATATTACATAAAGAAGAACACAATACCAAAAGAAAAATAAGAGTCGCTACTACCTCGGTAGAATTCAATCGTTCCTGGTTGTCGATGATTAAGGAAGAAATTGCTAATGGTAATGTCCTTGTGAACAACTTAATATGGGTATATATATATATATATATATATATATATATATATTATATTAGACTTTTTGAAAGTGTAATTGAATTTAATTTAGACTTTATAATTTATAATTTTATTATCTCATGGTCTTTTTCGCGTGGGTTCAAATCTTCATATGTTAAATAGATAAATAAATTTTATACTTATCTTGTTTATCTTACAAGTATCTATTTCTCCTCAGGTTCACTTACATTTTTTTTTTAATTTTGAAATTATATTTGCACTTTACTGTTTCTATTCTAAAATTTTAAATTACTAATAATTAATTTTCCAAATTTTCAATTAGGTTATAATTTATTTAAAATATTCCACAATACAATACTGATACAAGCTTTCTTTCAAAACAAAATAAATTTCCTGTCACTTAAATATTCTTAAATTTCTATCAAGTTGTGTTACAAAATATGTTGATCATTCAATCACAGATATTTAGATTCTAAAATTGTTAAACTTTTATTACTATCACTGATTGACTAAATTTTTATAATTTGCTTATTAAACAATGGGTAGCACTTTTATATCTTTGTGCGTCCCTATTTTTACGAATTTGTCAAAAAACCTTAAAAAAGGCTTAAAAATGCTTCCGCGGCACTTTTTTCCACAAGAAAACCCTGTTTTTTACAAAAAAATTCACTTGAAATTTGTCATATATAACCTATATTTACACAATCTTGGAGGAAATTATGCAGAAATCCTAACTATTTTGATGTTTTAAGTGCCCTGCAACTTACTTGGAACACAAATTTTAAAGTTAATCTCACAATTGACACGTAGAGTATATACACCTGGAGGTACCACTAACATACTATTTCATTAAATGGGATGAATTAACATCCAAGTGTGATATATATTGCTGTCTTTATTACGGTTTCGTTTTAGTGTTGTTACAATATTTGTGCACTATAGGCTACCTCCTGATGTATTGGTTGCAAATTTAGATATGGTTAGCATGTAAAATTTAATTGGGGGGGGGGCATAAAAACTTCAATTTCAAATGCCATCAATGAGGAACATCCCTTGATTTATTGAAGCAGCTGATGGGAGAAATGAGAAGGTGGGAGTTGAAGCAAGTAACACTAAACTAAACACCATATGTGAACTTTATGGCTTCGATCAATGCTATTAATGCACTATGATTGACCTTTTTGTGTTTGTACCCATGGTCAGCCACACAATCATAGGCCCTCCAATAGTCTGTGTGGATGATTGAATCCTCTGCGACATGCTTCTGGATAAGAGGTAGCAGCACCTCGGTAGACCTGACATTGTCAGTGCAAACCTCTAAATGTAAGTCTTCACTCCTGTCTTTAATGAAGCTGATTACCCAATTGCCCTGAATGTGTCGTCCTAAAAGTTATGTGTTACTTGTTGAAATCAATTCAAAATTTTTTTTTGTTACCTACACAGCAGAACATTGATTGTATCATGTATTTTGGCGGTGGTCTTGTGTCACACGATTGAATTGAAAATTATTGCCTACAGGAATGGCACAGCGGGGGAGGGGAGGGAGGGGAGGGGGAGGGGTGATTGTTTACCTTTTGCTGTGCCATTCCTGTAGGCAACAATTTTCAATTCAATCGTGTGACACAAGACCACCGCCAAAATACATGATACAACCAATGTTCTGCTGTGTAGGTAACAAAAAAAGAATGAGTAAGGCTTAAAATCTACGTGCTACATGCAATTGCAGTGAATAACGGAATAGGAAGAAGCCAAAGAAAGAAACCGTTAAATAGAGGAAATTCTACATAAAACACGAAATCGCTGTTCCGTGTTAAATTCTGCATTATTTACAGCTCTGTGTCGTATGGTATGTCAGTTGTCATGGACGGCAAATACGCATTTTATATGTCAGAAATCGATGTTTTTTACAGAATTATGAAATGTTAAAATTGCAGTTTTCTTGTGGAAAAAAGTGTTGGAGAGGCACTCTTAAGGCCCACTAAACGTTTTCTAACAATTTTTGAGTGCAAATTCGCGCACAAAGATATCGAAGTCAAGCCAAACAATGTTTCAAAAACTCACTGTTGTTGTTTTCCTATTTTGTTTCTTCTAACTGCTGGCCTTTACTAAAAATTCCAAAATTTTGAATACTTTTACTGGTACAATTTACCACTCAATTGAAACTCTTGTGCTGGTTTGCAATTGGTTTTCCAAATACTTTTGATTTTTTAAATCTTTTATACCATGAATACCATAATCTTCTTTTTATCGACCATTTATATAAATTACTTTCAATTTTCCGCTTCCAAATTAATTTAAATTCGAATTTTTCAGGTTACTTATTTTTCTGACATGGCATATTAAATTTGTTTTATATCATGGGACATTAACTTCGTTGTCATGGAAACTGAATTTATGAGAACAATATTTTTGTACCTATCTGCTCGACGATTGACGACTAAAGAGGATCTTTCAATGTCAGATTTTCTATTTATGTAATATAATTTGCCACCTGCTATTTCCACTTCCGCTTCTAATTATTTTATTAATTTCCAACTGTTATCCTTTTAAATCATATCAAAAAATCTAAATAAATTTCAACTTAAATTTTAATACCTATTACTCTCATAAATTTTATCCAAATCATTTAATTCATATTTTCAAAACCATTGAGTTGACACTTGTCACCTGTTGGCCACCAGTCATTTAACAGGTACTTTAAAAAAATGGATTTTATTAAAATTTAGACTTTATATCTTTTGAACTATTTAATTTTTTATAAACTATGCTCTAAGCTCTTTCTATTAGTATAAATTTCTTTACTGTTCCATCATTCCTGAAAACTTATAACGGTTTTTATAATTTTGACATTTCAATTCTCTATTTACTTACCAAATTTATGTATTTAAAACTTAATTTTGATCTAAAATGTGTTATATTCAGTGTTCTCATGGCATGATATAATATCTAACTTTATATGCCACCTTTTTTCCTTTCAACAATTTGCTTTTGAAACATTTTATTTACATTATCCCTATTATTTAACTATTCAAATTGTCAAAAATTTTATATTATTTCATGTCTGTTTAAATCCAGTACAATATATATGTATATATATATATATATATATATATATATATATATATTCCCTTATGATTTTAATGGGATCACTGAATCAACAAAGTTCTTTGGTCGCATTTTTGGCGAATGCGCTATCTTATAACAAAGTCGCACCTAGGAGCGCCACATAAAATTCTGAGGATCTCCTTTTCAAATTCTTCCAATTTGAAAGGAACTTTATGATTATATGATCTTTAGAAGTTAATGTGCTACCCCGTATATTACAAATAAAATTTTCTTAGTTTCGCCAGAAATCAAATAATACTTATTGTCAAATTTTACATCTTAGAATTGTGCCCTTTTTATCGGGGTTTTTTAATCATTGACATCGGGGTCTGACCTAGACCCCGAAACGTTTGGAATATACAGCAATTTTCATAACTGTGGTGTTATAGTCCAGATGCTGATACTGGAATGAGGGGAGGTGAACTCTAAGGCTGGTTGGTTCTGGATGAATCCGGATTTGATTGTCTGCAGTTCATCAAGTTCAATGTGTTCCAAGTGGATGATGAAGTTGGACGGGATAGGATGCATCTCCATATCGAATTCTGGGAACATGATTGGTTGACTGGAGCTCACCGGGTACTTCTCGTTTATCAATGTTTCGATATTGGTAGAAATTTGGTACGTATATGAGAAATATCCCTTTAAGTTTGGTTACTTCTGGTTCTAGATGCCATTGCAAACTCACGGCTTCTTCTTTAGGGAAGATTGCGATCCATTGCCTGTTGTTCTGAAGATCGTTTGTAATACAGTAATTGGAACCTGGCAGCAAGTAGAACTATTTTGGATGTTCCATAATTGGATTTCGCAAGGATTTTTGTCGGTTATGTTCATGAAATCAACTTTGCTACAGATAATATCTTATGGGCTCAGCTCAACGCAGAGTTCGCCATTAGATGAGTAGTGCAATTTATTTTTTATTACCAAATATTTATTTTTTTATAATCAACTGACTCTTATAAGGAACAGGAATAGAATAAAGGTGGTACAAATCAAATATTTGTGATAAAAAACAGGTACGTATAATATGTATGAAATTCTGTTATTGAGAATGAAACAATCTACTGTTATGGTTTTTTCCAAGAGAAAGGCATTTTCTAAAGAAATTTTTACCGGAAATTGAATATTAAATTTCGTTTGCAATGATTCTAATTCTTTGAACAGATCAGACGTTTTTATAATATTAGGATGCATTGTTGTTGCAAATATTAGTGAATTTTCAATGTCCTTTAAGATCAATAACATTATTTCGAAAATGTTTGAAATTTTTTTAGAACATCGATTATTACCATACTGTTTATATTATAATGTGCACCCTCAACTATAGCAGCAATGGGCCCAATCTTTTCTTCCAAAAGTTCTTCTTTATGATTTATCTGCTTAATTATGTTATTAAATTTATTTATTAACGCAATAGTTAAACTATTTGATTTTAAATGTTTCCTGCCAATTTATTTTCATTATTTTGTCGTGCTTGAATTAATTTATCATAACATTTACCGTCTTTTTCATCAAGCACTCCTGTCACTGGTTTAAAAATTGAACCGACTGCATTAATTAAACACCTTTTTCATCTACGAGGATGTGGAATTATTCCTAATAATTTACTTTCTACACTTTTATCTAAAAATGTTAGAATTTTGAGCCAGTTAGAAGCACTCATTTTATATGTAGTTTCAATGAACTTAATTATTTTTGCTGATTTGCCTTGAGGTTTATTTACTTCAGCAACAATTAAATTCAAGTCGTAATAATGAATAAGAGTATGTGAATATTGTGTTACTTTTGCTGAGCCAAGTCGTAGCGGAATAATGTCAGGGTTATCGTCAAGATTTCTTAGCAGAATTTTATCTTGGGAACCGCAAACGCCAGTTAGTCTGACAAACAATTAAAACTATCTTGGTCTCTAAAAGTATAAGGTTTCTCAAGAGGCCGCTTTACATTGTCCATGTTAACTTTCTGTTATTTTCTGTGGAAACAGTATTTTTGTTTTCATTTAAACGTATAAGGTTGCAAGATTCGTCAAACCTATTTGCGTGTTTCAGGCGTATATGCTCTTTTATAAAGATCTTTTGGTTTGGTTGAAATATCTTCGGTTTATCACGAGTTCGGTTTAAGTTTTCAATTGCTTGTTTCCTGTGCGCTATCAGCTGGGAATTTTTCATATAGAACTTTTGCTTTGTTCTTGTGTTAGTTAACATAGTCGTTGAGTATTACACAGTTTATTTCTAAGTTAAAGGGGCCATTACTACTGTTATATCCGTTGATTATTTAGATGGGTTTTAATTTAGTAACAGAATGCAAAGAATCGTTTTAAGCTATAATAGCATATATCATTTTCATTTTAACCGGAGTTTTCAAAAATCCGGGTTTATTTATAATGCGCATGTGTTCAATAATTGTTGGATGAAACCTTTCAATAATTCCATTCGTTTGGGGAGCAATAATGAATTTTTAATTTATGAAGATTCAATAGTTCTGAAATGACTGAATTTGTAAACTTAGTTCCATTGTCAACAATAAATAATTTTGGAAAACTGTGATGAGAGAAAAATCGTAGAAGGTTATCAGCAATTTTAGTTGCATTTGCGCTAACAAGAGGATATGCTTGAGTATATTTCGAAAAGTTGTCAATAATTGTTAGAAATTTTGATTGCTCAAATGTAAAGGTATCGACATGAACTATTTCAACTTTGTTGGCAAATTTCACCTTCATTGATAAAAGTTTGTATTGATGTTTTTATAAGTTGCCAGTAATATTTTTCTTTAATTTTTAATAGTGTTTCGTCGATACCTCGGTGGTTTGATTTTCCTTCGTGATAGTTTTTAGTGACTCTATTTCTTCGTTTTCTTCCCATCTATAATTTTTTTCTTGAATCTCTTAATTAATGAGGGCCAAAATAAAATAAATTTGTGGGTTTTCAAAATACAGGTAATATTGGACACCTGGGGCAATATATTCATTTACAAATTTAACAATATCTTTTTCAAAGTTGTTTTCCGATATATGAATAGTTATTCGTTATTTGTTGTCAAACCGCTATTTTTCGGGTTGCTGGTGAATGATGGGCAGATTGAATTAAAATTTGATTTTATCTACAATTGACTGCGGTGTCTAATATAGGTATATCAACTATCGGGTTGAATGTACATGGTCATCGTCTGTATCGTCAGGATTTCGAATTGGTGCCGGATCTTCTTGTTCTTTGGGAATTTCACCTACATTGACGATCATGGATGAATTATTGTTAACTTCAATTTCGGTGGGATTTTGGCTCAGGCCTTGACCATTCTCAATATTTCTTTCAGGTTGATAATATAAAGTTACGCGATTTTCGGGTTCGAAACCTAAATTATCGTCGAGCTGGTTCAAAAATGTGTCCGATTCTTTTGATGGATTTCAATGCGGGATAGAGCATTCATATTTAAATTTAACTTGCCCTTCTTATAGATAACTTTATAATCAAATTCTTCGAGCTTTATTTTCCATCTCATAAGTTTGGAAGTAGGGTGTTTCAATGAAAACAGCCATTGCAAAGTTTTGTAATCACAAATTACATTAGTTTTATTGTCATATAGATAATTTCTCCAGATTTTTGTCGCCCATACGATTCCCAAAATTTCTCTCTCTATTCCTGAATAATTTTGTCCCGTTTCGTTCAGAGTTCTTGAAACATAAGCTATTGGTAGGTTTCCTATAGGCCCTTGGGAAAGTACTGCTTCGAAAGCGACGTTCGAAGCATCTGTTGTTTCATTGAACTTTTTAGAAAAGTCCGGATATTGAAGTATAGGTTCATTCGAGAGGATCTTTTTGCACGTTTGTAGGCATGTTATGAATTCTTCGTTATGCTAGATCTTTGCACCTTTCTTGAGACAATTTGTGAGGGGTTTGGTCAATTTGGCAAAATCTTTGATAAATCGGCAATAGTATCCCAGACCTCTAGAAATCCTTTGATTTGCTTCGTAGTTTTGGGTATCGGAAACTTCTTGATTGCACTTATTTTGTCTGGATTGGGTTTCACGCGTTCGGGAGTGACAATGTGCCCTAGTTAAGCAAATTCTTTCCTCAAAAAATCCGATTTATCTAATTGAATCTTGAAGTTTGATTCTCTTAGTATTTTGAATAAGGCTTTTATGGTTCGATATATTCTTGTAATGTTAGTGACTTTTCGTTTTTATGCCATGTAGGATATTATCCGTGACTCTTTAGAAGGTCGCTGAATCGTTCTTCAGTCCAAACGGCACTCGAAGACATTCGTAATGTCCCTGTTCAGTACTGAATGCGGTTTTTTCGATGTCGTTGTTATCCATTTTGGATTTAATGAAAACCGCCGACTAAATCCAAGGTCGTAAAATATTGGCACTTTTAAAGTTTATCTAGCAAATCGATTACGACTCTGCACTGCTGGCCAGATGCATCGGCCTTTTTGGCACTATCCATATCGGTGATGACCATGGTGAATTGCTATAACGTATGATGTTTGAATCCAACAATTTTTTGATTGAATTTTGAGAAGTTAAAATATTTAAAGTTATATGCTGAAAGTTGGACATTTTAACTTGTTCTACTTCTATAGGTTTTGAAAAATCTAAAGGAACATATTCAGTTGTATTGTTTAATAAGGTTGTTAAACCCTAACAATCTTTGACTTTTGTTAAAGTTGAAGGAATGTCGCAATTTTGAAATTTTTGTTGAGCTATTACTATGTCATTATTAGAAACTGAGCTTTTAATCTTAATAACTTGTACTCAAAATTGATAACAGCTTGCAAATATTTTAAGTTGTCTATACCGATAAGGCCATTAAAAACGTCATGAAATGTGAAAAGGTAAACTTATAAATCTGTATGTTTCTTTAATTGGAATTTATCGAAAGCTGGAATAGATACATTATGTTTGTGCCTTTCTGGAATACGGTAAAAGCAATAAATGGATCATTTTTTATTGCATATGGGAACAATTTGAAGGTAATGTCAGGATCTAAGAATGATTTCGTTGATCCGGAATCTTTTAATAATTTGAAATTATATTTTGGTAGAGTAATATGTGGTAGCTCGCTTGAATGTGAGGAAATCATGTGTTGTTATTGTAAAATTTTGTCGGGAGGTGAAATCGGAGAATTTTTATTTTCGCCATCAACATTTGATTGAAAATCATAATGGTCATTTGTAAGGTTGTCGCATTCTTTGTCAAGGTAATATTGATTTTGCAATAAACCCACATTCTGGGGAAACGTTGTCTGTTTCGGCGTTGAAAAGTTGTTCAGGTGTCCTTTTGGAATAGGGAAACGGTTATTGTCGTATTTGAGATGTATTGGGTGAATACTACTCATTGGTGTTGGTTCTGGAATTTGAATTAGCTTTCCAGACATTTGATTGTTGAAGTGGTTTGAAAATTTTTGAACCTGGTGGTAGTTTCGAAGATATATAATTTTTATGGGGTTGTAGATTAACTGATTGTGACGGGAATTGGGGTGGGAATTGGTTGTTTTGGAAGATTCCTTTGAAAATTTTGTTGTCTGAAAGGTTGTTGTGAATAACTTGCGTTTGAGAAAGTCTGTTTATTTGATGGTCTTTGTAAATTAGGCATCGGACTGGGTTAAGATGAGTTTCTGTTTGAAAAATTTTGGAAATAATGTACATTTTCTTCCTGTGGGACAAATTGTAGAGCTTCCTTAAGTGTCGAAGGTTTCATGCACCTTATATTTGTGCCAAGAGGATCTTTAAGACCAGAAAGAAATAAATCCCGAATTATGCATGCTGCGTCTCTTTAATCAGAGAATTTTCTCGTTAGAAATGATTTTAAACCTAACCATGTGGATGCCGACTGACTGCTCCCGCTGTCGTTTCTAATTTATATGTTCTTAAGAGTGCTGTGTCAGCTCCATCTGCCTGGCCTATTGTTTATATAGTTTATATGGAAGATGGTGATAAAATTGTTGTTCATATTTTTGATAATCGATTTGGACTCACATATGCAAAAATAAAAGATCTCTTTCCACAGTTTACAGAAAAAATATTGAAATTAAAAATCAGATTTTATTATCTAAATTTACCCAATAGAAAATCTTGGAAAAATTCGAAAAACAAAAAACAGGCTTCTAGTTACAACAGCCTAGAATCTTAGGTTATCAATATTTTTTCTTTGAATGAAATTCTTTTAATTACGCATGAGAAAACCTATTTTAAAAGCTTGTAAAAAATTGAAAAAAATATTTTAAAGGCTCAAACTTTCAGAAATGTCTATTTTTGCAGAGTACATCAAAATATTTTTTTGCAAAAAAATTTGTGGACCCACTGTGGACGGTTTGGGAAAAAAGTAATAATTTGACCCATATATATATATATATATATATATATATATATATATATATATATATGTATATATATATATATATATATATATATATATATATATGTTTTTAAGTTCTCGCGGGCACTAAATGTTTTAGGTGGTTTCCGGGAATTCATCCGCGTAGTTGATAACTGATCCCTGCCGGGATCGATGGTAAAATGACGACGTTTCGGCAGAGTCACGTCTGCCCTCTTCAGGTCGGTACGCATAATTCTCGTAGCCTTCTGCTACATGTATTCGAGTAACTAGAAGCGAAGCAGAAGGCTACGAGAATTATGCGAACCGACCTGAAGAGGGCAGATGTGGCTCTGTCGAAACGTCATCATTTTACCATCGATCCCGGCAGGGATCAGTTATCAACTACGCGGATGAATTCCCGGAAACCACCTAAAACGTATATATATATATATATATATATATATATATATATATATATACAGAGTATTCTATCTCAAAGGAGCCACCTTGAAAATCTTGGTTATTTTCAAAACTATTGCAATAAGAAGAAACAGGTCAATTTTTGTTTCGAGCGGGAAATTCATTGAGGTGAATTAGCGCTTGCGCGCATTCAACATAATCAGGCCACTTCAATGACCTTGAGATTTGAAATAGGGAAAATAGGTGCTGTCGTATATCATTTGAAAGCCCTTTTTACGGGCTATACCGTCGTAGTAAATTTTTTTATTGCAGTTTCTGTACATGTAATAATACATACAATAGTACAACATTGACTGAAAGCCGTCTCTGACATGGTTCAGCATAGTCGGTGTTATCTGACGACTATAATTCGTTAGCGTAGTTCGTCCAAATTCTCAGGCTGAGTCATATAAATAAAACATGCCTATCATCGAAAACCCGATTTTTTTGTACAATGTTTGATACTCTTTTATTAATACATGTACAGAAATTGCAATAAATTTTTTTATTACGGCGCTATAGTCCGTAAAAAGGGCTTTCAAATGATATATGACAACACCTATTTTCCCTATCTCAAATCTCAAGGTCATTAAATTGGCCTGTTTATGTTGAATGCGGGCAAGCGACAATTCACCTCACAAAATATCCCCCTTGAAACAAAAACCGACATGTTTTTTCTTATTGCAATAGTTTTGAAAATAACCAAGATAGTCAAGGTGGCCCGTTTAAGATGGAATACCCTGTGTATATATATATATATATGTTTGAAAACAAGTTGGCACGGACGGAACTATATGTAGCTTTCTTGATGGTCCGGGTGTTCGTCCGTTGAAAGTTTTGTCCCGGTAAAGGAATGGTCGCCTGACGTTTCGCCAAAATCTCACTTGGCATTTTCATAAGGCTTTTCCTCTTCTTCCAACACGAAGGGTGGCTGCAGGTTCGGACCTTTCCGGACTACTTCGTATCCGAGATCGTCGGCTAGGTCGTTCTCCGCTTGGTCTGCTCTCCGTGGCGGCTGAAGTGAGCTCCGATATGTGCGCGCCGCTATTTATGCTATCTCCCGAGTCCCCTCCTATTTCTTTGCCCCGCCTCCGATTGTGTTGAGGGGGTGGTGCCGTTTGTTTTGATTGGGTGACACCATTGCGTTGTCGCAAATTGTACCGATGACGTGGTACTGTTTGTACCGATGGCGGCCGCAGATGTTCGTTAGAAGGGTGGGCGTCCTGATAGCTAGCTACGAGTGACGGAATGCAACGTTCTGGTATTGTTGCGCTCTCTTTTAATTTGTTTTTCTTTTCCCGTAAGATGTTCTTCCAGGCTTGATGCAGGTGTAGAGCTTCGTTACGGTTATTGATTTCTCCTTCCTTTTCAATTTCTATAGGTGTAGGAAATTGCTGAGTTCCGTATCCCCATGAGGCCACACTATCAAGATATCGTCTACGTATCGTAGCCAGACTATTGGTTTCAGTGGGACTGTGTTTAAAAGGGCCGTTTCGAAAAAACAACGTTTCCAATTATCCACTCTCCGCTGTCGAGAAACAGATCCTGTGTAAAGGCTTGAACTTCGCAATAACTCCAACAATCATACCGGTCGAAGATATCATCTATGGCGTAGAATCAACACTACACCACGTCGAACCGGAGAAAGCCGAAGAAATAAGGCAAGACGTAGCAAGAATCCTTCGGTCTGCTAAAAAACCAGAGCCAAACGTATCCAGGGCAGAACACCAAGCACTCACTAACCTCAGGAAAAACAAAGACATCACAATCCTACCAGCGGATAAGGGAAACGCCACGGTAGTCATGAACACAAATGACTACAACTCAAAAATGAAAGAAATTCTACTGGACCAAACCTATAAACCAATAAAGAGAGACCCGACAACCTAGTTAGAAAAAACAACCAAATCCAAGATTCAGGCTCTCATACCAGATGAGGACATACGCAAAAGACTTATCCCGAGAGAAAAATCCAGTAGATGCCCCAAGCTGTACGGTCTGCCAAAAATTCACAAGGAAGGAGTCCCGATGCGCCCGATAGTCAGTGCTTTCAACTCACCTCTTCAACAACTCGAGAAGTTCCTCGCAGCAGCCATGCAACCTTTAGTCGAAAATGCCGCATCCTACGTAAAAAATTCCGAACATCTTCTCATAACAATAGGGGACCTAAACTTACATGAAGAAGACCGCCTCGCAAGTCTCGACGTCAAATCACTTTACCCAAGCATCCTCGTCGACGAAGCCTTGGACCAAATTGCCATGAATGAAGACCTTCCTGCGCACATCATACTACTCGCGGAACATTGCCTCAAAAACACATATTTCTCCTTTGGCAGGGAACTTTACAGACAGGTCGACGGTGCACCTATGGGCTCGGCGCTCTCACCGGCGGTGGCAAACCTCTTCATGTCTTATTTCGAAACGGTCCTTTCAAACACAGCCCCCCTGAAACCAAAAGTCTGGCTACGATACGTAGACGATATCTTGATAATGTGGCCTCATGGGGATACGGAACTCAGCAATTTCCTACACCTGGCAAACTCTCTTCACGAAAGGATCCAATTCACCATGGAGATGGAAGAAGATGGATGCCTTCCTTTTCTGGACATCTACATAAAAAGGACAACAGGGAAGCTAGAACTCACAGTCTATCGAAAGCCTACACACACCGAGACACGGAGTGCAGACCAAGCGGAGAACGACCTAGCGGACGATCTCGGATACGAAGTAGTCCGGAAAGGTCCGAACCTGCAGCCACCCTTCGTGTTGGAAAAAGAGGAAAAGCTTTATGAAAATGCCAAGTGAGATTTTGGCGAAACGTCAGGCGACCGTTCCTTTACAAGGAAAACTTGCAACGGACGAACACCCGGACCATCAAGAGAGCTACATATATATATATCGCCACTCTCACCAGTTATAGCGAACCTTTTTATGGAGAACTTTGAGGAGTTGGCACTAAGAACAACAACTCTTAAACCCAGTTTGTGGTTGCGATATGTGGACGATACATTTGTGATTTGGCCTCATGGGAGGGAACACCTCAATACTTTTTTAGATCACCTTAATGACATCCATCACAAAATAAAATTTACCATGGAGGTTGAAGCCAACAATCAACTGTCATTCCTTGATGTTCTCATAAATAGGAAGCAAGATGGAACCCTTGGCCATCCGGTATATAGGAAAGCAACTCACACTAATAGATACCTTCATGCTAATTCTCATCACCACCCAGCCCATCAGTCAAGACTTTAGTAACCAGATCACAAAGGCTAGCTGACCAGGATAACATCAAACAGGAAATGGACAGTTTGAAAACAGCTCTGAGACAAAACGGATTTACAGACCGAAATATTCAAAGAGCCCTAAAGTCAAAACCGAGACAAACAGACGACGAGCATGAGACACCAATAACCAAGGCTTATTTGCCGTATGTCAAGGGGACCACTGACAGTATTGCAAGAATTCTATGGAGACACAATATCGATACTATTTTCAATACAGACAGAAAAATAAGCACGGTGTTGAGAACTCCGAAGACGAGGATCCCTTTAGAACAACAGGGAGTGTACGAGATTCCATGTGCAGACTGTCATAAAACCTATGTGGGACAAACTAATAGAAGAATTTAAGCTAGACGTGATGAACACCAGAAAGCTGTAAGAAAGCAGGAAAAAACAACATCCATTGCGGAACACGCCACCACGATGTCACACCGAATAGACTTTGAGAACACCAGAGTACTGGCAAATATAGAACACCCGAAATCAAGACTAGTAAGAGAGGCAATTGAAATAGCGAAGAGACCTCATAGTCTAAACGCACGCAATGAAATTCAGAACTTATCGAATTGTTGGAAAATCCTATTAAACACCGTACCGGCCCGTACCCGTCCAATAATAACTCAACCGGAAATAACAAATCAGCAGGATGGAGCCGTGCCCACTGAGCGCCAAGGGCCAATCACACGCAGCCCTTCACGGTGTCAACCGATAGGCGCCGAGCCGCGACTATATAACAGCGCGCTCGCTTCAGAAAATCTTAGTATTCGAGTAACTAGAAGCGAAAGCAGAAGGCTACGAGAATTATGCGAACCGACCTGAAGAGGGCAGATGTGACTCTGCCGAAACGTCGTCACTTTACCATCGATCCCGGCAGGGATCAGTTATCAACTACGCGGATGAATTCCCGGAAACCACCTAAAACATATATATATATATATATATATATATATATATATATATATATATATTCTGAGAGGCTTGCGCGGTCATTATTATGAACTAAACTAGGTTCATCGTCTGAATTTATTAAATGCTCGACATCAAGAGACAAAAGTGAAAAAGAATTTCAGTGTCTAGATAGAACTCGAGGCCTCAATCTGCCTACTCCCCCAGAGTCACTAGTTAACTGAACTGTACACTCCTTGTTGTTCTAAAGGGATCCTCGTCTTCGGATTCCTCAACACCGTGCTAATTTTTCTGTCGGTATTGAAATATAGTATCGATATTGTGTCTCCGTAGAATTCTCGCAATACTGTCCGTAGTACCCTTAACATATGGGAAATAGGCCTTGTTTAATGGTGTCTCATGCTCCCGGTCAGTTTGTCTCGGTTTTGACTTTAGGGCTCTTTGTATATTTCGGTCTGTAAATTCGTTTTGTCTCAGCTGTTTTTAAACTGTCCATTTCTTGTTTGATGTTATCCGGGTCAGTTAGTCTTTGTGATCTGGTTACTAAAGTCTTGACAACGGTTTGTAGTTGGACTGGGTGGTGATGAGAAATAGCATGAAGGTGTCTTTTGGTGTGAGTTGCTTTCCTATATATTGTATGGCCAAGGGTCCATCTTCCTTCCTACTTATCAGAACATCAAGGAATGGCAATTAATTTATTGGCTTCAACCTCCATGGTAAATTTATATTGTGATGAATGCTATTAAAGTGATCTAAAAATGTATTGAGGTGTTCCCTCCCATGAGGCCAAATCACAAAGGTATCATCCACATATTGTAACAAGATACTGGGTTTATGACTTGCTTTTCTTAGTGCCAACTCCTCAAGGTTCTCCATAAAAAGGTTTGCTATTACTGTCGAGAGTGGTGATCCCATTGGAGCTCCTTCTAATTGTTTGTATCGTTGGTTCTCGTAAACAAAATAGGTGATCTTCAGACAGTGGGTTGTATAGTCTACAAGGCGTTGAGGTGGTTTGTATTTTTCTATTATGATATCCAAGGTTTCGTCGATAGGGATGTTGGTGAAAAGCGGCAATCTGATTCTAAGACCGTTCTGCTAAGTATTTCGATGAAATGTCTCTAATTTTTCGCGAATGAGTCTGTCCCCTCTGAAAACGGTTGAAGTTGTTTGGCTATGTATTTGACTGGCTGGTGTGTTGGGGATCAAATTGAGCTTACTATTGGCCTCAAAGGTGCACTTTCTTTATGTACTTTTGGCAAGCGATAGAATTTCGGACATCTCGATGACTTCTCGCGTGGAATGAGTTGCTGTTGGACATTTTTGTCAATTCTACTTACTTGGATTTTGGCCTTAGTTATTTTCTCCAGATAAGTTGTTGGGTCAGTAGTAATTTGTTTGTATGCTGGATCTTTTGTTTGAGTAATCCGCAGTATCTAAAATTACAGTCTCATTTACTTTATCGGCAGGTAGAATGACAATGTCCTCGTTGAGGCGAAGTTGTTTCAAGGCCTTATTTCTTATGTGGATAGGCCTGTTGGGTGGTTTAGACTTTCTTAGAACGTGTGACACTTCTTGTCGAATTATTTCTGCGCTGTTCTCATCTAATTTTGAAATTGCTGTTTCTACGCCATATATTATGCTCTCTGTTGGTATGTGAGAGGGAGCAATAACGTAATTGAATCCCTTAGCCAACACGCTAATAGAGGTAATTGGACCTAAAATAAGTTATAGACGGTTTTATACAACATAGTATCACACATTAGCCCACCTATCTTCCCTTCCTGTTTGGCGATCCTTCTACAAAACCCACACACACACACACACACACACACACAGTGAAGTGAAGAGGATTCTGGAGACTAATATAGTTCCAGAACAATTAGTAGAAGCCATGTTGAAGGGGCCCCAAGCCTGGAACTTGGTATCAGATTACGCGGAGACTATCCGCAAAGAACTCCGCAATACTTCGAGGAGTAGGCTTTAGAGGCTTTCAATGTAAGAGCAGTAAACATCTGCAATGAACCACCCTTGCGAAGTAGTATTGACTAAGAGTGCCGCAGGGGACCATGGTTGTAGGAGAAAGAGGTTAGGGTTTTAGCGGGTATACGGTATACTGGTTTCAATGCAACGATTTACTCTTGCTTTGAAGTCATTGCATCGGGAGTCCCGCACGACGGCCAGCACGTGCTAGCTAAGTACGCAATGTATTTCCCCCCTCTTCGGATAAAAAAACACACACACACACACACACACACATATATATATATATATATATATATATATATATATAATACCCCAGGCGGGTACCTCTGCAGAGGATAATCCCGCCACCGGTTCCGATCGAGTGAAAGCCTCGGTGGCCGGTGCACGCTCCACGGATTCTGGGGGGAGCGAATTATCACTGGTTCCGTCACATAGTGACAAGAAGAAGAACACCAGTAATGGTACAACATCGACCATTACAACTAGAGCTGGCAGCAAGACACTATCCAGCCAAGTCCTCCAAAAGGCGAATAGTGGAGTTGACGTCCAACAAAGGGCAACAAATGAGAGTGGCGCTCCAAACAAATTAGGAGCAAAGATCGATGAGCTCTTGAAGTGCATTGGGCCTAGGCACAATGTACATCATGAGATCAAGAAACTGGCACACGCCATTAAGTCAGAATATCAGACGTCAACGACACGGCCACCTCATGTAGCGAAACCTGCTACAACACAGACATCGCCAGTAAAGGTGTCAAACACTCAGACACAAGGTGGACAGCAAAACGAGGTCCCAAAAGCGGCTGCCTCAAAAGCAGCTAACTCAAAACCGGCTGCATCAACACCGGCGGCCCCAAGGCAGGCGGCTTCAATAAAAGTAGCCTCTGTAGCAAGGACCTCGCCATCGAAGGTCTCGCCTTCAGTAGCCTCATCAAGTAAGGCACCACCACTTAAAACTCTTAAACCGGTGCTAGCTAGCAAGCTAAAGCCCGGTAAGGAAGGTCGCCAGAACATCGGGCAAACCACCCAGGCAACAACAAGTAGGGTGGTCAATTCAGAAGCGGAGAGAAACAATGGATTAAAATCCAAGTTTAAACCGCAGACCAAAAACCAACCTGCAAACCAGTCGACTGACTGGCAAGTGGTAAAGAGGAAAAAGGCCCCGAGGACCAATAAGCAAAATCCAGCGCCACATTGTACGCTGCTTATAAAGAAAGGCGAGAAGAGCTCCCATGCAGATATCTTGCGAGGTATCAAAAATGATCCCACCCTGCAGGATATAGGCAAAAAAGTCAATAAGATCCGAAGAACAGCTAAGGGAGATCTACTTTTGTTATTCGCCAAGGCAGACGCTCAGGAGATGGAGCGCTATTGTAACGCCATCAAGAATAAGCTCCCAAGCGGGGCCACTGTACAATCTCGAATACCGCAAATCGAGATTGAAATTAAAGACTTGGACGAGATCAGTAACAAGGAAGACGTAGTAAACCTGCTCAAAGATAATATCGACGGCCTGGCAGAGATCACTGAGGAGGCAGTGAAATCACTTCGACGGGCATATAGGTCAACACAAACGGCAGTTGTTTGTCTCCCAGAGGTCCAGGCCAAGAAAGCCATCGCACTTGGAAAGCTGAAACTTGCGTGGGGCACAGTACGTGTTCGCGAGAGGATTAGCCTTCGACGGTGCTTCAAATGCTGGCACTTTGGGCACAACGCCCAGGCGTGCAGAGGCAAGACTGACCGAAGCAGTTGTTGTCACAGATGCGGAGGCGCTGGTCACAATGCCTCGGCTTGTCAGCAACCTGCCAAGTGCTTACTCTGCAAAGAGAAAGATAGTAGGTCAGACTGCTGGCACGTTGCGGGTAGTTGGAAATGTCCGATCTACCAACAGGCGATGAGAGCAGCACAAGCCCGTAAATGAAAGTACTGCAACTCAACCTCAACCATTGCGAAGCAGCCCAAGACCTACTGGTACAGCGGGTGCGGGAATTGGATTGCGACGTAGCCATAATCTGCGAGCAGTACAAAAACTTCGACACCCTGTCCTGGGTAAATGACACAACGGACAGAGCAGCGATATGGGCTTGCGGTAAACTTCCGTTCCAACAACTCCCAAATACCCCCGAACCATGGCTTGCGAGAGCCAAAGTGGGAGGGGTTCACTTCTATAGCTGCTATACACCTCCTAGTGCACAGCTCGAGGAGTTCGAGTTATTCTTGGACACCTTGGCGGAGGATGTACGGAAGCGTGAATCGGTCGCCATCGCAGGAGATTTCAACCCCTGGGCAATTGACTGGGGATGTCGGGAAACGAGCGCGAGAGGACGAGCTCTCCTTGAGACCATGTCTTCGCTCAACCTGGTACTCCTCAACACAGGAGCCGTAAGCACATATCGCAAAGGCACAGCCAGCTCCATTATCGATGTGACATTCGTTAGCAGCAACCTAATTAAAGGGGGCTGTGAGTGGCGGGTCGATGAGGAGTTTACTAATAGCGACCACCAAGCTATTATATGGGAAATCAACACCACTCCCAAACGAAGATTGTGTGTCAGTCGTGCGAGGTCACAGCCAGTCGGTTGGAACAAAAATGCTTTCGATGCTGATTCATTCGCCTTGGTTATGGAGCAGGAACCATTGTCAATAGCAACAAGCGCAGAAGCCACTGCCAAAGAGGTAATGACAAGCGTTGTCAAGTCCTGCGATGCTTCCATGCCAAGGAGACGGCAGAACAACAGCCGCCCACCAGTTTACTGGTGGAACGACACGATCTCACAACACCGACGAGAGTGTCTGAAAGCACGAAGGCTGCATCAACGAGCACGGAGACGCGACAGGGTCACAACAGAAGAACTAAGGCTCGACTATGAGATCAAAAGACAACAACTACGAAGAGCCATTCTCTCAAGCAAGAGATCCTACTGGAAGGAGTTGTGTGACGAAGTTAATCAAGATCCATGGGGAAAACCGTATAAAATAGTGATGCATAAAATTAAGGCCCCTCCCATGACATCAACGAACTGCCCCGAATCATTGCACCGCATTGTCACTCACTTGTTTCCTGCGAAGCCTGAGCTACCCGCTTATCCTTTGTGGCAGGTGAGGGACGAAGATATACCATCAGTGACTATGAGTGAACTGATGGGCGCGTGCAACCGGCTCCAAAACGGTAAGGCTCCCGGTCCAGATGGCATACCTAACATCGCGCTAAAATGCGCCATAGCCAATAGGCCTGACATGTTTCTACACATGTATGAGACCTGCCTAAAGCAGGGGGTTTTCCCGACTAAGTGGAAAAAGCAGAGGCTTGTGCTCCTCCCTAAAGGGGGAAAGAAACCTCCCGACGAACCGTCATCATATCGTCCCCTCTGTATGTTGGACTCTGCGGGAAAACTCCTTGAAAGGATAATAGCAGATAGGCTGGAGCCCTACGTTGAGCCGAAACTTTCCACCAACCAATTCGGGTTCAGAAAGGGGAGATCAACCATCGATGCCGTGAAGCTCGTTACCAGCATCGCCAGAGAGGCTATCTCGGGAAAGAGATGGAGAAGAGGTGGAAAAAAGTACTGTCTAATAGCCACCCTGGATATCAAGAACGCCTTTAACTCGGCCCGCTGGGACCGCATTTTGGAGGCTCTTGCCAGGATAGAAGATCCGCAGTACTTGCGCAGAATGGTTTCAGCGTATTTCAAGGACCGCATCTTGTTGTACCAAACTGAAAATGGGCAAGTAGACTATAAGATCACAGGAGGTGTACCTCAGGGCTCTGTTCTTGGCCCCCTCTTATGGAACGTAATGTACAACGACCTGCTCCTGCTCGGTCTGCCTGAGGGCGTCAGGCTAGTGGCATTCGCCGATGATGTGGCATTGATCATAGTGCGCAAGCACATAGAGGAGATACAAACAACCTTCTCATTCGCTATAGCCACAATTCAGCATTGGATGCTCGCAGCGGACTTGAGTTTAGCAGAACAAAAGACCGAAACACTTCTTGTTAGCAGTCGAAAGGCAAGGGAAACCATCACCATCAAAATAGGCGACTCCTACATACAGTCGCAGCCCTTCATCAGCTATTTGGGGGTGCTCCTGGACGCACGGCTCAACTTCAAAGAGCACATAATCGCGGCCAGCAAGAAAGCAGCTGGGGTACAGGGGGCATTATCTAGAATAATGCCGAATGTCGGAGGCCCTAGACAGATAAGAAGACAGCTACTGGCAACAGTAACTACTTCTGTTTTGTTGTACGGGGCACCGGTATGGGAGAAATCGCTCGAGCTACCATCGTACCGCCGGAAAATGAAATCAGTCCAGCGGCTCTCAGCGATTCGAGTGGCATCATCCTACCGCATTGTGTCTTACGAGGCGGTGAGTGTGATTGCCTCTACCCTACCAATCGACATCCTGGCTGCAGAAAGGGGACGGCTTTATCGCAGAAAGTTAGAGAAAGACCAACCGACAGGAACAGGAAACAGCGATGAAAGAACCATGAGTCTAGGGCAATGGCAGGAGAGGTGGGACAGCTCTACTAAAGGCCGGTGGACATATCGACTGATACCTAACATCAGTCGTTGGGTCAACCGCCAGCATGGGGAGGTTGGGTTCTACATCACTCAACTCCTGACTGGACATGGATGCTTTCGAGCATACCTGCACAGGTTCAGGAGGGCAAACTCCCCAAACTGCCCACACTGTACGGACGTGATAGAGGACGCGGAACACGTGTTCTTCTCCTGCCCCCGGTTTCAGGATCAACGTGCTGAAGTGGAGAGGATTCTGGAGACTAATATCGTTCCAGAACAATTAGTAGAAGCCATGCTGAAGGGCCCCAAGCCTGGAACTTGGTATCAGATTACGCGGAGAGTATCCTCAAAGAACTCCGCAATACGTTCGAGGAGTAGGCTTTAGAGGCTTTCAATGTAAGAGCAGTAAACATCTGCAATGAACCACCCTTGCGAAGTAGTATTGACTAAGAGTGCCGCAGGGGACCATGGTTGTAGGAGAAAGAGGTTAGGGTTTTAGCGGGTATACGGTATACTGGTATATATATATATATATATATATATATATATATATATATATATATACCAGAAGTGCCTGATCCGATGGTCATTGTGCTCCTGGCCTAGGAGGTATCTTGACCTTTTATCTGGAGATTTGATTTTAATGTAACTGTCTGCTAGTGCGGTTTCCGATGGTGGAGGGGGCGTTGCGCATCGCCCCGTTTGTTAAGATTTGTTTTCCGTTTCTCTATTTCAATGGCTTCCCTAAAGAGCCTTGTGCTATAGTTTTCACTTTTTTTTTCATCTGGTCGAAATCTATTTGATGGTCGGTATTTAAATTGTGTTGTGACAATGCAGACGTCATTGTGTTTTGCTTTCCTGCATGTCTGTGTTCTCCTCCACGGGCACTTGCTGTTGGTTTGGCCGAAGTATGCGAAGTCCCAGTCTTTACACGTTATCTCATAGACCTGATCTTCAAGGGGAATTTTCTCTTTAGGAGACGGTATGAATTCTCCAATCTTTCTGTGTGGCTTGAAAACTGTTTTTATACTATTTTTAGTCAAAACTTTTCCAATTTTGTCTGTTGTATCGGACAAAAGGAAGAAAAGCTGTCGAAACGGTTTCATATTCTTTCTTGGGTTTGGGTTCCTGTGTTTCTTTATTATGTGTTGGTTATAGCCATTTGATGTGAATGTCCCCTTTCAAAATGGTCATCTCGGCCTTGCTGTTTTCGTTGTCTCTTAGAGTTTTAGATCTGTGTGTTAGGGTTTTAACTACTGAAAATAACTGAGCGGGGTGATGGTGCGAGTTTGCGTTGAGATATCTGTTTATGTGCGTGGTTTTCTATGGTTCCCTCTGATTTCTCTTTTATTAATATGTCGAGAAATGGCAGTTCTTTGTTTTGTTCTGTTTCCAAGGTAAATACACCCGAAAATCACATTTACCATATATATATATATATATATATATATATATATATATATATATATATATATATACCAGAAGTGCCTGTTAGTAACTTCACGACTGACTGGAATGATGGCAAAGCCATTGGTGCTCTGGTCGATTCTGTCGCACCAGGTCTTTGTCCAGACTGGGAGGAATGGGATAGCAGAAATAATCTCAGAAATGCAACGGAAGCCATAGATCTTGTCAATAAATGGTTAGACGTACCACAGTTGATACAACCAGAAGAAATGGTTAATCCTAATGTGGATGAACAATCAGTAATGACGTACCTGTCACAGTTCCCTAACGCAAAAGTCAAACATGGTGCCCCACTTCGACCCAAAAACAGTATTAATATATGTATATATATACATGTAAATAATAAGTCGAGAAATGGTAGTTCGTAGTTTTGTTCTGTTTCCATGGTAAATGTGATTTTCGGGTGTATTTACCTTGGAAACAGAACAAAACAAAGAACTGCCATTTCTCGACATATTAATAAAAGAGAAATCAGAGGGAACCATAGAAAACCACGCACATAAACAGATATCTCAACGCAAACTCGCACCATCACCCCGCTCAGTTATTTTCAGTAGTTAAAACCCTAACACACAGATCTAAAACTCTAAGAGACAACGAAAACAGCAAGGCCGAGATGACCATTTTGAAAGAGGACATTCACATCAAATGGCTATAACCAACACATAATAAAGAAACACAGGAACCCAAACCCAAGAAAGAATATGAAACCGTTTCGACAGCTTTTCTTCCTTTTGTCCGATACAACAGACAAAATTGGAAAAGTTTTGACTAAAAATAGTATAAAAACAGTTTTCAAGCCACACAGAAAGATTGGAGAATTCATACCGTCTCCTAAAGAGAAAATTCCCCTTGAAGATCAGGTCTATGAGATAACGTGTAAAGACTGGGACTTCGCATACTTCGGCCAAACCAACAGCAAGTGCCCGTGGAGGAGAACACAGACATGCAGGAAAGCAAAACACAATGACGTCTGCATTGTCACAACACAATTTAAATACCGACCATCAAATAGATTTCGACCAGATGAAAAAAAAAGTGAAAACTATAGCACAAGGCTCTTTAGGGAAGCCATTGAAATAGAGAAACGGAAAACAAATCTTAACAAACGGGGCGATGCGCAACGCCCCCTCCACCATCGGAAACCGCACTAGCAGACAGTTACATTAAAATCAAATCTCCAGATAAAAGGTCAAGATACCTCCTAGGCCAGGAGCACAATGACCATCGGATCGATAACCCGTCACAAAGCTACAGCTCTGATTGGCCAAAGCAAACAAAACTAATGTAAAAATTAATTTTTGAAACAAGATGGATAATATTTAGTTGAAATAAAAAAATATAAAGGAAATAAAATAACGAAGGGGGAAGTTATTTACTCAATAAATATGTAAAAGTGGAGTTAGGTGATTAATTAGTTAGTTAGTAATTAAATAATAACTGTTATAGAAAAATAAATTGTATGTAATGAAGGTTAATATGGTTGCCTATAGAAAGGCAACACAAATAAGTAAGGTGAAGTCAGAAATGTAACATTTTGTGAAAATAAGTAATCTATAAAGTAAAATATAATAATATAAGAAAAAAGAGACATACCTTGTTAGTAATTGGACTACTAATGGAATCCGATTTTAATAATAAAATAATCATTTTATAATTTAAAACTCATTTGAATTAAGATCCAAGTCTCGTCCAAACCAAGTAGTCAGAATTTTGATAAAAATCATTCTCTAAAAAGTAAAAAAGGTAGTAGTTATATATAATTTGATTTTTATTTGATTGATTATTTTATTTATTTGGTAATCTTGACATATTATTTTGAATTGATTTATTATTTGATTATTTGAATTGAAACATTTATTTGATATATTGTGATTTACGTTTAGATATTTATTTTATTACTCCATTCTTTACTGTTCTATTATCCAAAATATCGTTTATTCCCCATTTACATACACTCTATTAATATTTTTTTACTTTTTATACAATCCCTCGTTTCTTTTAGTATTTTTTTTCTTTCAACTTGTGTACATATTTTAAATCTAACAAATCACAATGGCACAAGCAACAAACAACGTTGTTTCCGATGAAACCGAAAAATACCGGTTATCGGAAATATTTTCAATCATTCCCGAATTTGAGGGAAACCAAATCTCCTTGACCACCTTTATACATGCTTGTAATTGTGCTTACAACATGTCTACCGCGGATCAAAAATACCTATTAGTGATCCACATTAAAAATAAATTAAGAGGCAAAGCGGCGCAATAAATAAACTCTAGAAACCCTGCGTCGTACCTTGAGATTAAACAGCTTCTCACGCTACACTTCGGAGATTCTCGTGATCTCTCTTCATTAATTCACGATCTCCAACGGTTAAAACAACTTAGCCAATGAGTCTCCCCTGACATTTTACAACAGACTTCAGGTCTTCAGTGCGAAAATGCACTCATGCATTAAAAAATCAGGAAATCTAAGCAATGAGCAAAAAGATGCTCAGACTACACTTGTTGATACCATGGTTCTAAACACGCTCCTTACAGGATTAGAACCACGTCTAGGCCAAATAATACGTGCCAGCAATCCCAAAGACCTTCTGGAGGCACATTCTCGCATAAGAAGAGAGCTTCAGTTGTCTTACTGCGAGGAACAGAAGATAAACAAATCTGCCGCACCTAAACCCTCATTTCCGGCTAGGAAACCAAGTCAGCCACCCAAATGTTTAAATTGTGGACGATTAGGCCACATATCCACAGACTGTCGTTTAAGATACCAAAATAACCCTCAGTCCTCAACTCAAAATTTCCGACCAAATTTCGTAGGGCCGAATCAATTTTCGAGGCCAAATCCAACCACAAATAATACCAACCATCAAGGTCCACCATTTCGACCGACGAACTTTCAAAGACCCCCGTTCAAACCAAATCAGTTCCGACCGTCTGTAATACAGATAAACCCTCACTATCGTCCAGAAAGGACGCATCATTTCAATGAACACCTAAATACTGATTATCAAGAATATTCCGTAAGCGACTACGGCTATAATACAGAAAATAGCCCATATATTTATGACGATTTCCGTCAAAATCCTGTCGATTATGACATTGAACAAACTCCAGACGATAACTTCGTTACACCGTTGAACAGCCACGAATACCAGGATTTTCTGGCTCTCCCGAGCCTAGATCAGCCCCCGGATTCAACAACTACCATTTCCGAAGTCCAAACCCAAATCCAAAATTTGAATCTGGAAGATTTCAACCCAAATGCGAATTTCCCAGAACAAGCATTTCTCTAAGTCCTCTGTCCTCTTTTAACGGTAAACTCTAAAAATCTTTATTACATTCACGATGCTTCCGAAAAATTTAAACTTCTCATCGATACCGGAGCTGGTATCTCCATTTTTAAAGAACACACTGTTAAGAATTTCCGTCAAAGATTTCCCGAAAAAGTGACAATCCAAGGTATTACGCACGAGAAAATCCCTATTTCTGAATCAACACATTCCATTTGCCATAGGTAACCCTCAAAAGGTTTTTATCTACAATCTAGATATTGAGTTTGATGGAATATTAGGTCTTGATTTTCTTGAGCATTACGAATGTATTGTTGACTTAAAATCAAAACAGTTAATTACGAACTTCAAAACTATTCCTCTACATAAAGTCCCCGATCACGATCAACCTAAAACACAACTGACAGATACTCCCAATAATAAAATAGCAAATTGTACTCATAACAATCAAATAACTATTCCAGCAAGAACCGAACAAATTTTCAAACTCAAGTGCGACCTTTTTAATACTGAGGCAATTTTACCGACACAAGTAATTGACAAAGTACGACTTCCCAACGCAGTTGTACGCGTTAATTCAAAGGAAGAATTTCTGACCTCAATAATAAACGCGAACGCGATGCCAAAAACTGTTAATTTTTCCGATCTTCACTTAGAACCCCTTGACCATTCACACCCTCTCCTAAATTTAAATACTCAAGAATACACAGACTCTTTAAACTTGGACAGAAACTTAACTATCAGGGAACAAATTCGTACAGAACACCTTAATGACGAAGAGCGAGAACTTATCACGAACCTCTGTTTAGAATTCGAAGATATTTTCTATCTCGAATCTCTTTTACCAACGCAGTAAAACATTCAATTGACACCAATAATGCCAACCCCGTTTTCACAAAATCTTACAGATATCCTCAAGTCCATAAGGAGGAAGTGAAAACTCAAATTGCCAAAATGCTTGATCAAGGCATAATCAGGCACTCTTCTTCCCCTTGGTCCTCCCCCGTATGGGTCGTCCCCAAGAAACTCGATGCTTCTGGCAAGCAAAAGTGGCGAGTTGTTATCGACTATAGGAAGTTAAACGAACTAACTGTAGACGATAAATATCCTCTGTCCAACATTTCTGATCTCCTCGATCAACTTGGTAAGTGTCAATACTTTTCGACAATGGATCTCGCTTCCGGGTTCCACCAGTTGGAAATCCTTGAGGAAGACATTCCCAAGACCGGTTTCTCTGTTGACAATGGCCATTACGAATTCTTTTGTTCGTATGCCATTTGGTCTGAAAAATGCACCTTCAGAGGATCATGGACAACATTCTTCTGGGCATCCAGAATGAAGTTGCCTTGTTTACATGGATGACATTATCGTTTATTCACCAACCATCCATGAGCATATGTCCCGTTTGACAGAAGTCTTTAAGCGTCTTAGACAGTCAAACCTGAAAATTCAACCTGACAAGTGTGAGTTTCTCCGTAAGGAAGTTGCTTACCGAGGTCATCTGATCACCCAAGAAGGAGTAAAACCAAACCCTTCAAAGGTTGATTGCATCCAAAATTTTCCTCAACCCCAAACTCCTAAAGATGTTAAATCTTTTCTTGGTCTTGCCAGTTATTACCGACGTTTTATCCCCAATTTCGCCAAGATCTCAAAGCCCCTAGCGAAACTCCTGCAGAAAGACGTCAAATTCATCTTCGACGCAGTCTTCCTTCAACGAACTGAAGCAAGCTCTTGTATCTGACCCTATCTTGATCTACCCAAATTTCGAAGAACCATTCCTGCTCACTACTGATACTAGTGCTTTTGCAATTGGAGCGATTCTCTCACAAGGCCCCGTAGGAAAAGATCTTCCTATAGCATATGCTTCCCGTACACTCGACGCTGCAGAAACTCGATATTCCACTATCGAACGGGAACTGCTAGCCATTGTTTGGGCGGTCAAGCACTACAGACCGTATCTTTTTGGGAGAAAGTTTACACTCCTGTGTGATCACCGTCCGCTTACTTGGCTCTTTTCGATCAAAGACCCTGGCAATCGTCTAGCCAGATGGCGCCTCAAACTAGAGGAGTATAACTATAAAATCGAATACATGCCCGGCAAAGTAAACTTGAACGCAGACGTATCAAAATGAATCACTTCAAACAATGCACCGACTTTCTTTCAAAGATAAATATTTTCGCAAATAACGAAACCGACCCAAAACAACCCGATCCAGGTACTAGTCACGATAACTCCGACGACTCCGACAACGATCCAGAACGCGATGATCATGACGAACGCATGACAACAGAATTTAATCGATTTGTTCAATTGTATAAAACCGAGTCGATAATCGACTATTCAAAAATAGAAATTTCTAACGCCCAACTTCTAGACAAATCTCACAAACGAATAGTCACTTTCTTCGGGCGAAATAAACTCAATGACTTGCATGACAAAATCATCGAAGATATTTTCGAAGAAGACCCAAACTTCACTACTGACACTCTAAACGTTCTAGCCAGCAAAACTGTAAGGCATAGAAAATATTTAATTCTCCCTTTATCCTTTGATCCTGGAACAGTTGTTGCACATCTTTTCAACATTCTCTATAACAACCAAGACCAGTTCGACGAATACGAAACTTTTTGTATTGAGAACAACGTAGAACTACCGATTCTTGAAACACTATCCTTTATATTTGCAGACAAAGACGTAAAACTTAAAATTTGTCAAAATATTGTGACAACCCCTTCACAAGACGAGATTCCCGTTGTTCTGCAGCAGTACCACTGCGGCAAAAATAACCTTCATCGTGGAATTAACGAGACCATCCGACGCATAAAAGAAAAGTATAATTGGACTGGACTAATAAATAGTGTAGAACAATTTATAAAGTCCTGCGAAACTTGCCAAAAGGTAAAGTTCTGTAGAAAAAACCTAGGTGCTCCTTTTGTCAGAACTGAAACACCAAAAACGCCCTTCGAACGTATCAACATTGATATTTTCGAATATCCAACTAGAAACTACGCACTGACTATTAGGGATGAACTCACCAAATTTACTCAGGCCTACCCGATTGGTGACAAAACAGCTAAAACTGTAGTAAACACCCTCCTAATATTCTTCCAACATTAAGGTACACCTCTTCGCATCCATTGTGATTATGGACGTGAATTTGATAACACTCTCATAAGAGACCTGTGCGAACTATATGACATAAAACTATCCTTTTCAAGTGTCCACCATCCCGAATCAAATGGTTCTATCGAAAGGTTTCACGCGACTTTAGCGGAAATGATAAGGGCAAATACAGCTGAACATCCGGACGAACATCCATTCAACGTCCTCCCTTACGCAGTTATCTGCTACAACAAACAAGACTACTGGCTTCACGCCCTATGAACTCATCTTTGGGCACACTTCTAGTAGACCCCCCGAAACAATATATGATCAGGAAAAACTCATTTTCAAATATGTTAGGGAACTTAACAACAGAATGAACTACTATTATAGACTTGCCCGCGCAAAAACCGACCAACAAAAACAAAAATCTAAAGTTAGATTTGACAAACATGTTTCGACTAACCAACCAGAAGACAAAGTAGGCGACAAAGTTTACGTGAAAGAGTCTCAGATTAAAAGCAAATCTGAAGACAAATTCAATGGACCTTTTGAAATTACCGCGATTAGAAAAAACTCTGCCACAGTTATAAACTTACAGACTAACCAAATCCGTAAAATTAACTTTGACAGACTAAAACCATATTTTGAATGAATCCCTTCTTTTCAGATTCTGTGGACTGTTTTCAGTCGTGAACCTCCAACAATACTCTCTTACACCCGTTAACAATACAATAGGAGTTTTCTTCCATGAAGAAGGCAACCTTAAAATTTCAAACGACAAATGGACACTTCTTGTCTTCAAAGACCTCAGCCCTTTCAGAGGTGCTATTTCAAATAACGATGCCATACTAAACCGAATTTCAGAGACAATTAACGAAAACACAACTAATACAAAATCATTTAAACCAAAAATACAAACACATGTTAGCCTCTTGAAACAAATTTATAAATCCGTTAACTCTAAATACAAAGACATCTTCGCTGACACTCAAACTTATCCTACTAACAGAAGAAAACGCGGACTTATTAACGGACTGGGATCAGTTTGGAAAGCTATTTCAGGAAACTTAGATGCAACAGATGGTGAATACATAAATGACGGTGTAACTAAAATTACTAAAGACCAACACCAAATTCAGGACATAGTGAAGAAACAAATATCTGTAACAACCTCAGTCATTACGAGCCTCAACAACACTTTACAAAAATTTCAATCCGAGGAGAAACTATTCTCGAATAACATTGAAAAAATAAGGCAGTCAATTTTATACATTTCAAATGATCTTGATTTTCATGAATTTCAAATCAATATCTTGGATCTGTGTAAAAGCCTAATGGAGAGTTACATATTTGTCGAAAACACTCTCGATGATGTTTTAACTGCAGTCTCTTTCGCCCGCTTAAAAATTTTACATAGTTCGATCATAACCCCAGTAGATTTGGTCGATTCCCTTCAAAAGATTTCTCAGTCACTACATGAAAATAATTTACCACTTCCCATTTACAGTTCAAATGTTGCTCAGTACATTGAATTGATAGAATTGGAAGCTTTTCAAATCAACACCAAAATCATTTTTGTACTCAAAATTCCTTTAGTTGATCCTGACATTTACACCCTTTACCACCTTTATCCAATCCCAATTGGATGATCGTACAGGGTTTCATCATATACTTTCAATAAAGACAAAATTTATCGCGAGAGATGACGATTCATTATTATACACATCCTTCGAAGACCTGGGTGACTGCAAGCCTTTCACTAAACATCATAAGATTTGTTCCAAAGCCATATCACATCCAATAGACAAAGATGCCATCTGCGAAGGTCCACTGGCCATCACCATCAAATGCAAAGGGCAAGATGTCGTGACACAAACCATATCGACAAATTCAGTGTTGCAAATCCAACCCGACTGCAATGCCTTTATCAACAACACAAGGGTCCATGCTACAAGAACTTCTAAAAATGTCCAAAACATCACATACAGAAACCACCCAGTGGACATTCCTTTCAACTGCTGCAACGGCATGCCAGCCGCCAATGAGATGCCAAACCTGACACCCCTACAGCTACAGGAATTAGATGTACAAGACCTAGATGTTGCCAACCATAAGCTCTCCTAATAGTCTAAGGAACTGGAAAAGCTGATGGAACAACCACCCTTAGAAAACCATACGTCCTGGCTCACAATCACAACGACTACCTTAGTAGTAATTGTGATTATACTCCTCACAATGAAGTCAATCCAGAAGAGGTTCAAGAATGCCACTACACCAAGCTCCGCTGTCCAGCACACGCCACCGACAGCACCATCAAACCCTAAGCCCAAAGGAAAGCTACACAGCCTCCTGAATCCAACCGACGATACAGAACTCCAGAACTTGACGTAAAAGTTGACGCTGTACCATCAACTTTTTTATATGGATGGGAGGTGTTATATAAGTTTATGCTATGAACTTAGAACGAACTTATATCGCAACGACAATTCAACATTCCCAGCTGACTCAGCGACTTTGCTTATTCGGCATAATATATGTTATAAATTGTAAAACTGCTCTGTTTTATTCATTATTACTCTGTCTGTAGTTAGTTTATATTGTTATTTTTTATTTTATATTTCAAACGTTATATTTTTGTACAAGTTAAATAAATCTTTTTTAAAAACTCAATTTTGAAAAGTGTGATATAACATATATATATATATATATATATATATATATATATATTTGTTTTTACGTTTTCGCGGGCACTAAATGTGTTCGGTGGTTTCCGGGAATTCAACGGGGTAGCTGATAACTGATACCTGCCGGGATCGATGGTAAAATGACGACGTTTCGGCAGAGTCACAAATATAGGTATTCCAAATAATTTTGAAAAAAGCGTGACCTCCCAATTTTTGGTAGGATTGTACTTTGTAACCTAAAAGTTTTCGTCATTTGCAGTTTCAATGGAGTTCATAAAATAAAAAATATATATGTGCAACAGCCTTATAAAAACTACAATCTTTAATATATTTTCTGTTGTCCGTGATTACCAAGTTGTTACACCACACCTTCGGAAGATTGTGAAAATAATGTAGTAATAAAATAATTAAAATTACAACAAAAACTTACAAAATAATTAAAACGAAAATTACTGCTTGTTACTACTTGTCCCAAAAATCAATACTGATCTACTACAACTATTTTACTACTGAATAATAAAAGATGGTCTTTACATGATTTAAGAGCAGGTAACGCTTCTTCCATATAGAATTGCTCAATAGTTTGACCGTTTTCGAAGGAAAAATATGTTCAATAAAAATATATTTCTTTGTAGAATAGACCTATAAATGTATCTAATTTACCCTAACAAATCAGTAAATGCATTGAATTTAATATATTTTAAATACACATCGTTAAAATGTCGATGGCATGTTTATTTTAGGTGAAAATCACTTACCTTGTAATAAAACCAGGATTTTGCAGGAATGGAACGATGTAATAATAACTAAATTGTTTATTAAATAAAATGCATAAACACAAAACAGTAACTAACTGATTCCCTACCTAAAAATAATTGAAAGATTCGGCCTTTAAATATATTCATATATGTAGTTATAATTTTTAATATAAAAAAATTAATCATTTTAAAATATTAACATTACATTAAATAATGAATTAATATTAAATGTAATTTCTCAAACATTAGTTAATACCTACCTATATTTTTCAAAAATATTTTTTGATTTGAGACTGAAACATTTTAATTGTCTTAAAGTAAGAAATAAAACAAAATAGAAACTTTATTCTGACATTTCACAGTTAACGATTTCAGCTCATAAGCAGAAAAGGAAATCAATCATCTACCAACTAAAAAGTTAGTATGAAGGTGTTATACCTACTATTACATTCCAAATAACTACAAATATTTTATTAAAATGTACTATTAATAAACCTTCAACCTAAATCTTAAGAATCAATATAATTTTGAATGTTGTGGTTGATACTTGATTTAAATCCATGATGAGAAAACACAAAAACGAAAAATTAACTTCGAGATTTACACTTTACTTAATATCTATATATAAATAGGCAAAGACAATACGGGTAGGTACCATATTCTCCTGTCACTCAACCGATTTGCTTTATTATTGTTTTGTTTAGTAGCTACAGACGACCTTCAGTGCAGAATGTTAAAATTAATTTATAATATTGGTTCAATAATTAAATAATAAAAAAGTCATTATTTACATGCATACTATCAATGCCAAACAGTGCGGCCAGATTGCTTGGAGAGAAAATCATACGATAAGTTGACTCCAATGTGAAAGACAAACTAAATTAAATGTAAAATTAAACTTGGCCCTGCGCTAAAGTTAGCCTACATAGTCATGCTATTTAAATAGGACCAACGAAAAATTATAATACATAATCTTGGGAGCTCGCAAGTTTACAGTTTGCGACTTTCATAGCATTGTAAATATGGTTTGTCAACTAAAATCAAAATTAAGTTGCACCTAATCAATTTATTTTTGATATCTTCTTTATTTTAACCATATACTTTTAATTTAGAGTCATTTTATTTTTGTCGGATAACTTTCATATATGTTTAAATAAGATTACAGAAAATTGTAAAATTATGAACAAATTCACGATAAATAGGTAGATCTGACAACACTTAATGCTCAGCCATCTGCCGGAATTCTGATTTAAATTTTGACAATTCATTACTTTTGTAGCGATTAGGTTGAAAGTTTTCAATTCAGTAAGACAAGGTTTCAAAAGTATTTTCTACATAAAACAGAAATTGTCATCGGTTACTCCGTTGGTAAGTAAATTTTTTATATTGAAAATCATACTGGAAATTAATGTTTTCTGACAATGTGGGTATCTTATAGTTAATTAATTTTACATTACATGGCCCCATTGCTGCAAAGTTCTGACTGTTAAAAACATTTTAAAGATTTGTTTGAATATATTAGGTTAAGGTATTATTTATTCTAGAGTCAAATATATTTTTTTACATACATATTACCTTTGATGTCGTACACTGCTGGCTTTAAAATGTACAAACTAAATGTTAAAAAAAATTAAAATCCAAAACGCTCTACACGATAATAGAAACCAGTGCGTAAATATATATGCTAGGTTGGTTTTCAAATGATAATAAACACGGCAGTGGCTGGGTAACGCTCTTTCAGACCAAGTGATGACCATCTTTTACTATCTTTGGAGTTGCCTATAGTTCAATAGGAAGATATTTAGTGTTGCAAATTATAGATCAGTATTGATTTTTCGGACAAGTAGTACTAACTTTCGTAGAAAATAATATTTGTAATTTTTTGTTATGATTATAATTCTGTCATTAATATAATATAATTTTTCCAATATTCCGAAGTGTTGTGCAACAAATCATCAATCAGCGGATAATTGAAATGTCATTAAATATTAGAGTTTTCATTGGGTTGTTTGTCATCTCTATTTTTAAAATCGGTTGTGTAAATGTTGGAAACTTGTTGGTTACAAAAAAAATCCACCGATAATTAGATCGAACATGTTGCATAGACATATTTATGTAAAATTAATCCTACAATTATATACATAAATAAAAAATATTTCGTGAATCTATACTATTATAAAATTGTAAGTTTGTTTGTTTGTAGATATAGCGAAAAAACTTCTACCATGTTGGGTAATTCAATTACTCAATTGGTTCCACCGTACGCACAAAATATTAGATAGTGGCATCAGCTTAGCTTTTATTCAAAATTCGGAATGTGCAAATGTAAAATGTTTCGATTTAACAAAAATTAACATATATCAAGAGTAATTTTACAGGGTGTTCTGTATATAGGAAACTTAGAGCGGAGTAGAATTATATGGAGTTAAAAAATCTAAAAAAAGTTATATTTGGTGTCCTATGAGATGGATATATACGATGTGGTGGAAATATATAATGAGTGGGCCATAAATAGTTCCATATACCAAGTGGTTGAAAAAGGGTAGATATTTATAAAGTTTGGATAAAAAATCTTAAATTTTTTTTTTATGAAAGCAGTTAGTATCTTTGAATTATGTTCAGAAGATATTACTGCTATGAAATGGGTTGAAGAAATATTAGAAGCAGTTGTTTATACAGGGTTGTTGGCATATAAGATGGAGTCGAATATAGTTTATGGTGTGGTAAAAACTTGTTTTATATCCGCAAGTATTTGCATATATAGGATGACTGAAATATATAGCGGAGTATAATTACAGCCATAAAGTTGGGTTTAAAAAATATTATAAAGAATTGTTCTGATCTACAAGCTGTTCCATATACCGGATGGTTGAAATATAGGGCGGAGTGGGATTCTAAGGATACAGGGTGGTACAAAAATGTTATATTGTGTGGCAAATAAGTAGTTGTATATAAAAAATTATTGAAATATAGGGTTGTGTAGAGTTATAATTGTACAGGATGGGTAAAAAATGCTAGAAAAATTTTGTTATACAGCAGTTGCTTATAGGGAGTAGGTACCTGAAATATGGGGCGAGGTAAAGTTATAGTAATACATTGTGATTCAAACAAGGTTAGAAAATATTGCAAATGAAGGGTGGAGAGAAATTATACGTTATAAAGTTGTTGAAAAAATATGAGGAAAAATTGTGAAATAGCGTAGTTCATAATAAGTTGTAGAGATAGGATAGTTGAAATAGAGGGTGGAGAATTGTTATGGTTAATTATTTAAAAAAAGTTATATTGGTTGGCCAATAAGCAGCAGCGTATACAAGGTAGTTGTAATACATACAAGGTGATTCAAAAACACGTTGAACAAAACTGTTAACATATAGGGTGCCCAATAAATGTTGCGGTTTTGGTGAATTATATTGGGCATTGATGGATTTATAGTTATACATGGTGGTAAAACAATTGTAATACTGGCTGGCCGAAAAGTAGTTGCATATACAAGGTGGTTGAAATAGCGGGTGGAGAAGAATTACAGAGTGATTAAAAGAATGTTAGAAAAAGCTGCATATAAGGGGTGGTTGAAATATAAGTTGGAGACAGATTATACTTTCAAGGGCAGTTAAAAAATAGATATGTAGCGTAGTCCATAAGCAGTTGCATATATAAGATAGTGAGTAGTCCAGTTATAGTTAGGAGTTTAAAAAATGTTATATTTAGTAGCCCCTAAGCAGATGCCCATACAGGGTGATTGAAATATTTTGTAGAGTAAAATTATGATTATACAGGATGGTTCAAAAATAAGTTATAAGGTTTGACAAATTGGCAGCGGTGTATACAGGATGGTTTTATTGTAGTTGGAAGTAGAGTTAGTTATACAAAGCAGCAAAAAAAATTGAATAAAATAGTTATACAGGGTGGCCAATAAGCAGTTGCAGTTTGAGTGTTTAAATAAAAGTTTTCTGTTACGGTGAAAAACTGTGTTTTTACATTTCTGACACACCAAGGGTTCCACAGGTATTTCCATTAGGGTGGATCAAAAAAAGTTACAAAAAATTTGTTATATAGGGTAGGCCATGAACAGTTGCATTCTACTATATGGAATATCTGAAATATGGGGAGAAGCAAGATTGTAGTTTTAGAGTGTGTTTAACACAATGTTAGAAACGTTGCATATAAAGGGTGATTAAAATATAGTGTAAAGAAAAATTGTCCTTTAAAAGGTGATTCCAAAAATATCTGAAATATTCTTATACAGCGTAGACCATACGCAGTTGCATAGCTGAAATATAGGGTCGATAAGAGTTATAGTCAGGTGTTCAAAAAGTTATATTGGGTGACAAATAAACAGCAGCATATGATGGTTGTAGTATAGGGTGAAGTAGACTTATATTTATTCAAAAAATGTTGAATAAAACAATATATAGGGTGACCCATAAGTACTTGCAGGTTGGATGAAATATATTCGGGATTGGTGGACATTCTGTACGCGGGTGAAACCGCGGGTAACGGTTAGTACTATTATAAAATTGTAAGTTTGTCTGTTTGTTTGTTTGTTGGGGAATCACGTAAGAACTACTTAACTGATTTTGCTAAATCTTTTTTTGTTGCGAAGCCTATAGTTTGACTTAAAATCTGGTAGATATTTTATCCCTCTAAATTGACAGAAACGGTAGATATAGCGAAAAAACTTCTACCATGTTACAATTACTCAACAAAATATTAGCTACTGGCATCAGGTTAGCTTTTGTTCAAAATTTGGAACGTGCAAATGTAACATGTTTCGATTTAACAAAAATCAACTGATATAACAAGCGTAATTTTACAGGGTGTTCTGTACATAGGAAACTTAGAACGCAGTAGAATTACATGGATTTAAAAAATCTAAAAAAAGGTATATTTGGTGTCCTATAAGCAGCTGGATATATACAATGTGGTGGAAATAAGAGGGAGTGAATTAGTTATACGGGGTGGTCCAAAAAAGTTATATTGAGTGGGCCATAAACAGTTCCATCAAGTGGTTGAAAAAGGGTAGAATATTTATACAGTAAATAAAAAATCTTAAAAAATGTGTTAGGTAAGCAATTAGGATCTTTGAATTATGTTCATAAGATACTAAAGTTATGAAATGGGTTGAAGAAATGTTAGAAGTAGCTGTTTATACAGTGTTTGAAATATAAGATGGAGTGGAATTATAGTTTATGTTGTGGTTAAAAACTTGTTTTATATCCACAAGTAATTGCATATACAGGATGTTTGAAATATGTAGTATAATTACAGCTTTACAGGTGGCTTTAAACAATATTATAAAGTAATGTTATAATATTGTTATGATCTATAAGCTGTTCCATTTACCGGATGGTTGAAATATAGGGTGAGGTAGTATTCTAAGGATGCAGGGTGGTATAAAAATGTTATATTTAGTGGCAATTAAGTAGTTGCATATAAAAGGTTGTTGAAATATGGGGTGGTGTACAGTTGTACAATACGGGTAAAAAATGCTAGAAAAATTGGGTTATATAGCAGCTGCATATATGGAGTCCCTGAAAATGGTGCGCAGTAAAGTTATAGTTATACAGTCATTCAAACAAGATTAGAAAATATTGTAAATGAAGGGTGGTTTAAATAAAGTGAGGAGAGAAATTATTCTTTAATATGTCTTGAAAAAATATGAAGAAAAATTATGAAATAGCGTAGTTCATAATAAGGTGCAAAGATATGATAGTTGAAATATTCGGTGAAGAAGTGTTATGATAATTATTTAAAAAATGTTATATTGGTTGACCTATAAGCAGTAGCGTATTCAGCGTAGTTGTAATACATACAAGGTGATTCAAAAACATGTTGAGCAAAATTGTTATATTCGGTGCCCAATAAGCAGTGTCGGTTTTGGTGAGACATATTTGGCATTGATGGATTTATAGTTATACAGGGTAGTGCAAAAAATGTTTTACTGGGTGGCCGATAAGTAGTTGCAAATACAAGGTGGTTGAAATAGCGGGTGGAGTAGATTTATAGTTAAACAGGTTTGATAATATTTTTTTGTAGGATAGAACATGGGCTGTTGCATATATGCAATATCTGAAACATCGATCGAAGTAAAATTATAGTTCATACAGTGTGATTAAAACAATGTTAGAAAAAGCTGCATATAAGGTGTGGTTGAAATACAAGGTGGAGACAAATTATACTTTCAAGGTTGGTTCAAAAATGGTTATATAGCGTATTCCGTAAGCAGTTGCATATATAAGATAGTGAATGGACCAGAGTTATAGTTAAGTGTTTTATATTTGGTGGCCTCTAAGCAGATGCACATACAGGGTGGTTGAAATATTTTGTAGAGTAAAACTATAGTTATACAGTGTAGTTAAAAAATAAGTTGTAATGTTTGACAAATTGGCAGCGGTGTATACAGGATGGTCTTAATATAGATGGAAGTAGAGTTAATTATACAAAGCGGTTAAAAAAATGTTGAATAAAATTTTTATATAGGGTGGCCAATAAGGAGTTACAGTTTGGGTAAGGGTTTAAATAAAAGTTTGGTGTTAGGGTGCAAAACTGTGTTTTTATATTTGTGACACCAAAGGTTCGACAGGCATTTCCATTAGGATGGAGCAAAAAAAGATTAAAAAAAAGTTATATAGGGTGACCACAAACAGTTGCATTCTAATATGGAATATCTGAAATATGGGGAGAAGCAAGATTATAGTTTTAGAGTCAGTAACACAATGTTAGAAAAAGCTGCATATAATGTTTGATTAAAATATAGAGTAAAGAGAAATTTTACTTTAAAAGGTGGATCAAAAAATATCAGAAATAATTGTTATACAGTGTATACCATAAACAGTTGCATAGCTGAAATATAGGGTAGAGAAGAGTTAAAGTCAGGGGTTCAAAACACAAATAAACCGCAGCATATACAAGATGGTTGCAATATAGGTTGAAGTAGAGTTACAGTTACTCAAGGTGATTAAAAAAATGTCGAATAAAATTGTTATATAAGGTGGCCCATAAGTACTTGCAGTTTGCGTGAAATATATTCGGAATTGGTGGATTTATAGTTAAGTAGGGTGGTTCAAACAAGTTAGAACATTTTTTATATAGGATAATCCATATGTTTCATAAGTTATTTCTTTTTGGGAAGGCTTGAACATTCAGTACGCGGGTGAAACCGCGGGTAACGGCTAGTTATTTCTATAAATGTAATCCAAATGAAATAATAGGGATAGCAAAGGCCTGGTTACAGATAAAATAACGTCAATAATGTTCAACTCATAATTTTAATGAATTAGGGTCGAATTTCGACCACTGGGCGACGGCTAGTTAAAATAAAATAAAATTAAATAAAGTGTAAATTTCGAAGTTTATTTTTCGTTTTTGTGTTTTATCAATATAATTTCACTAACTTAAATGAAACACATAGCAAGCAATGACTATTTCTGTTTTGTATGGAAAATATAAAGAAATATAATGCACCTACTGTTAATTAATTAAAATAAGTAATTCTCACATTTGTTAAAAAATTTTCGCAGTGAAAAAATGTGAAATCTTGAACTTTACATCTTGAATTTACAACTGACCTTTACCATCATGCTATAATAATCTTACGCCAAACATTCTGAGATGTCAAAATTCAAACCAAGGCACCACATCAAAGGGTTGCCAGATCTAACTATTTGTCTTGAACATTACACTCACTACATTAAATCACGTTTTTTATAATCTTATTCAAATTATATGAAATTTATACGGTAAAATTAATAAAATATAATCAGAAATAAATTCATCAATTTTAGTTGACAAACCATATTTACAAAGCAATGAAAGTTGCAAACTTGCGAAAGCCCAATGAATGGTCATTATTATGTAATATAAATTTTCTTGGGATCTATTTCAATAGCATGACAATGTATAATAACTTTAGGAACTGGTGAAAATTTGTTACTTTCTGGTTTAATTTAATTCCTCTTTCATATTCGAGTCAGTCCATGTTACAATTTTCTCTCCAAGCAATCTGGCGACACTGTTACTGTTATCTGTTTGGCATTGACATTGACAGTATGGACGTAAATAATGTTTTTTTATTACATTTTATTTAATGAATGAGCGAATATAATAAATAAATTTTAGCATTCTGCACTGAAGGTCGTTAATAGCTGCTAAACAAAGAAAATCGGTTGAAGGACAGAGAAGAAAATGGTACCTAACCGTTTTGTCTTTGCCTATTTATATGTAGATATTATTTTAAATTTAGCAATTCATATAATATCCTCTTTAATACCAGCGTCATTCTGGTCACTTTATGAACTTCTTATTTACTGCTTTCAGGTGGACACTTTTTGAATTTAATCCTTATATAAGTTTGTCATCCTTGTCTCTATCATCTATAAACTTTGGTAACTATCTTTTTGCGGAGTTCTAGTTTGTCATGCTTGTCTCTACCATCCAGAAATTTGCTCTTTTTTGTGCTGTTCCGACGTACGTCAAGTCTCTAATTTAAAATATCGCAAATAGAAAATTGAAATGTGTATTAGAACGAAAAGCACATTTACTATAATTTATTGATTTTGAATAAACGAAGGGACTCTTAATATACATACTGGTCCCTGTTTCTTACACAGAAAACTAAGATGTATGGATATTTCAGAGATGAAACAAGTGTGGTGTCGGTCGGAACTGCATAATTATACTCATCTATTTTCATATGTGTACGTGTATGCCTCGGTTAAGAAGCTTGCGCAAACATTGGACATTTTAATGATCATTTCTCCTTATTCTTCACAATCACATATTGTTAATTATTCTAAGTTGCCTTGGAATTTGTTTTTATTACTATTATTCTTAAGTCATACTTAAATAATCCAGACTTTCTAGGCTTAAAAATGATCTACACTAGTCTAAGAAGCAATTCCTCTAGCCGTTGGCAGAGAAAACGGATCCCGGTACTCAAGCAGTTTTTCAATGAATCTGAATCCGGTTATAAACCCACAGTTTAGAACGAATAGCCCTACTTACAATATTTACTTAAAACAAGGTATAACATTCAACGATCCTTACCGAGCCACGAAAAACTACTTTCACAGAGAGAACCAAACCAATTTAATTTATGTTTTGGTATATCTTAAGCTGTGGCAGTTATACTGATTTAAAAACAGTGTCATTACTTTGACTCAGAGTTTTGCTTTAGACACCATTGTTTACTCCTACCATATACGATGCATTGTCATACCCTTGACACCAGTTTACATCCAAATGAAGTTCGTACAATCTCAGCAGAAACGAGGCCAACAGACATTGCAATCCTAAATAAAAATTTTCCACATAACTGATATCAGCAGTGCAACCTTTAATATTGAAAAAATATTTACATGACATCATGGACAACATTTTATTACTAACAACTTTTCAGTACGCCGTTTAGCTCGATTTGAATACATTTCCTAAAATAATGGGCATTATTAGGGCTATGCAATACAGTGTTTTAGATTGTTTTGTTTGCCTATTCCACTGTAGTAATAAAATATACTCGACGCTGCTGATTAACTGTGCTGATAAATTTTGTGAGTTTTGTGATGCACATGATAAGTTCATCCAATCTTGAAATCATTCTTTTAATATTTTATCGCGAAATGAATTCCGACATCCAGGAGTTTCAGGAAAATCTAGCTCACAGAGACTCCAAATCGGGAATAGTCCTTTGTGTAACGCCGTTTCCCTCTGATTCCTGGCATAGAAATCAAACAAAATAATCGTAGGTTTACTAAACCCTGTCAAAGAAATTACGATACTAACTTTTCGAGATTTTTCAATCCATTGAACGCAAGACCATATATTGTTTCTAGTCGAGAACCTTCATCAGTTGCGCCCTCCTGAACTGATTGAATTCTCGAATAATTGTTTATGTATACAGCACATATAACTGAATTTAATATTTTATTTTTATTAATATACATAAATACATATAACTGAATTTAATATTTTATTTTTATTAATACACATAAATAATTGTTCGAGAATTCAATCAGTTGAGGGGAGCTCAACTGATAAAGGTTCTCGGCTAGAAACAATATATTTTATAGTATCGTAATTTCTTTGACAGGTTTTAGTAAATCTACGAATTTGTTTGTGTGATTTCTATCCTAGGAATCACAAGGAAACGGCGTTACATACACTACGATTCCGATTTGGAGTCTCTGTGAGCTAGATTTTCCTGAATGTCGCAATTCATTTCGCGATAAAATATTAAATTCAGTTATATGACTGTATACATAAATAATTATTCGAGAATTCAATTAATTGACCAAACTCAATATATTGTCTTGCGTTCAATGGATTGAAAAATCTCGAAAAGTTAAAATCATTCCTTTCCCAAACAAAAATGAGATCGTCTGTTGAATAAACAGCAACAAATAGAACATACTTTGAATATTCAGACTTTCTTTGACATTTTGTCTTACCAAGTTACGTGTTATTATAAACCTAAATATCTACGAGTATAAGACGCGTTAACCAAATGCTTCTTTGTATTTGCAAATCGATTAAACTGAAAATTGAATTGAGTTATACTATTGTACAAGCTGGAGATCCATGATATTTTTATTCCATCTGTGGCACGCCACACGTTGGTGCTAAAATGCCACACCAAAATGTTACGTGACGCCAAATTTCTACCCTACCTAGTTATGCTAAGGGCAGAAGAAGGTATGTCCGGTAGTCTCAGTGAAGACGGGGGGGGGGGGTCGTTTTATTTGAACGTATATGCCAGGTTTTGCTTGGCGATATAAATAAAGAGAGAAAATAAGGGCACCAGGTAGATTCCCCTATACCTTCTAAATACACAGGACACATACCCGTCCTAAAATATCTGCTATAGTAAGTTTTTGCTAATTTGGGGCGCTAAATTTCTAAATATAAATAAATAAATGTTGTGATCAAAAGGAATAATAAGCATCCAACAGTTCCAAAATATAAGTTTAATTTGCGCGAACAGATTAGTACAAGGCGCTAAAAATATGCCATAGGGCACTCTATTAATGCAAAACAGTCTTAGAATGTTTAAGTTAAATATACCTAGGTAAAAAAAATGAAATGAAACAAATATACACTTAAGGACAGAGATTCAAACTGTACATATAAACATGTGAGATCCTGAATAACCTGGATACAAAAATTTAAATATTCCTCTAATACAATAATTCTAATCATTAGAATATTTAACTAAATCGTCAATATCAAACACTACATTAATGGGAACCGATCATAATTACCTGATATTTGTCATTCAATAAAATTCAGAATTCCGTCGTTGGTGTCATCTATACTACACTCGAGCTCGAGGGTAAGTGCAATCGATCAAAATAATAATAATAAACCCGATAGTAGGCTAATGGTCTTTACTTTCGGTTAACAAATTCTATTTTGTTAATTTCAAATCAAATACTAAGGTTTAAAAAAATAAATGGAAGAAATACGACAAGAGTAGAAGGAGAAAAGAAGTAGAAAGAAGAAGAACCCTAAAAAAAAGAAAATATCTATCAATAGTCTGACAATATGAGAAATCGGCTAGTGAACAAACAAAAATCACTTACCCTATCGACCAAAGGGGTTCTTATACCAAAGTTTCCATTGTGAGGGTGGCCCTAAATACCATGACCACTCCGAAGAATGACGCAACAACAGAAGTTTTCAAATCCTCAATGAGAAAAGTATTCCAGCAACTAATCAACAGTACTACAATATGCTGGAACACAATGTAGGGATTTCCATATAACTCCCGAACTCGGATGGCTTATCAAAAGCCAGTATACTAGTGAAAAATCCCTTAAAAACAACTGCACGACTTCTCCAGTTAACCTCACACAATTTTCTACTCGCACATCCTTCCCGCCTTGTCGACGACAATGACAACTGTCAAGAAAACACACAATGCCAACCAAAAATATTCGATAAATCAATTCGTCTCAACAGGTCAAATTCAAACATCCTTCAAAAATAAATCAGAACGAAAAACAATAAATACGACGAAATCAGCGCGCAAACGGTAGGTTATCGATCGCTAACGGGACGGACGAATAAAAGCAATATTTTGACTGGTCTTAAACGCCTTTATTTCTACTGAGTAGCTAGGGCAAAAATATAACGTCACAATCCCCCCCTTGCTTGAAGAAATTTTTCCAAAATTTCCCAAACGAGTAGGCAAGCTAATCGTCGCCAGGATCCTGCTTAAGATCTTTGGCATGCCAAATGCCCCTAGAATTACCCTGTTCATCCCGAAGCTCGTATGTCCAAGGAGAAAGCTTCCTTTTAATGTAAAATGGTCCAATATACCGAGGAGCCAGTTTCTGAGTAAAGTGTTTAGCTGCATCGGATAACACAAAGTTCCTCCTCCATACTGGTTGGTTAGGATAGTATTCTATCTGTCTACATCTCAAGTTATAACGGTTACAGGTCTTCTTAGATGCTTCCTCTAATCTCTTCTGCACCTCGGAAAACATCTTTGTGAAGGCTAAGTTACGACTACTCTCGCCAGTTTGTTTACCATCTTCTGTTCCAACAAGCTCCGCTGCGACATAGTCAGAACCTGACAACATCATGTTTCTACCAAACTTCACGAAAAACGGAGTTACTTTAGTGACCTCATGTTTGGATGTGCGTATTGCACAAGCTATTTTGTCAAGATTTTCATTCCAACGCTGGTGATTGTCGGAAGAGTAAATAGATAACATAGTCTTTAGAGTTCGGTTTATTCTCTCAGTAGGATTGGCTCGGGGTTGATATGAGGCACAAAATTTAATTTTACACTCATAGTCTCTTGCAAGTTTTAGAAATTGTCGGCTTCTATATTGTGATGCATTGTCACAAATAATGACGCGAGGTACACCAAATTTAAGAAACACTTCCGACTCTATTTTCTTAATTATTGTGTCCCCAGTGGTTTTTCTCAAAGGAAACATGAGAGGAAACTTACTCAGATAATCAGTGACCACCAATATGTATGTATTTCCATGTTTTGATTTTGGCAAAGTATCTACGAGATCAGTATATATTCTTTCCCACGGCCTGGAGGGTTTTGGATGGGAAGCGAACTTATCAGTGCGCATCTCTTGTGAAACTTTATGGGCCACGCAAGTACGACAACGTTGAACAAAAACAAAAAATAATATTTTTCAGCTACACGAGCGAACGTTTTATACACCCCGCAGTGTCCTGAAATTGGAGGTTCATGAGCAGAGACAATTACCCGAAGTCGGTCGGTTTTAGGTAAGACCAGTTTCCATGAATCAGCAGGTACCGATAGTTCAGAAAACTCAGTAGGAACATGCTTCCAAAGTTGTCCATCCTGCTCTCTATAAGAAGAATAATTGAGCGGTTTCTTCCTAACGCGTTCTAACATGGCTACATACCATTTATCTGTAATCGGCTTCGACAACAGGAAATCCATATTGCAGGGATCAATGTAGTCAATTACGGGAACACTACGATAAAGAGTGTCTGGTAGATCGAAGTCTTTGCCCTTACAATATATAATCTAAAACAAAACTGTTGAGGTCTTACAGCTCAACGAGCAAGTCTACTTGATAAATCCTTCAAATTATGCAACCAACACAAACTATAATGGTCGGTAATCACCGTAACCTCTACACCCTCAATATAAGGTCTTAGCTTTTCAAGGGCCCAAACCACGGCAAGGCATTCCCTCTCGGTAGTTGAATAAACACGTTCTTGCCTGGTGAGGGACCTACTAAGGTAACAAATCACATGGTCACCGTCTTCATATGGTTGTAACAACACGGCACCTATCCCATAACCAGAAGCATCTGTCTGGATAACGAACGGTCTATAGTAATCCGAACAGCTAAGAATAGGAGCAGAGACTAAATACTCCTTAATAACCCTGAAAGAATTTGCACATTCTTCCGTCCACATAAATCTACTATTTTTCTTAAGCAAGGCTGCAATTGGTGCGATAATTGTTGAAAAATCTGGCACAAATCTCCTATACCATGAAAATGTCCCGACAATCCGACGAACCTCCCTGACATTGGTTGGCGGTGGAATCTCTAACATCGCCTTCACTTTGTCTGAGTCGACATGAAGTCCATTCCTGTCAACAACGTATCCTAAATATTTCATCTCGGGTTTACAAAATTGACATTTCTCCGGACTAACGGTAATGTTGGCTTCCCTAAGACGACGGAAGACTTCATCCAAGAGAGTTAAGTGTTATTTAAATATCTGACTTACCACCACTACAACATCTAAATAAACAAAAATGTAAGGTTCGAGATCATTCCCTAAAACTTGATCTATCAGCCTTTGCCAACGAGCTGGAGCGTTGTGCAACCCAAAAGGCATACGACAAAACTGAAATAATCCTCTATTAGGCACTGAGAAAGCTGCATAGGCTTTAGAATCATCGGCCATTTTGATTTGCCAAAAGGCAGACCTTGGAAGTGGATAATTATCGCGGATCGTGACAGAATTTAACTTCCTAAAATCAACGCAAAAGCGATATGACCCGTCCTTCTTCTTAACTAAGAGAGTGGGAGAAGACCAAGGACTAGTTGACGGTTCTACTACACCAAGTCGCAACATTCCCTCTAATTGCTTGTCAATTCCCCTTTGAATAACTGGGTTCACCCTGTAGAAACGCTGCTTAATCGGTTCGCTATTGGTCACAATAACATGTTCCGTCCTTTCTGTACAACCTAATTGATCACCCATCAATGCCACGTTACGATCCACCACTGCCTGAAGTCTGGACCTCTCCAGAGGACTAAGTACAGTCTGATCAAAAACATGACTTATCGTATCAACTCCAACAGGTTCACTAGTAAAATGCCATTCATTACGCCTTAAATCAGGAACTATACCCATATCTAGCCAAAAATCTGCTCCAAGGATGAGTACATGGGGAAGTTCAGGAACGACCAAGACTTCTATTAGTCTAAACTTGTCCCTTAAAGACAAAGGTAACTGTACACTACCCACACTACAACATTTATTGCCATTTGCCACAGTACAACTAACTACCCTGCTGTAATTAATAGATAATCCAAGGTCCTTAACAATCCCTAAACCCTGAATACCAATGATTGTCCTTGATGCCTCAGAATCCAAAAGTCCTAGAACAACTTTACATAAAATGTTCACCGACAAGTAAGGCCTCTCATCGCCAACGGCATTCTCTAAGATATAGTCCAAAACACCCTGAAATTTGTTGATTGGAGTCTGCTCAACAACACGACTACACCAATCACCTAGTCGCGCGTCAATCCGTTTCCCTGAGAATTACGATTACAGCCATTACATGTTTCAGAGTAACACCCTCTTTTTTACATTTATAACAGAATTTACCCCGAACCACAGCACATCCAACAGCGCGATGTTCTGCTTGGTTACACCTAAAACAAACAATATCCCTAGAACGATCTCGATTACTACTCCGAGACGATAACGATCCACTAACACTAGCCACGTCTGCCTCAATATATGCAAAATCCGGTTCCAGAGCACTAGTCTTCCTAGAAGGTGCGGAATAACTCTCCACAAATTCCTTCCGCGCTTCCAGACGCTTGCCTAACTCTTTCAGCTGAGAAATAGAATTAATGTCTACCAAAGCCAACTGGTTTTGATAAAATGGAGCAATATTCCTCATCAGAATTTTTAGATTAGTCTGCTCAGAAACTGAGCAAGTCAATCTATTGAAATACCCCAACATGATAGCAAGATAGGTTCCCATCGACTCATCATGTCCTTGAGTTCTCTTGCGAATCTCCTCGAAAAGCTTTTCATTGCAGGTGGAAGAAAGGCATTCTTCCCTCAGCAAATCCGTGAACTCATCCCAAGTACTAACCTCATCACGATAGGCCAAGTAGAACTGATAAGCCCTGCCATCAAATAAATCAATACCAGACTGTAAAAGATCATTCTTGGTTACATGCCTTGCAACCCTTAACTCTTCTACTCTTTCCAGAAAAGCACTTAACGAAAGACCTCTCCGGTCCACAGAAAATTTAAGGTTCCATTTACTAGGGGGAACAGGTTTAAACGAAAGTGAACTACCCTGATTAGCATTTGGAGATACACTCGATGACCTACGAGACAGAGGATTGGTTTGTGCGAACTGTGTAAAATTTGCCGCACCGGGTAGCGGTAGAAGAAAACTAACTTGAGGCGGTTCAACTTGATCTTGATCAGAAGAGCCCTTTACCCTGTTCACATACAATCGATCCAACAGTAACAACGCTTGAGACAACACAACAGGTGGCCTACGGGTGGCCTCGACAGGCAAGTTATCTATTCTACCCAATAAGTGAGAGATTTTACTTTGGAGCTTGCTAAAAGCATTACTCGTGGTGGATTCCTTGAATAACTGCACCTTGGGCCTAAGATCGTCCAACTTCCTCTCCACAGCAGCCAAATCTTCTTCTGGAGAAAATGGATATGGCGAGTAACAGCATGACACATCTGATCTACAGTGCCTGTAGCAATACCTCTTCTCACTACTTCATAACTTAACTCTTCCTGATTCAACCACTTCACCTGCATTTCCTCAAAGCCATGATAACGAAATTTCTAAAAGACCAAACTAAACTCTTTTCATCAAATTGCAAATGATTCACCCTAAATAACGCTTGGCCGAATCAAGTTTGTTGACTTGCACAAGATATAATAAATGAAATGATAAAACAAATATAATATCAAAAATAATAACAATTTATGGCACAAAATGCTCAATTAATGCCAATATCTAGATAAATATCAATAAATCAGCGCTATAAAAATTAAATCAACTTAAAAGTACCAGTCAATGGTTTGAAAATGCTAATATGAACTAAACAAATAAATAAAAACCTACATTACTTGAATTTAAAACTCTGAATGCACAAAAAAAATCGGGCCCCACACGTTGTGTGTCAAAAATTCTACAGGGTGCCAAAATTGCTATCGGGCCCCACGTTGGGCGCCAGTTTGGCACGCCACATGTTGATGCTAAAATGCCACACCAAAATGTTGCGTGACGCCAAATTTCTACCCTACCTAGTTATGCTAAGGGCACAAGCAGGTATGTCCGGTAGTCTCAGTAAAGACGGGGGGGGTTCGTTTTATTTGAACGTATATGCCAGGTTTTGCTTGGCGATATAAATAAAGAGAGAAAATAAGGGCACCAGGTAGATTCCCCTATACCTTCTAAATACACATAATCAGGACACCTACCCGTCCTAAAATATCTGCTGTAGTAATTTTTGCTAATTTGGGGCGCTAAATTTTTAAATATAAATAAATAAATGTTGCAATCAAAAGGATTAATAAGCATACAACAGTTCCAAAATATAAGTTTAATTTGCGCGAACAGACTAGTACAAGGCGCTAAAAATATGCCATAGGGCACTCTATTAATGCAAAACAGTCTTAGAATGTTTAAGTTAAATATACCTAAGTAAAAAAATGAAATGAAACAAATATACACTTAAGGACAGAGATTCAAACTGTACATATAAACATGTGAGATCCTGAATAACCTGGATACAAATATTTAAATATTCCTCTAATACAATAATTCTAATCATTAGAATATTTAACTAAATCGTCAATATCAAACACTACATTAATGGGAACCGATCATAATTACCTGATATTTATCTTTCAATAAAATTCAGAATTCCGTCGTTGGTGTCATCTATACTACACTCGAGCTCGAGGGTAAGTGCAATCGATCAAAATAATAATAATAAACCCGATAGTAGGCTAATGGCCTTTACTTTCGGTTAACAAATTCTATTTTATTAATTTCAAATCAAATACTAAGGTTTTTATTATTGTAAAAATAACTGATGAAACAGTAACCAGATACACAAATTGTCACTTATCTGAAACCACAGCTGAAGCTGAAGTTAGAGTCCCATGCGCTCACTCCACCACTGGAACTCTGATGATAGAAATACCAGAAATACAGTGTTCGTGTATGCACCATCAACTAGTTCATCTGCATGCTAAGTCCATGATCGGCATGATACCATAATGCCAAACCAGGTCTGTGTTCTAGTGTCGTAATAGAACAGCAAAATATAACCGCAATCTCACTGGATGGAGAACAAAAACAGGAACGCAGCACGTAGAAGCAAAAAAAATAAATGGAAGAAATACGACAACAGTAGAAGGAGAAAAGAAGTAGAAAGAAGAACCCTAAAAAAAAGAAAATATCTATCAATAGTCTGACAATACGAGAAATCGGCTAGTGAACAAACAAAAATCACTTACCCTCTCAACCAAAGGGGTTCTTATACCAAAGGTTCCATTGTGAGGGTGGCCCTAAATACCATGACACTCCGAAGAATGACGCAACAACAGAAGTTTTCAAATCCTTAATAAGAGAAGTATTCCAGCAACTAATCAACAGTACTACAATATGCTGGAACACAATGTAGGGATTTCCATATAACTCCCGAACTCGGATAGCTTATCAAAAGCCAGTATACTAGTGGAAAATCCCTTAAAAACAACTGCACGACTTCTCCAGTTAACCTCACACAATTTTCTACCCGCACATCCTGCCCGGCTTGTCGACGACAATGACAACTGTCAAGAAACACACAATGCCAACCAAAAATATTCGATAAATCAATTCGTCTCAACAGATCAAATTCAAACATCCTTCAAAAATAAATCAGAACGAAAAACAATAAATACGACGAAATCAGCGCGCAAACGGTTAAGTTATCGATCGCTAACGGGACGGACGAATAAAAGCAATATTTTGACCGGTCTTAAACGCGTTTAGTTCTACTGAGTAGCTAGGGCAAAAATATAACGTAACACCTGTAATGCATTCTTAGGATTCATAGCTGTGCCATACATATAATTTGAGGTGGTTTCACCTTCTCAATGTTTATTTTGGTTAGGAGACAATATAAAAAATCTGTCTTACTTAACCAGTAATTCGAGGCAGAGAAATAAAAAAATTTTCAGCCACCACTGAGTCTTATTCTACCATTTCTAAAATATTATGGGGTTACCATGTACATATATTTTTATACAAGGAACTTCTGTAATTATATTTTTTTTAAATATATTTTATATTATTTAAACAGCAAGTGTTATAAATATTATTTTCGATTTGTTGTAATTAATCCTAATATTATAATATCGCTTCTCTATACAGGGATCTCGGCTACTATTATACCTACTGCAAAGGTTAAATTTAGAAAGTTTTAGAGGAAACTGGTTTCAGATTTACACTTTGTTAATTGGGTTAAGAAACAGTCAGCAAAACCAAAAATGGCGGATTTCGTTTGTCGGTGGTAAATCAGAAACGATTAATTTGATAGATGTCAAGATGTGCCATTATTGGGACACTTTTTTATGTCGTACAAGATAGGATGTATGTCATATCTTAATTGTCTTTTGTAATTCCGCAAATCGCCTCAACTTTCATTTTTGTTATGGCCGCCAGATAGGATTTTTCACTTTTTGAAATGGGCGTAAAATTCCCAGTCCAGTTGTTCCTCACAAGTGGATAAAAATATTAGTATCATCGAAATATCACACTTCATAAAGTTAGGCCTTAATTTTCTAAGGAGGCCATGACTTGTTTGTCGAAAATAACAATAATGAGTAGTACCTAGTCAAACAAAAATGTTCCTAATTCTGAAAAAAATCATTATTTTATAATAGGTATCCAAATAAAAATAAATAAGTTATATTAATTTACCAGTAACCCAACACCAAACATTACTTCCAACTCTGGTCTGTAAATGTCTCTCTGCCACTTCGTGGGAGTTTTCGACAACCCAATGATAAATATTTTGAGTTATAGTTAGTATTATTGGGAAAAAAAACGTTCTAATCGTTCTTTTACTATTTGAAGTGTTTTGGTAACTGTAGCATTATTGTGTAGATTTACAGTGCCAAAATTTGCTACTGTGAAAGTATTTTTCTATTATATATGAGATAATTTTTCTAAGTAATTTTCGCTTTTTTTAAGATGTAAGTTAGAATTACCTGCATGTGGAGAAATAGCTGTTAAACCAACTTTTGAGAGTTCACTACATGGAGAAGTTCTATGGCTGACAATTGGTTGTAAAAAGATGTTTGGTGTATAAATACTGTTACGAGAATTCATCCGATAGCTGGTGCAATCGGCCATCATCCAATTCGCGGAAGCAACATTCCTCCGATACTTCTAGGAATCCGAAATGTTTTGTCTCTCAACCGCTAATGGGAATTCGTCGAATTCCCTTGAAGCTTCGAGAACACATAAAGGAAGTTTCCCGATGGCTCGTTGACCTTCTAGACAATTCCGAGAATAATATATAAATACGGAGAGCGGACAGATGATTTATTCAATACTCGACTGCCGTTAGTATAGTTTAGATAAATTGTAAAGAGTTCTTTAAATATAAATTGTGTTTTGAAGTAAAGGAAATAAATTAGAGTGAGTTGGACTGTGTAAAAATAAAAAAATTGCAATATTGAACCATACAAATGTGGTGGTTTAGAAAAGTGTGGAGTAAGAGTTTTGAGTCCTTGTCCTGTAAATTCATGTCTGCGATTGTAAAGTAAGCGGTAAATTTTGTATTCTACAAAAGTTGTTGGATTACTGTTTATTTGTAATATGCTAAATTTTGTATACTATAAAAAGTCAATTGTCTTAGTTACGTCAGTTAATACAGTCACATTTAAATTGAAATTCGATTGTTTCAGTTTTTTATTGTGAATACTAAAGTTTTTGATATATTTAGTTCAACTTTGGAGCATTAATAGCTTTATGAAGTCTCACAATAACAGCGCAGAAACGGTCATGAAAATCTACAGGGTGGTACTTTATCTGGGGTCACGTGTTTATTCTTATTCAGTACGTCCCTGGTAATTGACAAAAATTGTAAATGAATCTCTTATCAATTTGCAACCTGTTTTATTTCTTGGGTTTTTTTGGGTTTTTGTGTAAAAAAGATCAATTTCATGTGTACCGTAGAAACAAACAATCCTTCTGTGATGTAATGTGCTATTTTTATTTAAAAATCATTAAAAACACAAATTTACATGACTTTGAAAACGAAGAGCTCAAATTAAGTGCTCAAAATGACCACATTCAGCCATTAAACAGGAGTATAGACGTCGACACATAGATCTTAGCATTCGATTGAAAATCCCAGGAGAAGCTTGAAAAACTCTACAAGAAACAATAATACAGTTTCTTAAGTTTTCTATGTATTGAACAGGAATTCCACTATAAACCAACATTTTTTAATGTCCCTATGTTGAAAAGTCTATCGGATTTAAATCGGTGAACGAGCTGTCCAAAATTGAGGTCTACGTCAACCTATCCAGCGATCTGGAAATGTTTCTTTCAAATATTGACGTGCTCTCATACTAAAATGGGCAGGAGCACATTCCCGCTCTGATACCTAAAGGAATCGGATTAAGTAGAACTGGCAGCTCTTCGCTTAGAAACTGAGTGTATATATCTCCATTTAATGTAGGTGGGGCAATTAGGTGATCTCCAATAGTTCCAATCCACACTTTTAAAGAAAATCATTCCCGGTAGTGAGCTTTAATTTTCTTCCCCCCATATATGGTTGAGGTGGTTTCTCTTTGCTCTTAACATTCTTTTCTGTGTTTCACCTAGTTGAATTAATTCTATGTTGGTAAGGAGACAATATAAAAAAATCTGAGCACTTTGTAATGTTAATTATCCAGGAAGAGAAATAACAAATACAAACTTTTTCTGCATTCTTTTAATCTAATTGTGCCATTCTCAAATGTACAAAAATGTTAAGGAAGTAACTTTGTATATTTTTATATGGGGAATTTATCCAATTATTGAAAAAATAATTCATATTTTACATTTCACATTATTTAAAAAGCAAGTACTAGATTTAAATATGAACATTTTTATAAAAAATATTTTATTTTCCATTTGTCCAATTATTCTTGGTTTATTGATGTATAAGTAACGTTAAGTGAAAAAGACGAGTTCCTGTAACTTAACCTTAACAACGTTTATAATATAAATATCAAGAAATACCCAAAAAAATATCTGAAAATATCTTAAATTATCATCTAATTAGTAAAGATATTATTTTTGAACTATTCTCTTTATTTAATTAAAGTTTAGAAATACTCGTTGAGCGCCATCCATAAATAATGTTATACAAAGCTTACGATTTTTAAACTCCCCTCCACCTGGATCTTCTCACATGTTTTCACATTTTTGAAACCCTCCTCCTTATTGGTGTGACGTCACATATTTTTGGATTGTACATTTAGAAATAATTAAAATAAAGCAGCAGGTTTAAATTTTAATTTCTTGATTTCTTAATAAAATTTTCGTTAATATTATCTGCAATGTTTGATTTTCGAATCCACTTCACTTTCAATATTATCAATACTTTTTAAGCTTTTTCATAACATAAGTTCTTCCTGAATCGTTTATTTTTTTAAGAGCATAAGCTCTTTGCAATCATTTTATAAATTAAAAATGCTAAAATAGTTTAACTGAGAAGACTGCGCCCATTACTCGGAGAAAGTCAATTGTTAAGTAGACAATAGGAACATATTGAATTGATTACTCTGGACTAGGACTTAAACCCACACAAATCTTATAAATATAAATCAAGTTACTAATATTTTCAAGTTTTATGTTCACAAATAAATTTTGTGATTTAATATTTAAAATTTATGGACTTTTTTGTTGCAACATCCATAAAGCATCCAAACACCAATACACAGGTATCAGTGACGTAATTATAGGGTTGCAAGACCGGCAAAATACCACGGCCCCCGACCCAAGAGGGCCTGGGTCCAAGAGGCCGCGAGATCACAATTGTTTTTTAGCATTGTACCTGAGTTATGTATAATTTATTTTACTGAAAAAATATACTTTGGTATTTTTTAAGTATCTGAGACAAATTAAAATTAATTATTAAGGATTGCAATATATTCTAAACAAAAAGGTGTTGATCAATTTTAGAACGCATTCATTGGTCTCTACATTTTTTGTCGCAGTACGTTGGACATTATTAAAAGTATACCAGAAATACCAGATGCAGCACCCGATACCAGAGTCTATCCAGATCCTGAAAAGCCACAACAAGATACTAGTAAAATTCAAAGTAAGTCATATTTTAGTGTAAACAATGTTGTATATTTGCCATATCTTACTGATAAGGGTAATTTTAAAGAGCTGAGTGGTTCGTGATTGAAAACGGATTGTAAAACCTAAGGTCCTGTTATTAAAAGTAGTGACAATAGATCTTTTCAAAAAAAAAATTACGATATTGTTTCCAAGTCTGGCGTGAAATTTTGACGTACATGGCTATCCTATTCTTTAATACTTCAGAGGGCGTATTGTGAACCTTGTTGGTTATTCGCAAATCTGGCATCTAAAAAAATACAAAATGTTTGGATGGAAGGCTATGCCGACTGGAAACATATTGTAGATGCCGTAGAACGAGACAAGATATCGAAAATTCATCTGGACAATTGTCTTACGTATCAACAGTGGCAGCTACACGGAACACTTGATGAAGATCCATGATCAACAAAGAAATATCTTTTTGGCGCCAAGTACTTGCTAGACTACTTGATGTTACTCTGACACCTCCAACGTGTAATTAAGGCTTTCGTAGCCACAGAGCAGATAGCAATGATCCAAGCTCCCAAGGAAACTCTTTGAGTATTTTTGAGTTATTAGGAAAATACGACCCGAGTTTACAAGAACTGTTAAGTAAACCAAAGGGCCAGATAATGTTAGTTATTAGATAATAGTCAGTCTATTACCTGACAACGCATTGATAATGCCAACTGAGACCTTAGCGAAACGTTTGCAACATTCAAACATGAATCTAAATAAAGAACGGATGTACTCCTGGATAAATGCTTCTTCGTATTTTTTCATTCGTGAAACTCTACGCCTAGACATATATATATATATATATATATATATATATATATATATATATATATATATATATATATCTGAATAATTTAGCAGCGAAACTCTCAGTTGTCAGTCCACTTTCAGAGACGAAATAGAAAAGTTTTCGTGTATAAGAGACCTTGCTGATTTATTAATAATAAAGAATCATTATATGATGAAAAAATCTTTCCTTTGACTACAGCTAGTACTGATCGATCATTTTCAAAACTAAAATTAATAAAAACCTATTTAAGAATCTCTATGGGACAAGGGCAGGTTATGTAACTTAACTATCCTGTCTAGTGAAAATTCCATGGCCCGACTTTGATAATGTGTCCTTTTGTGGAACAGAAAGCACGGAAAAAAGATTTTTCTTAATAAATATCTAATTGAAATTTAATCGTTATTTCATTGCAAATGTATAACCCATGGCTCTTGAAAATAAAATTGTTATTACTGTTGGGTAACTACTTAAGTGGTTTATTAAAATTAAACTAAGTACATCGTGCAATTTTTACAGATAGGGCCCAGGGCCCCATCAAAAGAATTTGCCACGGGCCCCTGATGGTATAGTTACGTCACTGACTATATCTGAATCATAGGTTAAGTTTTACAGGACCTTTTGGGTGAAAAATTATTCATCAGAGTAAAAAAATACTTCGGTTCTTATAACCTAAACAGTTTTTTTTTCTTCCGTGGTAAAGTGATGTTATTGAAAAAATCTAACATTGGTGAAATCAGGAAAATAAAAGTTTTCCGTTGTTGACTTAAAATATATACTTATGAAAGTTTTAGGTAAGTAAAAGTAAGGTTTACCGAATGGGGGCGTCAAAGTTGTAAAACAGTGTTTGGTTGCTGTGCAAATTGCAAAAAAACATTGACCATTGAAACCGTGTGACCACTTTTGTGTTGCGAAATTATGCAAGTCTGATTAGTCTCTAAGTATTTTTTTAATCTTAAAAATTATGTTCTTAGGCGCTATTTGGTAGGCCTGTGCGGTAGTAAATTTAGTTATCCAGAAAATACAAATCGTAGATGAGCTATTGACAAAAACGTCGTCACCAGGCTTTTCCCCACTCTAAATTGAATTGTTGCTAAAATACTGAATATTCTTTCACGTAATTGTTTACGGTAATTTAGTATTTATATAGAAAAATATATTAGGCCCTTATTGCGTTTCTATAGACGTAATTAATTATTGTAAAATTATGCTTCTTTCTATTTGCAAAGCAACAAAAGAAAATGTGTTGATTGTATTCTGTAGATTTTGATATTACTTAGAATTATTGTATTCACATGTTTCCATTACAACTAGTCTAGATGTTATCAAAGAAAAACCTGGATTATTAAAAAATTTTATCATTTTCTACTTAAATTACAAAAAAAAAACAAAACCTGATTTTTTAAATAATATCGATTTGTCCATATGAATTGCAATCTAGTCCAATAAATAAATAACTAGTCAATAATTTATAGATTTTCTTGTCATGGAATAAACTTATTTAATTGTACCATTTAGGCTATAGGAGGACAGTACTAAAATTTTCTACTCTGATGATTATTTTTTCTCCCAAGACGTCATATACAACTTAACACATGATATACTTATTGATCTTTCGATGCTGTATCAATATTCTAACAAAAATAGTACAGGTCCATATTTAAAACAATAGTTGATGATGACCCACAAGATACGCAAAGTAGCAGTAAAAATTTGATGACGCCCTATTGTGTAAAAGTATGTGTCAAAAAACTTTTCTCTTTATCATTTGTTGATATTCTTTTACATAAAATTATATTGGTTATGAATGTCAAATTTTATCTGGTCTTGTGATCAACCACCACTATTTTTATAGGCAAAATTTGGTGACTTGTCGTGAAGTCATTTCTATTTCCAAAAACTAACCAACTCCTGAAATTAATGTCTCTTTATATAGCGTAATTGTCGATCTCGATGGTGCTACATTTTTCTGCTCACCCTCGAGAATACTTGTTTGGCGCCATTTCGAAAATTCCAGTGCAACTCTTTATTAACCCAGCGATTGATGTGTCATCAGAATGAAGCCAGGGCCTCCTTAGGTAAATTTCTTAACAATAGTCATAAAATTTGGTTCAAAAATGTGAATATTGTTATATTGGGTAGACCATGAGCAGTTGCATAAATGGAATACTAGACATTTAGGGCGAAGTAAAATCATACGTATACAGGAATTATTGAAGCAGTAGAAAAATAAAAGCAGTCAATAGTGTGTGTGTGTGTGTGTGTGTGAGAGAGAGAGAGAGATATTCCTGAAAATAGTGATTGATTGCACAGGGTTTCTAAACGGTTAAAAATGTAAGATGTTATTGCAAAATTAATATATCGTTACAGCAATAATTTATTGGATGTCCTTCAGATAATATTCAGTGTGAGCCATAAATATAGCTAGAGTAGCGTATATTGTTTTTTACTATCAATGAGTCACCATGTACGAACCATTCGTGCTGTAATTTTAAATTAAAAAAAAAACAAGTTTTTGGTTTTTTATTTTTATCTTTTACAAAACAAATCATGAAATTTGGTAAAAACTTAACTTTTTATGTTTCAAACACAATATAATTTTTTTGATGTTTATATATTTTGACATAATATCGAAAAAGCACCCTAATTTTCAATCTAAAATTCTTATGTCAAAATATCTGCTTTTTTTAAAAGTCGGTGGGCTTTTTGTTCCTTAAAATCCCTACTTTCTGCTGGTATAAAAAAATATATTCAATATTATGGTAAACCTTCTCACAAAATTGAGTTAATAAAGTTAATATCATCTACAAGATTTTCAGAAAGTTATAGAATATTCTTTAAATTATATGCCTAGATGCCTATTTGTTGGTATTTTAAGATTATACTTATTTACCTCAATGACCTACCTACAGAAAATTCTAGCCCTTCAAAAGGTATTTCATAGAAAAGTAGCGAAGGGGCTAGGAGGGTCTGGGCCCTATTATCTGTTATTTCATCGCAGCTGTAAAAACTGTTAGCCAGTATTTTGGGAACATTTACCATAGTAATGTCAATTTTTTTATACCAATAGAAAGTATAGATTTCAACGAACAAAACTTTTTTAAAAAAGCAAAAATTTTTGAGGTGAGAATTTTTAATTGAAAATTAGGGTGCTTTTTTTATGTTAATTCAAAATAAGGTGAAAAATAAATGTTATAAATCAAAAAAATTACAGTGTGTTTGGGACTTAAAAAGGTAAGTTTTCAATAAATTTCGTGAATTTTTTTAAATAAATTTTGAGGTTATGTTAAAAAAGTATAAATATAATAGTGGTAGATCTTTTTATTAACTACAACTTTGCCATTTACCTTTTTTCCATAAGACTTGTAGTTTTGCCGGAAATCGAGATAAACCGTTTTTTATTCTTAAAACTTCACCCCCTTCCACTTCCCGATCTCAGATCGCCCGTAAATAATTTTTTCATGGATTTCAATCGACCATTATTTTTTTCACTTTTTACCATTTTCAAGGGTTTCAGCCCTGGGTAAAAACGTGATTTGCAAATTATTTGACATATATATTTTGCACAAAAAATTTCTATTAATTATTTTTGATTACAGATTGTTTCCAATAGACGTAACTGTTTAGAAAACTCTTTTTTATTATTATAACTTGGAATACATAAGAAGAACTAATTGCACAATTAATATAATGTTAAAGAAATGAGTCGTACATATTGCTGTAGCCGGCATCTATTATTATTAATTTTTTTTTTCATTTTTAACCGAGTTCCAAACAGGAGGAGGTTATCAATTCGTCGGTATCTTTTTTTATGTATGCTCAGTGATTATTCAAAAAACGGCTTGGGCAATATTAATGATTTAAACGGGGTTATAAATATTGTAACGGAATTTACCTAAGCCGGCCCTGGTTTCATTCCAGTAAGACATCGATCGCTATTAGGAAAAAAAAATCTCGAAATAGCTGGGAAACTGTAAAATTGATAATGGATTGTACGAGAGTTTTCAATGCTGGTTTTAAAAGGAGCGGCCCATAAACGCGGGAGTGAGTTAGTGCAGCGAAGAGCTTATGTTGTATTAAACTTGTGATATTCGAATCTGCTGTTGTGTATATTTGATGTAAATAAAAGAGTCTAGAAAGTGAGAGTGAACATTAGTTTTTAAATTTTAATTGAACCCACGGAGTATATAACAAATTTGGTGATCAGAAGTGCAGGATTAAGTGAAGTTAAAATCATAATTTGATTTATCGAAACCCGGAAAATGGAAAATAAAAAAATGGACGAGACTACAAAAAAAATATTCAAACAAGTTACAGATGGACTAGACGAAAAAATAGCTCAGATCCTGGAAAAACGTGAAAAGAATGAGAAACAACATCAAGAAGAAATTCAACAAAGATTAGTAAAGGGCTTAAGGCATAAAATGAAACTGTACAATTTATATGGGGGTAATAAATGTTAGAAGTTTGAAAGGTCAACGAATGTCAAAAATTCAAAATTAACATTTCGCAGTGATACAAGAAACGTGGAGAAATGAAATTGATAAACAATGAATGGATTTATAATAGCTTTATAATGACAGATTTTTTTTATTTCTATTGTGGTGTTATTGCCCAAAAAAAACATAAAAGTAAGCAAAAACCAAATTCTAAAAGATTACTGGTATAAGCTTTCAATTTTGTGAGACTTTTGAACTGATCATATATAGTTGAAATCATAAAGTGAAAAAATATTTCATCACCTACAGCCTGACACGTTTCACCTTTTGTTTGAAAGATTTTACTTGACCGACATCGGTTTTCAGTCACTTCCAAACATCTGTGTACCATCTACTTAGCAGAATCTCTATAACAACGCTCCTGTTCCTGACAATTTTGACATGTCGGCTAATACCTGTTAGCGAAATTGTTGCCTTAAATTCCATTTTACTTCTCAGTTATAAACCGCCACATTGATTCCCGTTAGGAGCTATTACATCGTCTCTATCTCGTTTGTCGTCAAGTAGGGTGCATTTGCTTTCTTATTGGTGTGGTATGTACATTTTTGACGCCATAAAAAGGAAATAAAATATTTTTACGATGCCTGCATGTTATCTGTGCAATCGGAAAAGTTATGTAAGTTATACATATTTATGATTTGGCTTAGCTGTTGAACTTTAGTAAATATTCTGTATATTTATGTGTTTAGTCTACATTTCATATTCACAAGTAATGATATTGTATTTCGAAACAAATAATTAGCAAACTAGAAAAATAAAATATACGTAGCAGGTTTAATTGTTATTTAATAAATTCTTTCCTAGTGGTTGCCATAATTAAAAATTAATTCTCTAATTATTTTCTCATTGTGCGAGATTTATGCAATAAACCTTAAATATAATATGATACTGTACCTACCTGTTTTTAACAAAATCACAATAATTATTTTAACAAATAAATAGTGCTGAATTCTGTTCTATTCTATTTCAATCTGAAGACACTTGTTGGTACTCTTACTATGGTGCGTCCCGAACTTAGTAACCATGAACCACGGCATATAAGGCAACCAATCCCAAAGGCTTAACTGAAAAACATGAGACCACTCACATCAGCACTTAGTAACAATCGGTCATGTGAGTGAATACATTCTATCTAGTTTCATCTTACTGAAGCGAAAGCTTCTTAACGGAGGCCCACACTTACACATATGAAAATAGATGAGCAAGGTAATGAAATGCATAACTTTAAATTTCATGAGTTTCGACCCGACCGACCGGACACCGACACTACACATTGCCTTGATCTTGAAATACCTATTCAATTCAGTTCTCTGTGTAACAAACAAGGACCAGGTAATATATTAAGAGTGTCTTCTTTCATAGAAAATCAATAATAAATATGAAATAAACGAATATTAAAGTAATATAGAATACCTGCATTTAAATTACTTTTCGTACTAATAAACACTCCAATTCTCACTTTGTGATATATTAAATTAGAGACATGAAATACGTCAGAAATAAAAACAAAGTACGTTTACTACTCAATAAAGGTACTGATCCGAAACTTTTATATCCTCTAAAGAATATAATTTAACAAAAGACAAGTGGGTCAGAGTCTAAAGTGCACGGCTGCTACTCCAAAGTTCCCGAATTCAAAACCGGAAACAATTATACTTTTTTTTAATATTATGTCATTAATTAATTTTATTTACTATTTACAACTCACATAAATTGAATAAAAGTCATTTTAATATAACATAAAAGAAGAAAATTTTAAATTGTTGCTACTGTTGATTATATATGTTATATGCAAAATATATCAGCACTTAATTCACACAGTCGAGAAGTCAACGGAATTTAAAGCGTACGTGACTTCTCAGGGATATCAAATTTCATCTTAAATTATATGCAAACAACTTCCCGGAAACCTACACGAGTCCGTTTACCCAGTAAAAACGCTGACTTGCATCAGCACTTTTGTCAATGTTATAAAAGCAACTGGAAACGTTCTCGTGTTGTCATTCAAATAATATCATTTATAGTATTAAGTTATTCAAGTACTTTAATTGTTTAATTTTAATTTTGTATGTTTCTAAATAAATATATTTTTTTAAAAAGTGAATTGAATCAAAGTGAATATAAAATTGGCGCAGTCAGTAGGATTGTCCAACACAGTTAGAACACGTGAATACTAACTGACTGTGGAGATTTCTAAATCATTGTGGACAAAACCTACTTGAAAAGGACAACAACTACCAAGTACTAGCAAGGGAACACGCAACCAGGCTAACCAGTGCTAAGTGACGCGGATAACAGTCCGATGCGAGGAATAATAACGTAAGAATCACATAAAGTAACTATTTTTTATTTTGAATGACCACCAGTTCTTTCATTTATATAATATTTTATTCCTCATAACCTTACGTTCCTAAATAATATTGAAACTATATATTTTACATAATCATATTATTTTATTACTTTGACTTACATATTTCGAAGTATTTGAAACATTTCAAGTTTATTATTAATCTACCATTTATACATTCCTATTTCAAATTTGTTATTACCCTATTAAACATTGCTCGATATTGGATTTTGATAAACTAGATATTTACCATTTACATTTAAAACCTCAACATTTAATTTTTATTTACTGTGCGAATCTATACAATTATAAAAATGGCCACTACTAGACAAGCAGCTACACCAACCGTAGAACCATATAAGTTATCTGAAATATTTGCCATAATTCCCGAATATAATGGTAATCCGATATTTTTGAATACTTTCAGATGCTCCTGTAATACTGCTTACAGCATGGCAATGGATAATCAGCAAGTATTGCTAATTCTCCATATAAAAAATAAGTTACGCGGTAGAGCGGCTGAGTTAATTAATTCGCGAAACCCTAGTCAACTAGCCGAAATTCAAACCCTCCTAGAAAACCATTTTGGAGATCCTCGGGATCTCTCGGCTCTCATACAGGACTTGCAACGAATGCGGCAAACTCCAAATGAATCCCCCCTCACTTTCTCTGCTAGACTCCAGACGCATCAAGCGAAAATGCTAGCAGGTATAAACAAACAAAATTTAACTATCAAAGAAAAACAAGTACAGATTGACTTAATAGAGTCAATGGCTCTTAATAGCCTCCTCACGGGTTTAGAGCCCAAAATTGGTCAACTCGTTCGCGCTAGCGACCCGTGCAGTATTCTCACTGCCATTTCCAGAATTAAACGAGAACTACAACTATCACATTTAGAAACCCAGAAATTTTCAGGTAATAGAAGTTTCCAACAACCCCCTCGTAAACCAAATAACGGTCCACCTCCAAAACAATGCTCTTTTTGTAAACGCATGGGCCACTTAAGCAACGAATGCTTATTGAGAATGAGACAATTTCAACACAACCCGAATTCTAATCAGAACTATTCGAATTACCGCCCTCATTTTTCCAATCAACCTGCAAATCAATCTACAAATGTTAATCCCAGTCAACAATTTTCACAGCAACAATTTCGTCCATCTACCAGTAGACAACCCCAAATGTCTGGCAATTACAGACCGAACCCGAGTTTCTTTAAACATCAACAACGCCAACAACCAAAGACTCATCACTTGAACAATCTGCAATTCGGACCATATCACAATGACTATAACTACTCTCAAAACGAAAATCATTACACCTCTTTACCCGATGAGTACAGAAACGTACAAGATTATCACCCTAATGATTTCGAACAAAACAATGAACCAGAATATTTCAATACTGAACAGTTATACGAATTTTATTCTGACGAACCTGATTCTTCTCAAGTAAATTTTCATTTGACCCCCACTCTGTCAGAACCCCCAGACCAAGAAATTTCAGAAATTCAAACCCAAATTCAGACAATGAATCTGGACGACTTCAGCCCCAATGTCAACTCCCCAGAACAGAACTTTCTGTAAGACCCCTTCTTTCCGTCAACTCAAAGAATCTTTATTATATTACTTACTCTTCAAACACCTATAAACTTCTTATCGATACGGGTGCAGGACTTTCAATTTTTAAACCTGAAAGCTGCCAACGCTTCAAACAACGATTTCCCGAAAACGTAGTCATCCAAGGGATCACCGATCAGAAAATCTTAATCAACGAATCCACCCTTGTACCTTTCAATGTCGCCGACCCACACAAGGTATATATTTGCGACATCGACATTGAATTCGACGGATTACTGGGTTCAGATTTCCTTGAACACTATAACTGCGTTATAGACTTTAACAGCAAACAACTTGTCACTAATTTTAAAACTTTACCTCTCTACAAAGTTACGGATGATACTGTCATGCGTACTCAGAACCCTTCAACTTTCAATAACTGCATCCCGGTTAATACAATCTGTTTAGAACCCCGAACAGAACAAATATGTAAATTAAAATGTAACCTCACTAATACTGATGTTTTCCTATCATCTGCCGAAATAGAAAAAGTTTATCTTCCCCGTGCCCTTGTTAAAATTAATGAAAAAGGCGAATTCCTTACTTCAGTTTTAAATGCAAATGTTATCCCCAAGACTGTTAATTTCGACAATTTGGAACTCGAACCGATAAACAATTTTTCCGTAAACATTCTTTCTGAAAATTACTCTCAAAACTTGACCCAGCCTGATAGACAAACTACAATTATGGAACAACTTTGGTTAGAACATCTGAACGAGGAGGAAGCCGAACTTATTTCTTAACTTTGCCTCGAATATTCCGACATATTCTATTTAGAAGGTGACCAACTGACCTTTACAAACGAAATCAAACATTCGATAGACACTAATAACGCAAAACCCTCTTTCACAAAGTCATATCGGTACCCCCAAATACACAAACAAGAGGTAAAAAGTCAGATATCAAAGATGCTTGACCAAGGCATTATACGTCCGTCTAATTCGCCATGGTCATCCCCGGTTTGGGTAGTTCCCAAAAAACTAGACGCATCTGGTACCCAAAAATGGCGTGTCGTCGTCGATTATCGTAAATTAAATGAACTTACTGTTGACGACAAATATCCCCTACCGAACATTTCGGATTTACTTGACCAACTTGGCAAATGCCAATACTTCACCACTCTCGACTTAGCTTCAGGGTTTCACCAAATCGAAATCGATACTAAAGACATCCAAAAAACAGCATTCACAGTTGATAATGGCCATTTCGAATTTGTTAGAATGCCCTTCGGTCTTAAAAACGCTCCATCCACCTTCCAAAGGGTAATGGATAATATTCTTTTAGGTGTTCAAAACGAGAGATGTTTAGTCTATATGGACGACATTATCGTTTATTCTCCGACTATACATGAGCACATAGCCCGACTTTCTGAAGTTTTCAAACGATTGCGAAAAGCCAATCTAAAAATCCAACCCGACAAATGCGAGTTTCTTCGCAAAGAGGTCGCGTATCTTGGCCACCTTATAACTCCCGAAGGCGTGAAGCCTAACCCCTCAAAGGTAGATTGTATCTTAAATTTTCCCCAACCAAAAAACCCAAAAGATATCAAGTCCTTCTTAGGGTTAGCTGGTTATTACAGGCGATTCATCCCCAATTTCGCCAAGATTTCAAAACCTTTGACAAGATTACTTCAAAAAGACACACCTTTCCAGTTTGATTCAGAATGTGTCAAATCTTTTGACAAGTTAAAAAGAGCCCTTACTTCTACTCCCATACTCATATACCCTAATTTTGAAGAGCCATTTATTCTTACAACCGACGCCAGTTCATTTGCTATCGGCGCAGTGCTCTCTCAAGGCCCCGTAGGTAAAGATTTACCCGTAGCCTATGCCTCCAGAACTCTCTGCAATGCTGAAACTAAGTATTCAACCATAGAACGAGAACTCCTTGCAATAGTGTGGGCGGTTAAACACTTTCGTCCGATAATTTTTGGCCGTAAGTTTTTACTTCTGACCGATCACCGCCCGTTAACTTGGCTGTTTTCTATAAAAGATCCTGGAAGTAGACTTGCAAGATGGCGCCTTAAGCTCGAGGAGTACGACTATCAAATAATTTACAAACCCGGCAAAGTAAATAAAAACGCCGACGCGCTCTCTCGCATTAAAGTTAACAACTTTAATGAATACATATCATTTCAAGCAAACAAGCATCTAACACCATTTACAGTACTCCCAACAAACGAAACTGACGATGACTCACAAGAACCCCAGACGAGAAGTCCTATTAATCTCCAACAAATCTCCGAAGAATTTAAAACTTTTGTCGAGCGATATCAAACCGTCTCTCTCATAGATTACGACAAAATTCAATTTTCTAATTGCCAACTCCTAGACCGAGGAAACAAAAACATCCTAGTATTTCCCCAAGGCTGTCTCATGAAAAATTTTCACCATGACATCATCGAAGACATTTCTGAGGAAAATGCTGATTTCCGTACCCCTAGAGTAAATATATTTGCAAGCAAAAGTGTCAGAAAAAGACGCTATTACATCGTCCCTCTCCCTTCTGACCCAGAAATAGTCAAGGAGATTCTTTTCGCATCTCTGTATAATAGTAGAGATGTGTTTACTGAAAATGAAGTATTCTGTGTTGAGAATAACATTGAACTGCCCATTTTGGAAATGCTTTCGTTTATCTTTTCCGAAATCGATATCAAATGGAAAGTTTGCCAAAATATTGTCCAAACGGTTGTGAAAGACCAAATACCCATCATCCTCGACCAATTCCATAACGGCAAAAATAATATACACCGAGGTATCAATGAAACTATCCGCAGAATAAAAGAAAAATACAATTGGCAAGGACTGACTAAGGACGTTGACAATTTTATCAAAAACTGTCAATCTTGCCAGAGAGTAAAAGTTTACCGGAAAAATCTCGACAGCCCACTTGTCATTACTGAAACCCCACGGACACCCTTTGAACGCGTCAACATCGATATTCTAGAAGTCCCGACAAAAAACTACGCATTAACTATCCGGGACGAACTAACAAAATTCTCTCAGGCCTACCCCATAACCGACAAATCCGCAAAAACCGTTGTTAGTACCTTACTACTCTATTTTTAACACTCCGGTACTCCATTACGGATACATTGTGATTATGGCAGGGAATTCGACAACACACTAATGAGAGACTTGTGTAAGCTATTTGACATCAAACTATCTTATTCTAGTGTGGGACACCCCCAGTCAAATGGTTCATTAGAACGATTCCACTCGACCTTATTAGAGATGATTAGAATCCATAAACTAGAAAATCCTGACGAACACCCTTTTAACATCCTCCCTTATGCAATCATTGCATATAACAATTCTGTAAACAAAACTCATGGATTCACCCCTTACGAACTTGCTTATGGACATACTTCGAGTAGGACTCCAGAAACTCTCTACAACCAACAAGCCCTGATAACTTAGTACATCAGAGATCTCAATAATCGTATCTCTCACTATTATAAAATTGCTCGCGAAAGAACGGAAATCCAAAAACATAAAGCGAAAGTCAGATTTGATGAACACGTTTCTGAAAATCTCCCTAACTATCAAATAGGCGATAAAGTCTATATTAAAGAATCCCAGATCAAGGACAAACTCCAAAATAAATTCAATGGTCCTTTCGAAATCCTGGAGATTAACAGAAACTCCGCAACAGTACTAAACCCTAAAACTAACCAAAAATCAAAAGTAAATTTCGACCGAATGAAACCGTTCTCAGAAAGTTAATTTCTGTTTCAAGTTTTGCTTGCTGTTCGGGTCAGCAGTAGCCCAATTTCAAATACAACCAATAAACAATACTTTAGGTATCTATTTCCATAACGAAGCAGAAATAACTGTATCCAATGATAAATGGACACTTTTAGTACACAGAAACATTTCTACACTAGAACAAGTATTTACAACAAATAACCGAATATTACAAACTCTTGTAAAAACTGTTAACTTCAATTCTTTTGCTATGAACTACTTTCGCGCAAACGTACAAACCCACATTAACATTCTCAATCAAATTTCTAACTCAATCAAACAGAAATTTATTGACATTCACATGGACACTAAAAGACACAAACGAGGTATACTTGATGGGGCAGGTACCCTTTTTAAGGCAATCACCGGCAATTTAGACGCCGCCGACGGAAAATACTTTACCGAAAGCATAAACCGCTTAAATCAAGGCCAACTTCAAATTGAGAACTTACAAAAAAACCAAATAAGTGTCACCACATCCGTAATTAAAAACTTCAACGAAACTATCCAAAATCTTAGAATTGACGAGAAACTATTTAACGATAACATGAAAAAGCTGGAAAACACTATCGGAAAAATCAATGATAAGGTCGCCTACGTCGAATCTAAACTCACATTACTTGAAATGTGTGAAAAACTTATGGAGAATTATCTCTACTTAGAAGATAATCTAAATGATGTTTTAAATTCTATCACATTCGCGCGTTTGAAAATAATTCACTCTTCAATTTTAACACCAGAACACCTTATTACCTCATTACAGGAAATATCGCAAAATTTAGTCAAAAGTAACCTTCCATTGGCTGTAAAGTACTCGAGCATCGCACAATATCTGGAAATCATTGGACTAGAGGCATTTCAAACATATACTGATCTTATATTTGTGTTAAGAATCCCTTTAGTCGAACAACATCCTTACACACTCTTTCATTTATATCCTATCCCTATATACGATGAAAGAACAGGTTTACATCATATGCTATCCTTCACTCAAAAATATCTTGCAAAGAATGATGATTCTTTAATGTTTATTCCGATCAAAAACTTAAGTGCGTGTAAACCGTTATCCACTCGTAAGAAACTGTGCTCTGAACTTTACGCATATCCTATTGACACAAACGCGTTATGTGAAGCTCAACTTCTAAAGAATGTCCAGAAGGTACCCGACAACTGTAAAAGCTCACTAATATTCACTCAAGGATACAACGTTCAAAAACTAGAACCCAATACATGGCTCATAATTACTTCTGAACCCATAAGTGTTACAGTGAATTGCGCTCAAACAAACCCAAAAACTCTTACAATCTCCCTCAACTCCATATTGACTCTTCAATCAGACTGTAGTGTGTTTATAGGAATTACAAAAGTTCAAGCCGAATCTGGTAAACAAACCGATGTTCTAGAAACCTTCCAACCAGTAACAGTGCCGTTCAACTGTTGCGACGCAGTGCCAGAAAAAATTATAATTCCTGAACTTCAGCCCCTGAAGCTGAACACGCTTAATGTAGAAGAATTAGACGTAGCAAATCACAAATTGGAACAATATTCCAGAGACCTCGATGGTCTCATAAACCAGCCGTTTGTAACCAGAAATATCTCTTGGTTTACCTATACAACCATAGCTGCTCTCATGATCATAGCAGCACTCATCACCTTCCAAGCTGTCAAAAAGAGGATGGTAAAACCTCCAAAGGACTGCAATCCTGACCAGACTTCAGTGCCTCAGCCAAGACTCAAATTCTTCCCCAAGCTTAGGCCTGCTTTGAAAACAGAACAAAGCGTAGAGACGCAAGTTTAGGTATACCCTTTATGTTCTCTAAAAACACCATTTTTAATATTGATTTATATCAATAACCTTTTTATTTTTCTACACATTATTTTTATTCACATTTCCTTTTACTTTATAGTTTATTTTGATATGTTTAGGTTAAGCATTTAATTATTATTCGTATTATTTTATTGCTCATTTATTTTAACATATTTTGATTTTATTTTACAAATATCAATTTGATTTTTACCTATTACTTTATTTTATTCATATTTTATACACTTATTACTTATTATTCATACCATTCAAACATCATTTTATATTATTTTATGTTCTGTTCCTAAAAGTTGATGTTATAGCATCAACTTTTGAAATGTAAGGGGAGTTGTTATATGCAAAATATATCAGCACTTAATTCACACAGTCGAGAAGTCAACGGAATTTAAAGCGTACGTGACTTCTCAGGGATATCAAATTTCATCTTGAATTATATGCAAACAACTTCCCGGAAACCTACACGAGTCCGTTTACCCAGTAAAAACGCTGACTTGCATCAGCACTTTTGTCAATGTTATAAAAGCAACTGGAAACGTTCTCGTGTTGTCATTCAAATAATATCATTTATAGTATTAAGTTATTCAAGTACTTTAATTGTTTAATTTTAATTTTGTATGTTTCTAAATAAATATATTTTTTTAAAAAGTGAATTGAATCAAAGTGAATATAAAATATATGTATATAATTTATTGTTTTGGATAAATGTTATGTGTTTGTAATGATAGTAGCTAAGATCAAAACGAACTTTTCTTTGACATCTTGTCTTTAAATTAAGAATTAAATTAGGATTAATACTTGAGTCGTAACAAAATAATTACAATTATTTTTATTCACCTGATACTTATATCCATTAGTAAGAGCAACACAAAGAAAGAAATATAGTGACAGTGAGATAACGAGAGAAGAGAAGTATATTTCGTAAGAAGCTTTCGCTTTCATCGTTCAGTCTCAAATCGATCTTTTTTGTTTATTATTTTAATTATTCTGGAAAATTTGACAAAAGTTACTGTCTGTGAACCAGCAATAGTAAATCTACTTTATCACTTACATAAGTGATATCTGAGGTAAGAGACGACGGTAAATCTAAGTAACTCCACAATTGGTAGGCTGAACCAGGGTGTATTAAGGAGGTGGGCCAACATCAATACCATTACATTGATTTTGCAGTGACACAAGTTTTGATTACTTCGCTGATTATGCGAAAGCAGGCGCTAACAATAAGGAAATGCGTTTCTGATGCATTTACAGGGTGTTCGTAACGGTTTTCATTTTGATTCCTTTGAAGTCAGTTTCTGAGATAATTTAATTTTTAGAAAAAAATCCCAATGCAACTGCAACTATGAATTCATACAATTTCGAAATCAATCAACTATATTTAAGACTAAAGGCTATTTTTTTATAAACTATCTCAGAAGCGGTGGGTCGCAGACATACGAAGTGATTATAAAATATACCTCATATTTTTGAGTTGTAAACGAATTCATCCTAAAAAATATGCAGTACCATTTAAAATAACAAAGTTATAGTCAATCACTGGTATAACTGGAGGTGGGCAACAGTTTGAAATTAATTTAGTGAAAAAGAGCATTATGGAAAACACCATTAACAAAAAAATTTAAATCTTAAACATTTGTTTATACAAAAAATGGCTGGGCGACCAAGCCTGGCTCATGATTTTAATGTCGGGCCAATCTCTTGATGATCTATAAACATTTGAAAATAGTTTCATCAAAAAGTATCAAAATTTCATTTCATTTATTTATTGCCACTAAAATCTCTGATTATCTACCAGAGAATGAAATTAATAAGTGGTGAGTCATTTATTTTTAAAGTTACAAATATACAATCAACATATAAAAACTGCTGAAGTCAGAGTGTATACCCTGATGTAAACCGATTTGCTTGAAAAATTATTTAATTTTATTAAAATATAAATACTGTTAATTTTTCATGAATAAGTTAGAATAACATTTGTTTCAGTGAAATTGAAATCAATTAATATATGAAATATGTTACTACATATATGTTATAATACACACATACAATGACATATATCCCCCTAAAAAACGGTGTCATATAATTAGTAGAAACTACAGTTCTTGTTGTGTCTATTCAGCTGACCACCTGCCCCCCTTAGGAAAAATACCTCTATGCCTATGCGAAACACAATTTAATTTTTTCATGTTTGACATTTTGAGCACTGAATTGGCTTTATTCTCATTTATGATTTAGTTCAGCTCCAGATGTGACCAAAAAAGAGATTTGGTGTATTAAATGAAGAATAGTAAATTTTTAAAAACATTAGGTATATATAAAAACATGTATTTATTTATTACATTTTCTTTTCTCTATCAATTATATCTATAGTATTTGTTACTAATAAAAATATATTAGATTTAAACATGTTAGACTGATTCATGGTAAATTTTTATAATTGAATAAACTATGATCATTGCAAAATAAAATACATCACTATGTTTTGCAGATTTAGGTTTTTTCCGAATTCTGCTGAGCTGAATCTAATGATAGATCACTGTGGCTTAAAGCTTCTCACAATTTCAATTATTATTTGGGCGTGTTCAACCTAAAATTATAAACAACAATAACAACCTTTGTAATTATTTGGAGATTATTTAACTTGCCTATTTCTTCTGAACCTGTATTAATGTATTTCCTAGTTAACGGCACAATTTTTGTAAATAAACTGCCTGTTAACACCAATAATATTAACGTGTAAAGACATTGTAATACTTTGATTCTCAAAGTTGTTGTGCTTGCCAGTATTTTTCTCTGCTGTGAATACAGTCATTATAATTGTCCGTGAATTGTTTAACACAAAAATAAAACTTGTTTATCATTAATTCTTTTAATCACACAGACCTCTTTAATCATTTCTAGTGAATTAACGAAGTGAAATTTATGGTGTAGCTTACGTTTACTACTACATTAACGTCAGTCAACAATTTTCGTGTAAATTGGCAATTAAATAAATGTAAGTTTTTTGGGTTCTGAGGAACGAGCCGGTATTACATAAAGTTATTTGACCGAAGATATAATCAGTATGATAGATATAATGTCTCATATCTCCCTGTGGCATTTTTTATACCATTCACTTCGTACTGCTTTATAATATTAATTTAAATCAACCCTCGCCCTTTATTTCCTTTACGGAGCGCCATCTTTTGGTCATTTATCGTACTAGTCACAATTAGTGTTCGCTTTTTAAAAGTGTTGTTGGCCCACCCCCTTAATACACCCTGGGCTGAACCAACATTCGTAAACCCGCTTTACAAGCCAGGCGTTTTAGTCTCAAATCCCCAGACAATATAAGATACGATGCAAGACTCTAAAAAAATCCCGCATTGACAAAAAGTCACTCTGCCGCAAGGCTTCTGGGAAGGCAAGAAATAATCGAAACACCATGATAGCTAGTTACAAATGAGTTATGAATAATGACATGAAAATGAAACAACTAACATAAACTAGCACATTATCGATTTCTCAGAAGTCAGCAGAGATCTTACTAATCCTGAAGTCAGGCAACGCGTTAATCTGTAAAAGCCATCATACAAACTACACACTTCCTCATCAATAAACTCTTAGTACCACACAATGAAACATGAAAGATGTCTTAGACAGAGTGGCCTATATAACAATAAAAATATCAGCCAAACTGAGGACAAAACTTATACAGGTATATGCTCCAACATCTACCTATGACGAATACGAAGTGGAGATATTATATGAGGCTATAAAAAGGCAGGAAAGCAAAACCACCCAAAAAACATTTGGGAGACTTGAATTCTATACTAGGACAACAAGTCACAAAAACCAGGTATATTAGGAAATGTGGTTTAGGCAAACCATATGCTATAAATACCTTTTTTATCAAAAAGACAATAAACATGGATCAGCCCAGATGGGAAACAACTCAATTGACTCAGAAGTTACATCGTCAGAGTCAGGGTCAGAGAAAAGATAGCATTTAACATAGTACAAAGTTGAAACAAATACGGAAAAATAAAGGATGAGATAGACACAAACACAAATGAAAGGTAGCTCATTCTGCTTTTTCCGGATTTGGACCGCGTCATTTTTTCGAATTAATTTATTTATACACATAAACCGGCATATAAACAAAGTTTTCCAACCTCTCGCCCACAATTATAAGGGGCTTTTTCAAGGATGAGACAAAAAACAAAACAAATGTTACTTACCTTGTGGCGACTCCATTCATTTCATCTTTTTTGTTCATCTTTTTCTCACGAACATACTTCTGTGTGGTCACAAATATACTTACCGTGTGGCGATTCCATTGATTTTATCTTTTTTGATGAAATGAATGGAGTCGCCACAAGGTAAGTAACATTTGCTTTGTTTTTTGTCTTATCCTTGAAAAAGCCAATTATAAGTGTCGGCGAAAACGTCGGAAAACTTTGTTTATATGCCGGTTTAGGTATAAAAATAAATTAATTCGAAAAAATGAGGCGGTCCAAATCCGGAAAAAGCAGAATCAGCTATGACTCTGGCCACGAACACCTCCGTTCTCATTTGACAAATGAAAGGTATATAAGAAAATGTGACATAAGAGAAGAGGTATGTTGGAAACTTCTTAGAACAGCAAAAATTATATGCGATCAATTACTTTCGTAAGAAAACCCCATACATAATGAACATGTATCAATCCAGCTGCGAAAAACCCTATTGGCTTTCTCCCAACATCTTCTAAAGAGCTTATAAAATATGTAACAAGTTTAAACATATTTAATACTTAAGTGATCATAAGAGAGTCTCAACAAAGATAACACATATCATAGTTACAAGTAGAACAAATACAGAAAAAAAAATGCATGCTGTTTCTGTAACAGCAGAGAAAAATATATAATGGAAATGTACATTAAGTACATAGAGAAACAGAAAGACTCTCACACCCTAAATAAGTTAACTGAACATAAAACAAGATATTAGATGAAATAAAGAAGAAAGTAGAAAAATAAGACAACTGTATCAAGAAATACAATGTGCTACCTACCATTACAAACATACTTAAAAGAAACGGGAGCAATTATATACAGGATGGTTGAAATATAAGGTAGAGCAGAATTACAGTTATAGAGGGTGGTTAAAAAAAGTTAAATAGTGTAGAAAATAAGTAGGTGTTTATCCAAGGAGTTTGAAGTAAGGGTGGAGTAAAATTATTGTTATTCATGTTGTATCAAAAATTTGTTATATAAGCATAAGCAGTAAGGATATTTGAATTATAGCACGGGGTATAATATAATAATAGACATGGGTTCAAAAAATTTTAGAAGCAGTTGCATATATCGGGTGGTTCAAATAAATGGTAGAGTAAAATTATAGTGTTATAAACTGTGTGGGTTCAATTAATATTCACTGTCACTTTCTGGAAAAGTTTATTTACACCTAAAACATCAAATATTTCCAACAACTGATTCTATTATTATTGACATCGAAATCATAACAACAAAATAAGCTGAACGCACCAAGACTAACCAACTCCTGAAATTAATGTCTCTTTATATAGCGTAAATTTTCGTTCTCGATGGTGCTACATTTTTCTGCCCAGCGTCGAGAATACTTGTTTGGTGCCATTTCGAAAATTAAATTCTAACTTTTTATTAACACAGCGATTGATGTTTCATCGGAATGAAGCCAGGGCCGGCTTAAGTAGCATCCTCTCCAAGGTAGGGTGCTAGTCGATCTAAATGGACCACCTTCAACTTAGCCTTGCTGTTTGGACGGATCCGGAAGACAACGTCATTAAGCCTCTTGACCACCTCGTATGGACCATCCCAGGCGGATGTAAGCTTTGGAGATTTACCCTTGCTCCGTTGGGGGTTGTACAGCCAGACTTTGTCCCTCTTTTGGAACCCGATTAATTGGCCTTGAGGTCGTATCGCGTCTTCATCCGGTCACTGGTGGCGTTTGGGCTAATTCGTGTATTGCCAGCATGTTATGTCGGAGCTGGTCGGCATAATCGTTGATGTCTTGTGAAGGTTCTTCGGGGGAACCAAAGCCAAATCGCAGGGTAATCGTAGCTCTTTTCCGACCCTGGCTGGAGTCAGGCCTGTACTATTATGTACGGCTGAGCGATATGCCAACAGGAATAGGGGAATATGCTCATCCCAATCTCGCTGGTTATTGCTGACGACCTTGGATAGGTGTTGTTCCAAGTTCCTGTTGAATCTTTCCACGATTCCATCTGACTGTGGATGCAATGGTGTTGTTCTCGTTTTCCTGATCCCCAACATCGTACAGACCTTCTGGAATACATTCGATTCGAAGTTACGCCCCTTGTCTGTTCCATCGGGACCCCAAACCCGTTAAATAGCTGTTCTACTAGCACCGCCGCTACCGTGGTTGTCTCTTGATTGGGTATCTCATATGCCTCAGGCCATTTGCTGAAGTAATCCATTGCGACCAGAATGTATTTGTTCCCCCTCTCAGACTCGGGAAATGGACCGGCGACATCGATGGCAATTCTCTCAAATGGGACGCCCACATTGTACTGCTGCATTCTGACCTTGGTCCGTGTATTCGGGCCCTTACTGGCTTCACAGGTGTCAGTCAGTTCGGATTAAGAAATGACGACCATAGAGGCATTTGTAGAAATGGCCCTTATTATTGGCAAGAAGTTGTTTCCTGGTGTCGCAATAATTTTTTTCCGGTTTAGAGAATCCACGGATGTAGTACTCGATCACCCTCCCTTCACAATCTTTCACTTGGAATAGGACGGCCCCCAAACTTGTGTTGCTGGCGTAGGTGTCTAAAATGAACTTGCCGGTCTGTGTAGGACAGGCTAGAATTGGGCTGGAACGTATTGCTGCCTTCAGTCGTGTGAATGATGTTTCGCAATCTTAATTCCAACGGAAGGTCTCTTTCTTAGTGGTCTGCCGATGTAGAGGCGCGACAATGGTGGCAAATCCCTCAACAAAGCGCCTGTAGTAGGAACAGAGGCCCAAGAAGCTTCGGAGTTCATGCTTGTCTCTTGGGACTGGCCAATGACGAATGGCTTCTATCTTGTCCTCGTTGGTGCGGATTCCTGACTCGTAAACGACGTTGCTCAAAAATTTTACTTCTTTTTGGAACAAGGGACACTTCTTCGGGTTGAATCTCAGGTTGGAGTTATTAATTCTGGAGAATACTTCGCCCAGGTTCTTCAGATGGTCGTCGAATGTCTGACCCATTACCAGAATGTCGTCGAGGTATACTAAGCACGTCCTCCATGTTTACCCGCTCCGGACAAACTCCATTAGCATCTCGAATGTTGCGAGAGCATTACATAACCCAAAGGGCATGACCGTGAAATGAAACAGCCCTTTACTAGTGGAGAACGCTGTCTTCTCCCTGCCGTTTTCGTGTAGACCAACCTGCCAATATCCAGTTTGTAGGTCTAGTGTGGAGAACCATCGGGAACCTGCTACTGTGGTCAGAGTGACATCAATTCGGGGTAGTGGATGGCTGTCGTTATTCGTGACGTCTTTGAGCTTTCTGTAACCCACGCAAAATCAGGCTTTCCGGTATCTATTCGATGCTGAATGATGTTGGTGCGACTGGTGTTTCCATCTTTGCCAGTGAGTTGTGATCAATTGCTTGGCTTTCTTCTGTTCCTCTGGTGTAAGGTGGGTCAATTGGTCAGCAATCTGTTATAGGAACTCTTTACTGGCCCCTGTCTCCTTCACTGACGTCTGGTACTCTTCTTCGAAATTGATGATGGTCTCTACTGGATCGAAACAAGCTATCTCTTGACCACTGGTAATTCTGATGTCGTTGTTGGACAAATTCAGGACTCTAATTGGTATTTGGCATCCGGTTTTAATTATAGCCCGTCCAACTAAGTATTTATGAGCTGAGTGTTCGGGCTCCACCATACCAACGCAGCTCCCAGGATTGCTTTCTAGCTGCCCATAAATAATCTGTCCCGTTCGACCGGGAATTCTGGCTGAGGATTTTGCCTCAATTTTTTTGGAGGTGTCTGGACCGTGTTCCTCATTGAGAAACCGAAGAACATCATATCTAGGGCCGAACATAAATCCATGCTGGCTGATTAGGTCCATACCCAGTATGAAATCGTCCTCAATATTCGCTACCAGGACTCTATGCCGGAATTGGTTGTCCCCTATCTGCAGTACTATATCTCCTTCACCTTGTATTGACATGGACTCGCGGGTGACTGTTCGGAGCTGGATGTTGTTGGTAACTGGCCGGAGTTCTGATGCTCTCAAAACCCTGGACTTGGCAATGGACACAGCGGTGCCGGTGTCTATGGTGACGGTAATCGCCTTGTTCATCGGCTGGAATGCTTTGGAGGAGTTCTAAGGACGGATCTGTTAAGGAAATTACAAGAGACGTAGATTTTTCTTGGTTATCTCATCCATTAGCTGTAGCCACGGCTCCAAATTGCCGTTTATACATGGGCCAAAATGAACTGCTATCAAATGTGGGAGGTTTTCTAACGGAACGTTTGGTACTAATGGTGTTTTGTTATTTTCCTCGCTGTAAGCCCTGTTGCATTTTTTTAATTTATATTTCTACCTTGTTTTGGATGACACTAATTTTATCGTGTACTTCACTTTGTACTGTTTTTTTAATGGAACTGATTTGGTCTTGAACTGTGTCTTGAATTGAAATGATTTCAAATTTTACTTAACTTTTGATAGAATCAAAGTCATCTACTTTGGTTTCAAGAGTATCCACGGTTTTTTTATGATGTTAATGTCATCATTTATCTCTATTATGTCTGACTCAACTATTTTCATTCTTTCATTATCTGTTTCATTAACTTGTGCTACTATTTTGCTGTTTTTCTTCCATGGCAGTGACAAGATTTTGTTGTTCGCTTTTCATCGTAATGACAAGATTTTGTTGTTCGCTTCTCATCGTAGTGACAAGATTTTCTTGTTAGCTTTTCATTGTAGAAACAAGATTTTGTTGATTTTCTTCCATGGCAGTGACAAGATTTTATAATTTTATTTAACGTTTTTCAACAAAAGATTTCACTAACATTTGTTGAATTTTCTCACTTTTTTCCAGGATCTAAGTTATTTTTTCATCTAGTCCATCCGTAACCTGTTTGAATATTGTTTTGGTAGTCTCGTCCACTTTTCCTTTCTTTCATACTTCGGGTTTCCATTAATTAAATTGCGATTTTAACTTCACTTAATCATTTACTTCTGATCACTAAATTGTTATAAATTCTATGGTCACTTTGTAGAAACATTTATTTACACGTGAAACATCAAACAGCTTATTTTAATATTATTTACATCGAAATCATATCAACAAAATAAGCTGAACGCACCAAGACTAACCAACTCCTGAAATTAATGTCCCTTTATATAGCGAAAATTGTCGATCTCGATGGTGCTACATTTTTCTACTCAGCCTCGAGAATACTTGTTTGGCGCCATTTCGAAAATTCCAGTGCAACTCTTTATTAACCCAGCGATTGATGTCTCATCGGAATGAAGCCAGGGCCTGCTTAGGTAAATTTCTTAACAATAGTCATAAAATGTGATTCAAAAATGTGAATTTTGTTATATAGGGTAGACCATGAGCAGTTGCATAAATGGAATACTAGACATTTAGGGCGAAGTAAAATCATACGTATACAGGAATTATTGAAGCAGTAGAAAAATAAAAGCAGTCAATAGTGTGTGTGTGTGTGTGTGTGTGAGAGAGAGAGATATTCCTGAAAATAGTGATTGATTGCACAGGGTTTCTAAACGGTTTTTATTTGAAGTCAGCTGTAGTCGGTTAAAAATGTAAGAAGATGTTATTGCAAAATTAATATATCGTTACAGCAATAATTTATTGGATGTCCTTCAGATAATATTCAGTGTGAGCCATAAATATAGCTAGAGTAGCGCATATTATTTTTTACTCTCAATGAGTCACCATGTACGAACCGTTCGTGCTGTAATTTTAAATTATAAAACAAAGTTTTTGGTTTTTTATTTTTATCTTTTACAAAACAAATCATGAAATTTGGTAAAAACTTAACTTTTTATGTCTCAAACACAATATAATTTTTTTGATGTTTATATATTTTGACATAATATCGAAAAAGCACCCTAACTTTCAATCGAAAATTCTCATGTCAAAATATCTGCTTTTTTTAAGTCTTTTTGTTCCTTGAAATCCCTACTTTCAGCTGGTATAAAAAAATATATTCAACATTATGGTAAACGTTCTCACAAAATTGAGTTAATAAAGTTAATATCATCTACAAGATTTTCAGAAAGTTATAGAATATTGTTTAAATTATATGCCTAGATGCCTATTTGTTGGTATTTTAAGATTATACTTATATACCTGAATGACCTACCTATAGAAAATTCTAGCCCTTCAAAAGGTATTTCATAGAAAAGTGGCGAAGGGGCTAGGAGGGTCTGGGCCCTACTACCTGTTATTTCATCGCAGCTGTAAAAACTGCTAAACAGTATTTTGGGAACATTTACCATAGTAATGTCAATTTTTTTATACCAACAGAAAGTAGAGATTTCAACGAACAAAACTTTTTTAAAAAAGCAAACATTTTTGAGGTGAGAATTTTTAATTGAAAATTAGGGTGCTTTTTTGATATTAATTCAAAATAAGGTGAAAAATAAAGGTTTTAAATCAAAAAAATTACAGTGTGTTTGGGACATAAAAAGGTAAGTTTTCAATAAATTTCATGAATTTTTTTAAATAAATTTTGAGGTTATGTTAAAAAAGTATAAATATAATAGTGGTAGATCTTTTTATTAACTACAACTTTGCCATTTACCTTTTTTCCATAAGACTTGTAGTTTTGCCGGAAATCGAGATAAACCGTTTTTTATTCTTAAAACTTCACCCCCTTCCACTTCCCGATCTCAGATCGCCCGTAAATTATTTTTTCCTGGATTTCAATCGACCATTATTTTTTTCACTTTTTACCATTTTCAAGGGTTTCAGCCCTGGGTAAAAACGTGATTTGCAAATGATTTAACATATATATTTTGCACAAAAAATTACTATTAATTGTTTTTGATAACAGATTGTTTCCAATAGACGTAACTGTTTAGAAAACTCTTTTTTATTATTATAACGTTTAATACATAAGAAGAACTAATTGCACAATTAATATAATGTTAAAGAAATGAGTCGTACATATTGCTATAGCCGACATCTATTATTATTAATTTTTTTTTTCATTTTTAACCGAGTTCCAAACAGGAGGAGGTTATCAATTCGTCGGTATCTTTTTTTATGTATGCTCAGTGATTATTCAAAAAACGGCTTGGGCAATATTAATGATTTAAACGGGGTTATAAATATTGTAACGGAATTTACCTAAGCCGGCCCTGGTTTCATTCCAGTAAGACATTGGTCGCTATTAGGAAAAAAAAATCTCGAAATAGCTCGGAAACTTTAGAATTGATAATGGATTGTACGAGAGTTTTCGATGCTGGTTTTAAAAGGAGCGGCACATAAACGCGGGAGTGAGCTAGTGCAGCGAAGAGCTTATGTTGTATTAAACTTGTGATATTCGAATCTGCTGTTGTGTATTTTTGATGTAAATAAAAGAGTCAAGAAAGTGAGAGTGAACATTAGTTTTTAAATTTTAATTGAACCCACGGAGTATATAACAAATTTGGTGATCAGAAGTGCAGGATTAAGTGAAGTTAAAATCATAATTTGATTTATCGAAACCCGGAAAATGGAAAATAAAAAAATGGACGAGTCTACAAAAAATATATTCAAACAGGTTACAGATGGACTAGACGAAAAAATAGCTCAGATCCTGGAAAAACGTGAAAAGAAGGAGAAACAACTTCAAGAAGAAATTCAACAAAGAATAGTAAAATCTTGTTTCTACGATGAAAAGCGAACAGCAAAATCTAGTTTCCACGATGAAAAGTGAACAACAAAATTTAATTGAGGAACTATTCTCGAAATTTGAAGTAACAAGACAAAATTAATTTAAATTATTAGATGAACAGAGACGAAATGAACTTAAAGTAACTGAAGAAAAAACAACAACAGCAATTTGAACAACTAATGCAAATAGTATCGCAAGTTAATGAAACACTTAATGAAAGAATGCAAATAGTTGAATCCGGCATAGAGATCCTAAAAAGTAATGTGGAGACTCTTGAAATCAAAGTAGATGATATCGATTCCATCCAGAGCCAGGTGAAATTTGAAATCAGTTCCATTAAAAACACGGTACAAAGTGAATTAAGTGAAGTACAACATAATATCAGTGCATCAAAAACAAGGTAGAAACAGAAATCAAAACAATGCAACAGGACTTAAGGCGAGGAAAATACCAGAACACCATGAGTACCAAAGGTTCCGTTGGCAAACCCCCCACATTTGATGGCAGCTCATCATGTATAAACGGCAATCTGAAACCGTGGCTACAGCTAATGGATAGGACAACAAAAAAATCTACGTCTCTTGTAATTTTCTTAAGAGGTCCGGCCTTAGCATTCCAGTCGATGAACAAGGCAATTTCGACAAAATCATCGGCATTCTGGACAAGAGATAGGACAATCAGTCCCTGGGCCAAGTCTACCAGGTGCAACTAAGTGGAAAAATGCAAAAATCCGGAGAGAGCCTTCAAGAATTCGAAGCAGAGGTTAAATGTTTAGTGCACTTGTCCTAACCAGACCTGCCAGAGGAAACCAAAGACCAGATGGACCCATTGAAGTCCAAAGAAATCTAAGACTTAGTGGCATCAAGAAGAGTAATGAAGCTCTACCCCGGGCTTTGGAAGTAGAGGCCGTCATGAACATGTCCAAGCCGAGGGTCCGAGCAGTTTCCTTCAACCAGGAAGAGCTAGAATCACCATTTCAAGCACTGTTGGCTGGTATGAACAAACTATTAGAACAGTCACAGAGAAGTGATACCAGAAGAAAATGTTACAGTTGTGGACGGACAGAGAACTTCCAACGCGACTGCAGAGTCAGGCTACCTGGACGATCACCGACCAGGGGTAACCAACAGAACAGCCACATGTCCAGGGACGGTCAGCCAGTCAGCATAAGGGGGCAAATGCTGACTAACCCTCCCCCAGCCCCCAAAACATTATCCATTATCCATTATCCATTATCTTGTTTCCACGATGAAAAGTGAACAACAAAATCTTGTTTCCACGATGAAAAGTGACCAACATAATTTAATTGAGGGATTATTCTCGAAATTGAATGAAAAGAGACAAAATGATTTTAAATTATTTGAACAAAAACAAGATCAAACTGAATTAAAACGACAAAATGAATTTAAAATAACTGAAGAAAAAAGACAAATGCAATTTGAACAACTAATGCAAATAGTATCACAAGTTAACGAAACAGTTAATGAAAGAATGCAAATAGTAGAATCAGATATAAAAGAGATAAACGACGACATAAAGATCCTAAAAAATAATGTGGAGGCCCTTGAAACCAAAGTAGATGACATCGATTCCATACAGAGCCAGGTGAAATTTGAAATCAGTGCTATTCAAAACAAGGTAGAAACAGAAATCAAAAAAATGCAACAGGACTTACAGCGAGGAAAATACCAGAACACCGTGAGTACCAAAGGTTCCTTTAGTAAACCACCCACACTCGACGGCAGTTTATCTTGGCCCATGTATAAACGGCAATCTGAAACCGTGGCTACAGCTAATGGATGGGATAATCAAGAAAAATCTACTTCTCTGGTAATTTCGTTAAGAGGTCCGGCCCTAGAACTCCTCCAAAGTATTCCAGTCGATGAACAAGGCAATTTCGACAAGATCATCGCCATCATAGACAAACGATACGACAATCAATCCTTGAGCCAGGTATACCTACCAAGTCCAACTGAGTGGAAAAACGCAAAAATCCGGTCTTCAAGAATTCGAAGCAGAGATTAGACGGTTAGTTCACTTGTCCTATCCAGACCTGCCAGAGGAAACGAAAGACCAGTTGGCCACACAGAGTTTCATAAACGGCATCAGAGATGTGGAAGTTCAAAGAAATTTAAGACTGAGTGGCGTCAAGAAGAGTAATGAAGCTCTACTTCGGGCTTTGGAAGTAGAGGCCGTCATCAACATGTCCAAGCTGAGGGTCCGAGCAGTTTCCTTCAACCAGGAAGAGTCAGAGTCACCATTTCAAGCGCTGCTGGCTGGTCTGAACAAAATATTAGACCGGTCACAAAGAACTGGCACCAGAGGGGCATGTTACCGCTGCGGACGGACAGGACACTTCCAACGTGACTGCCGAGTAAGGCTACCGGAACGATCACCAACCAGGGGTAGCCAACAAACCGACCTTACGAATCAGGGAAACTCCAACCAGTCAGCATAAGGGGACGAATGCTGACTCACCCTCCACCAACCCCCAGGACAGTATCCATCCGGGGATTCTGCAGAGATAGCGACAGCCTAGTCATCAGAGGCACCATCAATGGGCGAGCAGTTACCATCACCATCGATACCGGCGCCGCTGTGTCCATTGCCAAGCCAAGAGTCTTGAGAGCATAGGAAATTTGGCCAGTTAGCAGTAACATCCAGCTCAGAACAGTCACCGGCGAGTCCATGTCAATACAGGGTGAGGCAGATGTCATGCTACAGATAGGGGACAACATGATCCGGCATAGGGTCCTGGTAGCGAATATTGAGGACGATTTTATACTGGGAATGGACCTTATTAGCCAGCATGGATTTATTTTCGACCCGAGATATGATGTTCTTCGGTTCCTAAATGAGGAATTTGTATTGACACGGACCGTCAACACATCAGTCACCCCCATAAAAATTGTGGCAAAGTCTTCAGATAGAATTCCGGGTCGGACGGAACAGATTATTCATGGGCAGTTAGACAGCAATCCTGGGAGCTGCGTTGGAATGGTGGAGCCCGTACACTCAGCTCATGACTACTTAGTTGGACGGGCTATAGTTAAAACCGGACGAGATATACCAATCAGAGTCCTGAATCTGTCCAACAACGACATCAGAATTACCAACGGTCAAGAGATAGCTTGTTTCCAGCCAGTAGAGACCATCATCAATTGCGAAGAAGAGTACCAGACGTCGGTGAAGGAGCCAGGGCCCGATAAAGAGTTCCTAAAACAGTTTGCTGACCATTTGACACACTTGACACCAGAGAACCAGAAGAAAGCCCAACAATTTATAACAAAACACTGGCAAATTTTTAACAGTATCGAATAGATACCGGGAAGGCTCAACCCATCAGAATACCACCTAGACGACTACCATTGGGGCAACAACAGGCAGTCGAGGAAAACATCGAGTCCATGTTACAAAATGGAGTTATTGAGCCATCCATCAGTCCATGGTCTGCTCCCGTCGTGTTAGTTAAAAAGAAGGATGGAACCACCCGATTTTGCGTGGATTTCAGAAAGCTGAATGATGTCACGAAGAAAGACAGCTATCCACTACCCCGAATCGATGACACTTTGACCACACTAGCAGGCTCCCGTTGGTTCTCCACACTAGACCTAAAAAGTGGATATTGGCAGTTGGTCTACAAGCAAACGACAGAGAGAAGACAGCGTTCTCCACCAGTAAAGAGATGTTTCAGTTCATGGTCATGCCCTTTGGGTTATATAATGCACCCGCTACATTTGGGAGGCAAATGGAGTATGTACTGAGCGGGTTAACATGGAGGACGTGCTTAGTATACCTCGACGACATTCTAGTCATGGGCCAGACATTCGACGATCATCTGAAGAACCTGGGCGAAGTATTCTCCAGAATTAATAACGCCAACATGAGACTCAATCTGAAGAAGTGTTCCTTGTTTCAAAAAGAAGTAGAGTTTTTGGGCCACGTCGTTTCCGACTCAGGAATCCGCACCAACGAGGACAAGATAGAAGCCATTCGTCATTGGCCAGTTCCAAGAGACAAACATGAACTCCGAAGCTTCTTGGGCCTCTGTTCATACTACCAGCGTTTTGTTGAGGGATTTGCTACCATCGCCGCCCCTCTACATCGGCAGACCACTGAGAAAGAGACCTTCCATTGGAATCAGGATTGCGAAACATCATTCAGACGACTGAAGGCAGCACTATGTTCCAGCCCAATCCTAGCCTTTCCTACACAGTCCGGCAAGTTCATCTTAGACACTGACGCCAGCAATGCCGGTTTGGGGGCCGTCCTATCCCAGGTGCAAGATGGTGAAGAGAGGGTGATCGAGTACTACAGCCGTGGATTCTCGAAACTAGAAAGAAATTATTGCGTCACCAGAAAAGAACTTCTTGCAATAATAAGGGCTGTAGACCATTTCCACAAATACCTCTATGGTCGCCATTTCTTAATCAGAACAGATCATGCCGCACTCAAATGGCTGCTGAAGACACCGGAAGGACAACTGGCCAGGTGGATGGAGAAATTCCAGCAATACGACTTCAAGGTGGAACACCGTGCCGGCCGTTTGCACAATAACGCCGATGCCCTATCCAGAAGATCCTGTAGAGCGGAATACGGACATTGTCTGAGGACGGAACAGCGAGAGGGTATCCCCATCAGGAAGATCCGAGTGCAGGCCAATGAAGACTGGACAACGGAACAGTGCATCCAGGACCAAATGGCTGATCCAGACATCGAACCAATCTTGTCACTCAAAATGAGAGGGGCACCCAGGCCACGATGGGACAAGGTAGCTAGATGAAATCCGGCGTGCTGAAATCGTTATGGGCTCAGTGGGACTCTCTAAGAGTAGACAATGGAATGATCAAGCGAGTTTGGGAAAGCGCTGATGGACGAGAAACCAAGTCCCAACTGGTAGTTCCGAAGAATAAGGTACCAGCCATCCTGACCGAAGTACATGATGGAATTACCGGAGGCCACCTGGGCATGAATAAAACCCTAGACAAAGTTCGCCAGCGGTACTACTGGGTGAATTACTTCGAAGACGTCAGAGCTTGGTGCCGCAAATGTGCCACATGTGCCGCCAGTAAGGGCCCGAAGACCCGGACCAAGGGCAGAATGCAGCAGTACAATGTGGGCGTCCCATTTGAATTGCCATCGATGTCGCCGGTCCGTTTCCCGAGTCTGAGAGGGGGAACAAATACATTCTGGTCGCAATGGATTACTTCAGCAAATGGCCTGAGGCATATGCGATACCCAACCAAGAGGCAACCACGGTAGCGACGGTGCTAGTAGAACAACTATTCAGCAGGTTTGGCGTCCCGATGGCATTACATTCAGACTAGGGGCGTAACTTTGAATCGAATGTATTCCAGAAGGTCTGCACGATGTTGGGGATCAGGAAAACGAGAACAACACCATTACACCCACAGTCAGGCGGAATGGTGGAAAGATTCAACAGGACCTTGGAACAACACCTATCCAAGGTCGTCAGCAATAACCAGCGTGATTGGGATGAGCATATTCCCCTATTCCTGTTGTCATATCGCTCTGCTGTACATAATAGTACAGGCCTGACCCCAGCCAGGGTCCTATTCGGAAAGGAGCTGCGATTACCATGCGACTTGACATTTGGCTCCCCCGAAGAACCTCCCCAAGACATCGACGATTATGCCGACCAGCTCCGACATAACATGCTGGCAATACACGAATTAGCCCGAACGCAGATGTTGGCCACCAGTGACCGGATGAAGACGCGATACGACCTCAAGGCCAATTCAGTCGGGTTCCAGGAGAGGGACAAAGTCTGGTTGTACAACCCCTAACGGAGCAAGGGTAAATCCCCAAAGCTTACACCCGCCTGGGATGGTCCATACGAGGTGGTCAAGAGGCTTAATGATGTCGTCTACCGGATCCGTCGAAACCCCAAGGCTAAATTGAAGGTGGTTCATTTAGATCGACTCGCTCCCTACCATGGAGAGGATGTTTCTGATCGGGACGATCAGAATTAAAGGGGGGGGGCAGTGTTACGAAATTTACCCAAAGCCGACCCTGTGTCATTTCAGTACGACAACAAACGCTTTAAGATAAAAAATACGATTCTCGAGGAGAATTCGACGCTGGTGTTATAAAAGAAGCACGCCACGATCGCCAGGCAGTGATAGCGCCACGACTAGCGTATATGGGATTGTTATTGTATTTGAATCAGCTGTTCTAATGTAAATAAAGTTCTAGAAAAGTGAAAATTTTAAATTTGAACCCACGGACTATATTGCAATAGTCATAGCCCTTACCCGCGGTTTCACCCGCGTATTTAATGTATAATTATTTGCAAAAATAAATAGCTTATGAAATATATAAGCTGTAATATATATAAAAAATTATAACTTTTTTAAACCACCCTGAATAACTTTAATTTCCTAATCCAGAATATATTTCACCCAAACTGTAAGTGCTTATGGGCCCAACTTGCATAACAATTTTATTCAACATTTTTTTGAACTTGAACAGCTGTAACTCTACTTCACCCTATAGCGCAACAATCCTATATATGCTGCTACTTATTTATCACCCAACACACCATTTTTAAACAAATAAATATAACTCTACTCCACCCTATATTTTAGTTATGCAATTGCTTGTAGTCTACGCTATATAACAATTTTTTCTGATCATTTTTAAGCCACCTTATAAGGTATAATTTCTCTCCACCCTATATTTTAACCACCCTTTATATGCAACTTATTCTAACATTGTGTTAAACACACAGTATTACTATAATCGCCCCATATTTCAGGTTTTCCATACAGTAGGATGCAACTGTTCATGGTCTACCCTATATAACATTTTTTGATCCACCATGTAAAACTATAATTCAACTCCGCCCTCGATTTCAACCACCTTGTATATACAACTACTTATAGGACACCCAATATAACATTTTTTGTACCTGCCTGTATATTTATAATTCCACTAAGTATATCTGTAATTATACTCTGCTACATATTTGAAGCATGCTATATATAGAACTACTTGTGGATATAAAATATATAACAACCCTAGAAACTTTAATTCCATTCCACCCTGTATAAACAACTGCTTCTAAAGTTGTTTCCTACCCATTTTATAACGATAATAACTCAAGAACATAATTCAAATATCGTAACTGCTTACATAACACATTTTTCTAAGATTTTTTATCCACCTTGTTAACTATAATTCTACCTTTATTTTAACCACATTGTATATGCAACTACTTATGAGCCAAACAATATATCCTATTGTTATCCACCCTGTGTACATTAATTCCCATACATCCGTTTTTCAACCACCTGGTATATTCAACTCTTTATGACCCAGCCAATGTAACTTTTTTGAACCAGCCCGTATAACTAATTCCACTCCCCCTTATTTCACCCACATTGTATACATGCAGTTGCTAATGCTCTATGGATTAGAGTTTTGATGATGCCAGTTTTCGTTGCTGATAGGTGGTTCGAATTATACTGTAAGTATTATTCTGTATGTGTAGCCTTTATGTAGACTACTGTTTGGATTCCGGTCCTACTCTTTTGACACTTTACATCAAGATATGGTAGGCACCCAATCTCTTGCACCTCTATGGTGAATCTAATGGATGGTTGGGATCGGATTAGCTGCTCCAGGAATGCCTGTAGTTCTGTCTCTCCGTCTTGCCAAATAATGAAGATGGATGTCATCAACATATCTCAACCATAGCTTAGGCGGCTTCTCGTACCTCTTCAGTGCATGTTCTTTGAACCATTCCATGTAGATGTTGACAATGATTGGCGATAACGGGGAGCCCATAGAAACCCTAATGAATAGGACTTACTTCAATGTTGCCTCAAGAACTGCTACTTCATGCAAGAAGATGGATTGCCCAGTTAAATGGTTTGAAGAACATACACCGAAGAGATACGAGAAGCAGCCTAAGCTTTGGTTGGGATATGTTGATGACACTTTCATTATTTGGTAACATGGAGAGACAGAAGTACAGCTTAGATTCGCCATGGAGACGGAAGAGAGTGGGTGCCTACCATTCCTTGATGTAGGACTAGCACCGGAATCCAAACAGCAGACTACAGGATGGCTACACATACCGGATTATACCTACACTATAATTCTAACCACCCATCAGCAACGAAAATTGGGATCATCAAAATTCTAATCGATAGAGCCAAAAATATCTGCAGCACACAAGGCGTTCTCAACGAAGAACAATTGAAACTTAGAAAAGACTTTTTAGCGAATGGATATCCGGAAACCATCATTAACAAGGCGTTTGAAGAGCTGGACAAACCATCTAACTCTATTATTACCGTATATTAAAGGCTTGTCGGAGTAACTTAGACGAATTGTACACAGATATGGAATCAGAATGATCTTCGAAAGCAAAAACATCTTGAGGAGTATGATTACAAGAACGAGGCCGGACGCTCCAGTAACACCGAATAAATGTATATACATTATACCTTGTGAATGAGGCAATCTTTGCAGAGTTAAGGATCACCGCATATCTACTCAAGGAGCGGAGCTATCCAGTCTGGACTAGCTAATTACACTTGGGTCAAACACCATAACAGGTCAGGGTCATTTACAAGGAAGAGCATTGGTATAAAAGAAATTTTATTTAGTCAGCATATACAATCTCAAACGAGAATATAAATAGCGAGCTTAGCGTCCAAATTAAAAACATTTAGAGGCCCATTCTTCGGCCACTGCTGCTACGCATCACGCTGATTGGACCGGCGACTCATGACCGGTTAAAGGTATAAATACCAGGAATAAACTGAATTTCCCATCATTCACCTGATTAGGGTAGCAGATACAAAACTATTGAAACGTTGTGAAATCAACCTTTTCAAGACTAACAAGAAACATGTTAGTTACATTCTCATATAACGAATTTTCTAATAAAAGCTAAGGTAATGCAATTATCTAATATTTGGTGCTTGCGGCAGAACCGTTAGAGTATTTGTGTTTTTTCGGAGACAAAATGCATACCAGATTTTAAGTCAAACGAAAGGCTTTGCAACAAAAAAAAGATTCAGCAAAATCAGTTCAGTCCTTCTTACGTGACGCCCGAACAAACAAACAACAATTTTATAATAGTGTAGATTTAGACGAAATACCTTATTCACTTTGCTTTTACCCTTGATTCCATTGTATGATTATAACTTATTTTATCACCACGTAAACTGAAGAACTATTTTTGGCTGGCTTTTCTTTTTTGTTATATACTATTAATGTAACCGTCAGTCTTTATTCCTTGCACGAAATAGTCAAATCAGATCAGTTCCTTCCAATTTCCAAAAATTTCTTCTTTTGATTTGTTAATTATGACAAGCTCCCTAAAACAATCTTACCTTAACCTTTTTCTTTATAAACATCTCACCTTCGAACTTTCTTGAACATTTTCAAAATTATACCACCTGTTGATTTCATTGTTGGCATTCATTTATTATAATTTAATGCTATTAATTCCTCTCTAAAACAATTCACTGTATATAAATTTTTAAATATGTCAAATAAATCGTCCACCATATAAACACCAAATTTGCTCCTATCAATGTAAATTAGATTTATTCGCTCATCCATCCCCACTATAAATTTATACGAAGATGTAATGTAATAATTATTTTAAAATTTTGATATAGAGAATCCTCAAAATACGTATTCCCATTTGTTTTCTGAATGATACTTGTGGCATATTTTTCAATGAAAAGTAAACAACAGAATTTAATTGAAGGACTATTCTCGAAATTTGAACAAAAAACAAGATGAAATTGAATTAACAAGACAAAATGAAATGAAATTATTCGATGAACAGAGACAAAATGAATTTAAAATATTTGCAGAAAAACAAGGCAAAACGGAAGAAAAAAGAAAATTGCAATTTGAACAATTAATGCAAATAGTAGCGCAATTTAATGAAACAGTTAATGAAAGAATCCAAATTGTTGAGTCTGACATAAAAGTAATAAATGATAACATTAAAACCGTAAAAGATACCGTTGATAATCTTGAAACCAAAGTAGATGACCTCGATTCCATCCAAAGCCCGGTAAAATTTGAAATCAGTTCAATTCAAAACACAGTTCAAAACCAAATCAGTTCCATTAAAAAAACAGTACAAAGTGAAGTACAAGATAAAATCAGTGCCATCCAAGTCAAGGTAGAAACAGAAATTTAGAAAATGTAACAAGACTTACAGCGAGGAAAATACCAGAACACCATGAGTTGGAAAACCACCCACATTTGATGGCAGGTCATCTTGGCCCATGTTTACAGCTAATGGATGGGATAACCAAGAAAAATCTACGTCTCTTGTAATTTCCTTAAGAGGTCCGGCCTTAGAACTCCTCCAAAGCCAGTCGATGAACAAAACAATTTTGACAAGATCATCGGCATCCTGAACAAGCGATACGACAACCAGTCCATGAGCCAAGTATACCAGGTGCAACTAAGTGGAAAAATGCAAAAATCCGGAGAGAGCCTTCAAGAATTCGAAGCTGAGGTTTAGACGTTTAGTGCACTTGTCCTACCCAGACCTGCCAGAGGAAAGTAATTATCTATTGGCCACACAAAGTTTCATAAACGGTATCAGAGATGTGTAAGTGCAAAGACTAAGACTAAGTGGCGTCAAGTGAATTAATGAAGCTTTACTTCGGGAATTGGAAGTAGAGGCAGTCATGAACATGTCCAAACCGAGAGTGCGAGGAGTTTCCTTCAGCCATGACGAACCAGAAACATCCCTCCAGGCAGTGTTGTCCGAAATCTATAAACTTCTAGAACGATCACAAAAAACTGTCCACAGAGGAGCATGCTACCGGCCTGGACGGACAGGTCACCTCCAACGAGACTGCAGAGTGAGGCTATCGGACCGATCACCGACCAGGGGTACCCAACAAAACAGCCACATGTCCAGGACCGTCAGCCAGTCAGTATAAAGGGGCGAATGCTGACTAACCCTCCACCAGCTCCCAAACATTATCCATCCGGGGATTTTGCCGAGATAACAGCAGCCTAGTCATCAGGGGACCATCAATGGCCGACCAAATACCATCACCATAGACACGGGCGCCGCTGTGTCCATTGCCAAGTCCAGGGTTTTGAGAGTCCAGGGTAAAGCAGATTTAGTACTGCAGATAGGGGACAACCGAATCCGGGATAGGGTCCTGGTAGCGAATATTGAGGACGATCATACTGGGTATGGAACTAATCAGTCAGCATGGATTTATGTTCGACCCGAGATATGATGTTCTTCGGTTCCTAAATGAAGAATTTGTCAACAGCTCAGTGACCTCCATAAAAATTATAGCAAAATCTCCAGCCAGAATTCCCCATCGAACGGAACAGATTATTCATGGGCATCTAGAAGTTAAAACCGGACAAGATATACCAATTAGAGTCCTGAATTGGTCCAACAATGTCATTAGAATTGCCAATGGTTAAGAGATAGCTTGTTTCGAGCCAGTAGAGACCATCATCAATTGCGAAGAAGTCTACCAGACATTAGTAAAGGAGACAAATCCCAGTAAAAAGTTCCTACAAAAGTTTGCTGACGATTTGACACACCTTACACCAGAGGAACAGAAGAAAGCCAAGCAATTTATCGCAAAGCATTGGCAAATTTTTAACAGGCAAGATAGAACCACCGGTCGCACCAACATCATTCGGCACAGAATAGACACCGGAAAGCCTTAACCCATTAGAATACACCTAGACGACTACCATTGGAGCAACAACAAACAGTCGAGGAAAACCTCGAGTCCGTGTTAGAAAATGGAGTTAATGAACCATCCATCAGCCCATGGTCTACTCTCGTCGTGCTAGTTAAAAAGAAGGATGGAACCACCCGATTTTGCGTGGATTACAGAAAGCTGAATGACGTCACGAAGAAAGACAGTTATCCACTACCCCGAATTGATGACACTCTGACCACACTAGCAGGCTCCCGTTGGTTCTCCACACTAGACCTAAAGAGTGGATATTGGCAGGTTGGTCTAAACGAAAACGACAGAGAGAAGACAGCGTTCTGCATAATGGCTGTCTCAGTTTACGGTCATGTCCTTTGGGTTATGTAATGCTCCCGCAACATTCGAGAGGCTAATGAAGTATGTCCTGAGCGGGTTAAAATGGAGGACGTGCTTAGTATACCTCGACGACATTCTCGTCATGGGTCAAACATTCGACGACCATCTGAAGAACCTGGGAGAAGTATTCTCCAGAATTAAATACGCCAACCTGAGACTCAACACGAAGAAGTGTTCCTTGTTCCAAAAAGAAGTAGAGTTTCTGGGCCACGTCGTTTCCGAGTCAGGAATCCGCACCAACGAGGACAAGGTAGAAGCCATCCGTGATTGGCCAGTTCCAAGAGACAAGCATGAACTCCGAAGCTTCTTGGCCTCTTTTCCTACTACAGGCGATTTGTTGAGGGATTTGCAACCATTGCCGCGCCTCTATATCGGCAAACCACTGAGAAAGTGACCTTCCGCTAGAATCAGGATTGCGAAACAGCATTCAGACGACTGAAGGCAGTGCTATGTTCCAGCCGAATCCTAGCCTTTCCTACACAGTTCGACAAGTTCATTTTAGACAGCGACGCTGAAATTCACTGAAATGTAGTCCTTTAATTACTATTTTTTCTGATTTTCTGGAAAACCGTAAATCTGACGTTATAGAAAATTATATTGTACCTTTCTTTAATATTCCGTAATACAATTCAGTTTAAATTATCAATTTTGCCCAAGTTGTTTTTGAATAATCACTGAGCATACTTAAAAAAAAAACAAAACAACAAATCGATAACTACGTCCTGTTTGGAAGTCGGTTAAAAACCATCATAGAAGACTAAGACTTACTGTTCTCTTGCCGTACCGTACCATCTTATACACGTACTACAAGGTTGCCGGATGTATTAAAAACTTAATAATGGAATAGGTCTTTAACTAGATATTGTTTTATTATTTGGGCCATTTTCTATAATTGTTACTCTAAATCACCCTATATTTCAACCACCCTGTATATGCTTCTGTGTATTGGTGACCTAATATATAATAAATACAACATATAAATTTGTGTACCATTTTCTGAACCACCATGTACAACTATAATTCAACTCCACAAAATCGCAACCGCCCTGATATTTTTAAAACCACCCTGTTTAAGTATAAATTGTCTACACATTATTAACTATTTTTCCATTGTTTAAATTATTTCTATAATTTACAACATTTTTCACCTTTTTGAACCACATTTTATAACTATAATATTACTTTACCATTTATTTCAACCACCAGTATATGCAACTGCTTATAAACCCATCTCTATAACTATATTATACCCCGCCCTATAATTTAAATATCCTAACAGCTTATGCTTAATAACCTTCATCAAACATCTAATGCTTATATAACAAATTGTTGATACATACTGAATAACAATAATTTTACTTCAGCCTTACTTCAACCACTTTGTATAACCAACTGCTTATGTTCCACACTATATAATTTTTTTAACCACCCAGTATAATTGTATTCTAAATGTTATTTGTGGCATATTCTTGATTGTTTTTATGTTTTCTTGGGAAGCTCTATATTGAACAAAAAAAAAACAGTAAAAGTTCATTTAAATTCATTGAAATGTGGTCCCTTAATTCCTGTTTTTGTGGTTTTCTGGAAGGCGGGAGGCACATTTATACCGTAACACCAAACTCTTCAGCATTTTCTAATATTGTATTTTAGAATTTTCAGCATAGTTTCTAACAAATCTAATGCTTTAAAACTTGTTACAATTTTATTCTGGTATCGCACAATTAGCATTATGTAATCTATTCTTATTTCTAAGTAGGTTTAGTACCAATTTCTTTAAGAAACAGGTAATAACTAATAATAAAATAATAACTCTTAAACATAAAATGATACCAACTAACAAATTGCAAAATAGAAAACTTATTAACACTAATGCAAATGGTCATTATTATAATGGTAAATAATATTATGAGCTTGTCAAGGGAAGAATAAAATTATAAATATTCACTATAATAATACTTTCCTGCTGCTTCACTAGTCTCTATTAAACGTTAGTTACTATATCAAACCTAGAATAAACCCACACATTTGGCTAGAATAGGGCTGCTTTCAATCGCCTAAAACCATCATCGCATGCAGAACTTCACTTAAACCATACTATTTCAGGTATTAGGTTATGTAATGGAAAGGCAATGGAAACAAATATTTCCACAATTTGGCTACAATAAAACCAAAGGTATAAGAGGGTCCCGAAGTTCTTGCTTGTGTTTGGGTGCGAACCAGTAAAAAAATGCTTTTGCCTGATCCTTAGTGACCCTTACCCCTGTATCCAATAAGACACGGTTTAAGAATTCTACTTTCTTCTTGACCGTGAAATATTTCTAGATTTTTAAAATGAACTTCAAATATGCGACAACTAGAATGTCTCAGGAAACACGAAATGTTGTCTACGCCATTTCATTTTTCAGTATGCTTGCAAATCGCAGACACATTACATAACCCAAAAATCCTGACAAGGAAATTAAACAATCCTTTGATGGAAGCGAATGTCTTGTCTTCATTGTCATCGCCGAACCCAATATTCATCATGTAAGTCCAAAGTTACCGTATGGTGGGCATCGCATATCTGGTTTCCTGTAATCGAGACAAAATTCTTTCTAAACGGGAACAACAATATGGGTATTTTTTTACTGATTTAGTATTTGACAGGAGTGGTAAGTTATCCTGCCATGACCTTAAAAATTTCCCATATATCAGCCGCAAGTTCGAATTGCGTTAAGGGTTTCCTGACAATGTTTTTTCTTCCTTCAAAGCAATCAATTTCCTCTTCACTAATTAATTTAAGTCGGTTCGTTTACAGCGGAAACATTCAGCTCTGCTAGACTTGGTATTATTTGTTTGTGTGGTATTTTCGAAAATCTTTTTCCTATTAGCAAGGTTTCTGCTAAACATGATTTTCATGTGACGTGTTGTTTGTTCCCCTTGTTAAAACCATAGAGTCATTCATAACAGCATTAATTTCATAGCGCGGGGAAGCGCTTTGTTGCAACTTTAGATACCACTGAGTAGTACCCTTATTAGATTTCCCAATCTGCAATGCCTTCAATAACAATACGGGCGGAAAGTTTCTCCCGAAACTCCTCAGATGCATATGGATAAGCTAAATTCAACAAAGCTCTACTGATTTCCCTAGTTTTCCCCAAATTTCACTTGGTAACCTTGACTAAGACTTAAACTTTACCTATTAGTGTTCAAAAATGCTTTAAAGCAAAAGGCTTAGTATTGAGACCCAGAAGGAATTTACAAGTATTGCATTATATTGAAACTGCATAAATGCGGCAGGTTTTACAGTGGAGCTTTTAAAAACTACTGCATCTAGACATTTGCCTGCTATATTTCTTCCCTAATATTCTCAAATTCATCTCGTATTTTGTGAAATTCACTCATTTATTAGTTTGCAGTTAATCATTGTACTTTGTCAATCCATAGTGCAATTTGTTCGGAGATATGTCTATGCTAACTTTAGTCTAAATTAGCATAGCCACTGTTTCTCGCAAGGGGTTAGAGCAATAAAATCGTAAGGAAGGTAGAGCCTCAGCAATTAATTAGCAATTATAAGTCTCCTGATTTTAAGAACAAAAAAACATTAAAATAAATATTTTTGTTAATTTTTTGAAGGAGTAAGAAATTCAGTAAGTGGTAAAGAAATAGTTTTTGGTTATTTACTTTGGTACCATTTGATAACAATTAATTAGCAATAAAATACGCCCCCAAGAACACCCCAATAGTGCTATTCGTTCCATATAGATATGGCAATACTAACTTTAGTCTGAAACTAGCATAGCCACCGCTTCTCGGAAGGGGATGAAGCGATAAATTAATTTTTTGCGTAATAAATTAGGAATAAATTCTGGGGTAGGTCCCAGTTGGGCGTTATGAAATGACTATGCTAACTTAACACACATCGTTATTAACATGAATAATCACAAGTCCTTTTTTCACACAATCTTACAGATATCATCAAGTTCATAAGTAGGAAGAGAAAACTTAAATTGCAAAAATGCTTGACCAAGCCTCTCTCAGACACTCTTCTTCTCCTTGGTCCACGTCCGTATAGGTCCTACGGAAGAAACTCGATGCTTCTTGTAAACAAGACTAACTATAGGAAGTTAAACGAACTAACTGTAGACGATAAATAGCCTCTCCCCAACATTTCTGATCTCCTCGACCAACTTGGAATGTGGCAGTAGTTTTCGATACTGGTTCTGGCTTCCGGACTCCCCCAGTTGGAAATCCTTGATAAAGACATTCCAAAGACCGGTTTCTTTGTTGTCAATGGCCATTACGAATTCGTTCTACTTTCAGAGAGTCATGGACAACATTCATTTGGGTATACCAAATTAAAGTTACCTCGTGTACATGGATTACATCATACTCCATTCACCAACCACCAATGAGCATAATTCTCGTTTGCCAGAACTCTTTAAACGTCTTAGACAGTCTAACTTAAAAATTCAAACTGACAAGTTAGAGTTTTTCCGTAAGGAAGTTGCTTGCCTGGGTCATATTATTACCCAAGAAAGAGTAAACGAAACACTTCAAAGGTTGAATGCATCCAACTCTTTCCTCAGCCCCAAACTCCTAAAGACATTAAATCTTCTCGTAGTCTCGCCACATATTACCGACAGTTTATCCCCAATTTCGCTAAGAACTCGAAACCTCCCACAAAACTCCTACAGAAAGACTGAAGCATGAGGTTGTATCTGACCCTATGTTGATCCACTCAATTTTCGAAGAACCATTCCCACTCACTACTAATGTTAGTTTTTTTACAATTGGAACGGTTCTCTCACAAGGCCCGTAGGAAAAGGTCTTCCTATACCATATGCTATGCAGAAACAAGATACTCCACCAACGAACGGGAACTACTAGTTAGTGTTTGGTCAGTCAAACACTACAGGCGTTATCTTTATGGAAAAAAGTTTATTTTACTCTGCGGTCACCGCTCGCTTACTTGGCTCTTCTCTATCAAAGATCTTGACAGGCGTCTAGCCTTAAGCTAGAAGAGTATAGCTATAAAATAGAATACAAGCCTGGCAAGGTAAACTCAAACCCAGACACTCATTCCCGAATCAAAATTAATCACTTCGAACAATGCACCGATTTTCTTTCAAAGATTAAAAGTTTGGCAAATAACGGAACCGGCCCAGAATAACCCAATCAAGGTACTAGTCACTATAACTCCGATAACAACCAAGAAAGCGATGATCATGACGAATGACAACAGAGATTAATCGACTTGTTCAACTGTATGAAACCTAGTCCATAATCGATTATTCATAAATTGAAATTTCTAATGCTTAACTTTTAGACAACTCACTCAAACGAATAGGCACTTTCCACTTTCAATGACTTGCATGACAAAATTATTGAAGACATTTTGGAAGAAGAGCTCAATTTCACTATCGACACTCTAAAGATTCTAGCTAGTAAAACTGTCAGGCATATAAATTATTTAACTGTCCATTTACCATTTGAACACGAAACTGGTCACACATCTTTTTAACATCCTCTATAACAACTAAGATCAATTTAAGGAATCCGAAACTTTCTGATCGAAAAGAACGTTGAATTACCTATTCTCGACACATTATACTTTATACTCGAAGATAAAGACATAAAACTAAAAATTTGTCAAAAAATTGGGACAATCCCTTCACTAGACTAAATTCCCGTTATACTCCAACAGAACCAGTGTGGCAAAAATAACATCCATCGTGGAATTTATGAAACCATCCGACGTATTAAGGAAAAGTATAATTGCACTAAACTAATCAAAAGTGTAGAGCAATTTATTAAGTCCTGCGAAATTTACCAAAAAGTAAAGTTTTGCAGAAAAAACTTAGGAGTTCTTTTTGTCATCATTGAAACTCCAATAACGGCCTTAGAACGTATCAACATTGATATTTTCTAATGTCCGACTAGAATCTTCACACTGACTAGTAGGGATGACTCACCAAATTTACTCAAGCATACCCTATTAGTAACAAAACAGCTAAAACTGTCGTTAACACCCTCTTAATATGCTTCCAACATTACAGCACAGCTCTTCGCATCCATTGCGACTAGAGGCATGAATTTGATAACACTCTACTTAAGGACCTGTGCAAACTATATGACATAAAACTATCCTATCAAGCCTCCACGATCCCGAGTCAGACGGTTCAATCGAAAGGTTTCGCGCGACTTTAGCGCAAATGAAGCATCAGGTGAATGGTTCATTCACCTGATGACGATAGCAGATACACAGCTATTGAAACGTTGTGAGATCAACCACTTCAAGACGATGGAAGTCTAAGGAACATTATTATAATTTTTGTTGTTATTAATAAAATATTTTTTAAAAAGTTTAAATTGAGAAGTATTTTATAATATGATAGCTCTATATTTGTCGAGTATTCCGTTTTATAAAGGTTGTGTAAATTCGTTTAAAAAAATATTAATTTTTGAATCCACTAAGGACGCGTGGGTTGGAACAAATTCATTTAAAATTAAGGTGTTGGTTTTTTGGAAAAACGCTCAGAAGCTCTGTTTTTTTTTGGACTGCGGTTTTTGTGATGATGAACTCATTTACACAGGGTGGGTCAGAAATAAATTGCGACCATCAACTTCATTTTTTCAAATGGAAAAATGTGTTTTTTATTTTATTTTTGAATTCTGCATTGAATTCTAAGTATTTTTCATGTACAATGTCCTATACCGAAAACTTTATTAGTTATTAAAAAAATTACCTTTATTTCAAAATTAAAAAAAACATCAAAATATCAAATTAAATGTTCAAATTACAATACAATACCTAAGACGGTTTTCAAATTCTCGTATCACTTCATTTAGCGTTTGTTGTATTTCGGCCCTAATTCAATTCTTTAATTCCTCGATATTTTGCGGCTTATTGAAGTATACTTTCGATTTCACCTAACCCTAAAGATGAAAACCTAACGGGCTTCGATCTGGAGACCTAGCTGGCCATTCGATATTACTTCTCCTTCCGATCCATCTATTTGGGAAAATATTGTCAAGATAATCTCGCACTGTTCCCAAATAGTGCGGGGGCGCTTCATCCTGTTGAAACCATACCGAATCTGCCAATATATTGGGGTTTTCACCATTCGGGTAAAGTTCTGATAAACAGGGTATTATTTGAAGTACCCACAATTCCGGCCCATACGTTAACTTTCTTGGAAAACGGTGTATGACTTTCCATACTGCAATGTGGGTTTTTTTATGCACAATATCAAAAATTTTGCCTGTTTACTGAACCATTTAAACAAAATGTTGCCTCGTCGGAAAAGACTATCTTATTTGAAAAGTGCAGGTTGGCATTGCATCTATCCATCATTATTTCGCAAAATTCTACTCCCCGGTCCAAATAATATTCAGTAAGTTCCTGCACTAAATTAACTTAGTATGGGTGCCATTTATTTCTATTCAAGCTTTCTAGAACAGAACATTTACTTATTGACTGTTCTGCGGCACTTAATTGTCTCTTACATGGCCAAATTCTACAAACCTTTGTTCTACTTTACCATCTACCGATCGTCTAATAGGCCGCTTCGGGTACTTCGTATTAAACAAATAGCAAACTTCAGCTTGTGTACGAGTTCTGTCGCCATATCCTACCATCGTCAAAATTTCTATTCGCTGCTTTTTAGTTACACGCGCTAAACTTTGAAACTTTGTTACTGCACTTGACAACTACTTATTTGAATTAAAATTATAGTACAGTTTCTATGGAAATAAACAAGTTTTAAAAACTCCAGCATTAAAGAAAGGGTTTTCATTCATGCGACTAAAATACCTCCAACAATCATAAAAACCAGACGTAAATAAATAGGTTCAAACCAACAAACACCTTATTTTTACTGTTGTTTTCTTAACTTTATTAAGAAATGTATTTTTTTAATAACAGTTAATTTTCGGTATAGGACATTGTACATGAAAAATACTTAGAATTAAATGCAAATTCAAAAATAAAATAAAAAACAAATGTTTCTATTTGAAAAAATGAAGTTAATGGTCGCAATTTATTTCTGGCCCACCCTGTATAAATGAGTTTACCATCAAAAAAACCGCAGTCCAATAAAAAACCGACGCGTCCGAGCGTTTTTCCAAAAAAATAACACCTGAATTTTAAATGAATTTGTTCCAATCCACGCGTCCTCTTTGTATATATTCTTTGATCACATCTTATAACAATGTCGCACCTAGAAGCGCCCCATAAAATTCACCGCTTTCAAATTCTTCCAATTTGAAAGGAACTTTCTTATTATATGATCTTTAGAAGTTTCTGTGCTACATTTTATATTCTTAAATTAAAATTCTCTTAGTTACTTCATAAATCAAATAATATTGTCAAACATTGTAATTTTATATTTTAGAATTGTGCCACTGACTAACAGTAATTTCCTGAATTGTGGTGTTATTTTCCAAAAAGTGCTTAAACATTGACAAAATATGCCACAACTATTCTTCAGGAAACAACTGAGAGTAGTATTGATCTTCATTACTGTTTCTTTAGTTTGTCTCCATTGGCCCTAAATCTGGATGGAATCTTGGTGGGTATTTTTATTTTCGGGTTTATCGTAATTCCATGGCCCCCTCATATAAAATGGTTCTATATTCTAAGATTACCCATAACACTACTTTGACCTATACGTACTTAACCAGATTTTTGTATTTATCGTTATGTACTGCCGAGTAAAAACCAGAACGGAGCTCCATATAGTACAGTAGATTGAACTACTGGTATATGAATCTTGTTTTTGAGTGCATCGGACCTTTCGTGTTTTGTACCAATGTGGCAACCCTAGTCACAGTCTCTTCCTCTTCTTCTTCTAGTCACATTATATATATATATATATATATATATATATATATATATCTTTCCTCTCTCTCTCTCTCTCTCTCTCTCTCTCTTTCTCCTATTATTTCATGTTTTTGGTGGCTACATCTTCTGGTCAAATTCTTAAATTGTCTATTTGTTTGCTTCATTTTTTTTAATTGTTGTTTGCATATTATGTCAGTCACCTAGTACCTCTAAGATATTTGGGTGTTTGTTTGTAACTAACTTTTGTATACTTCTGTTGTAATCCATATTTGAAGTGTAATTTATTAAGGATTATCCCGATTGTGGAATTCTTTATAATGGGAGACTTACAGTTTTTCACAAAATCAGGAAAGGAGTCAACGAAAATTCAAATTTGAATGTCAATATATCTCTGGAATTAAGTATTAATCGCACAGGGTATTTAAACTAAAAATTAATTATACTTTCTATTTCATAAGATGCTTACATTTAGAATATTAAATAATAACCTTCTTTAAGTCATCTAATGTTTTTTAATTGTATTTTACAAAACTATTGAATCATTATTTTAATATCATAAATCTTTTGAAATTAAGTTTATCTAAGGTTACTTACTTATTTGTTTTGTTATTCATTATTTAAATTCTTGTTATTATTTTATTTTCCTAATTAATTCCATATTTCATAATGTACTTAATATACATTTATACCGCATGAAACTTACACAAACATAATTTAAATGTAAATTTATTAATACATTTTCTTGATGACGTCACCTAAATAAGCCAACCGTCATAAGAGGATTATATTATACAATTTTTTTCCAAACAGTACATTCTATAACCTACGGAAATACCAATTACCAAGTTCTCATAATAATGTTGTCGTTCTTTAAATAGCCTGGAGGTGTAGAATATCATTACTGAAGATATCCTGGAAACTATAACAGTGTGTCTTATCTGCGCGTGCCGGTCTAGATAGTGGGATTACACATGGGATTATCCTTACATATGGACGGTCCCATGCTAATTCTTGATATCACATCCTCCATTTCCGACTCTATCTGTTAGCCAATTTCAATTATTATAGCGACACTGGTATACTGTGAGACGACATGGATCGCGTGATTTAGGGTGTCTGTGATTATTACCCGTGATAAGGTGATGTTACACATGTTGTCAGTTAACTGGGATATTAAATTCTTTCGTTTAAGGGTATAGGAAGACCCCATTAAGGGCTGCTTCATGTTTTTGTGCATTTAGGGTGTCGGAATTGGATTACTTCCGCTTACTGATATATCTCAAGTGACTAGTAATTTTATCTTAGTGGATTTAAATTATGTCAGCGTTACAGAAAGGATCATTTACTCGTATATTGTTATAGAGATAAGTTTACATCACATCATCAATGTATATATATATAATATATATATATATATATATATATATATATATATATATGCAGGACGCATACTATGGAGACACTTTTTTTAGGCAAGGCATACATTGGGGACATCTGCGTGCTTTGAGGACTGGTCCCAAACTATGTTTGTGTAAAAGGCATGCTTTGGGGACATTTTGAAATTTATATCTACAGCATATTTTGAGCCCAAAGTGAATTTCTATAGTATCCAATAGATGGTGTTATGGTACACATTTTGGGTATATTGCGATATATAAACTGTCCCCAAATTATGTTGAAAGGTTTATATATAAATGAGTTTATATATCGGATTTGTGTCTAAAGCATAGTTTAGGACAGTCATTTTTTTACATTGCATGTGTTTGAAAACGTGAAGTAAGCCATCCAGCAGACATTTGTTATACATAGAAACAACGTAATAGTAGTCGCTTATGCTTTGAAGTATTTATATTGTTTTTGTATAGTTCTTGTTAGTGACATATTTATTTAAGATATTATCGTTAAATGATCCAAGGATATATATATAGTATAATTTCCTTTGTGTTTTCGATTAAATAAACACGTAAGACTAAAGCAGAGAAATTATTTAGTGGCCATATATGAAGTTTGGAGTTTTAAGACATGACTTAACGGTCTCAGTTGCACATTTAATAATAATTATTATTCTTACGGAGTTTGATACTCGGCTAATGGTTCAGATGTGGATTGGGTATTATTGACACATTTTATGGGTGGTATAGTGTAAATTTATAGATTTTCCCAACTGTTAAAAAATGTATTAAACTTAAATTAATTCAATATATAAGGATTCAGTGGTTGATATTGGAAAGCGTACGTATAAATTGTTGGTAGTCAGAAGAAGAATTAAATTCTTGGAATACATTTATTTCGGCTGAGTGTAAGAATTACTGATGGCCGTTTTTAAGTGTTGGTATATTAATTCATAGAAATATCTCACGTTCGAAGCTGATTAATACTTTAAACGGTAAAATCGTTTGCTAGCAATATAAGGATGTTCCTTTGACGTTATTCAATATCATACGCTGGGTAGAGGAATTACTTGAACCTTTATAATCAATATGGGAGTTTCCGGTTTTGCAGTTTTATTTATGTGAAATTTATATCAAAGTTGAAAAAGAAATTTGTTGCATTTTTGCATCAAATGATTGTTATTCAACAGGGTGGTACATGAAATATTTGTTTGACAAAATTCTTCAAATAAAAAATGTATTTGTGTTATTAATTGAAGTTATTGAAAAAATCGCTAAATAGGTCTTGACTGAGCATTTATCGGTAGACTTTGAAATGTTGAAGTAATGTAGTTTTGAAAATGTGTTATTCTATTTAGGTAGAATAAAATTAAACTTATGTTTCATCGGTTGATTAAAATGCAGGATTTTCTATAAAATATTGGATTCGTAATTTGAATTAATTGATTAATTAAACGTTACCTAAGATTGAATGTGGCAGTTTAGTGGGGATATATGAAGTTTGAAGCTGTAACAACTGACTATTATCTATCTTAATTGCACATGTATCTATAAAGATTAAAAACATTACTAAGGGTTGAGATTTGAATTTGGTAATATGTTCACAAATAGTGTACAGTAAATAAATGGTTTTACGGAATTCTTAAAAATGTCGTTTACAGAATCTAAATTCTTTGAATACAAGGGAAATAAACTATTTTGGTGGGTACCTATCTAGATTTATATTTTATTTTTTGAGGATGATTGTGGAAATCGAATAGGATATGTTTAATTTCACAAGAATAATTACATTTTTACAATTCATTTCTTTAAACTGATAATAAGTATATTCTCGCCCATGGCTGATGTTGCTCTAGGCTTATATTGATTAATAATTTAAACTGCAAAATCTTAGACGTGTAATTTGAGCATGTATCACTAACGTTTTTCTATATTTTATGTAGGCTAGAGAAATTCTTCAAATAAAAAATCTGGTGGTATTCTTAAATAAACGTAATATTTCAGATAACTATTTTCAGGGTTTTGTGGAGCTTGGTACAGTTTAACAAACATATGAAATATTCCAGATTATTTTTATGTGGGGTCGGAACAGTTTCTTCTTGGTAAAGTTCTGTAAATAGGTCTTAATTGAACAATTTGTCAGCAGATTTGGCAATGTTAAAGTGTTTTAATTGTAGTTTTGACATTTTATTAGTCCATTAAAGAATAATTAAACTTTGGCTTAACAAGTTGATTAAAATTTGGTTCGATTGTTGGGTTTCAAAATTTGGAACTTTCTTAATAACACTAGCCTGGTAATTTTATCCAATTGATCAATTAAACGTTACCCACGTTTGGGGTGGTGTAAATAGTTTAGGGGGATATATGAAGTTTGATGCTGTAACATGTTATATTTATAAAGTTTGAAAATTTTACTAAGAGTTGAGACCTGAATTCGGTACTATTGTCATATATTGTAGGTGGTGTTCCGTAAAATTATATTATCTGTTTTTTTTTTCAATATTCTTAAACATTTCGTTTGTAGGACGTAAACTCTTTCAATATTAAGCGAATGGAATGAGTAGTTTTGTCGGTACCCATGACGAAAAGTATATTTCAATTTTGGTGAATGATTGTGTAAATCATATATGATATTCTTAATTTCACAAGAATAATTAAATTTTTACAATCCATTTCTTATAACTGAGAATAAGTATGATCCTGTAGACAGCTAATTTTCACCTATGTTCGTATGTTGATTAAAAATTCTAACGGTAAAATCGTTAAGTAACGATATTATGATATTCTATGTTGGATAGAGGAATTGCATGAACCACTACCAAAACTCGGTTTTGCTGTAATTTTCTTTTCAAACATATGGCAGAATAGCTAAAGAAATTTTCAAAGCTATTATTGTTCCTAAATAGGAAGCTTTTTAGTGACATAATTTGAAATGCTTGTATAATGAACTTCTGTAACTAAAAAATATAGTAGTACTCTTAGTTGAATTTAATAAATTATTATTTTGGGGATGTGTGGTGCTCCATAATATTAATATATAAGTATATAACATTTTCAGTAAACTTGTATGTGTAAGTCGGAAGAATGCCGTAAAATTTCTGTTAATTTGAACAATTTGAACATTTATCGGCTGACTTGGAAATGTTGGAGTGTTTTTAGTGTAATTTCGAAATTTTGTTGGTCTATTAATTGAAGGATTAACATTTGGTTTCACACGTTGATTTAAATATGTTTAGATTTGAAGACGAGAGATGTAAAGACCGACATCTAGTTTTTCGGGGAAAATAGCACATAGAGGTTCCGAATCTGGAGCCGTTCCATGTAATTGCTGTTACCCGTAATTCCTAGGTTAGCATGTCGCGATGAAATTTTCAGGTTAACTTCACCTATCAGAGATATTGAAACTCTCTTCGAGGTGTCATTCTTTTGTACGCAAGACAATATATATACTATATATGGTTTCTGGTTACGAAATCTTCATCAGTTGCGCTTCCCACACTTTAATGTCCTCTCGAATACTTCTTTATGCATTTGATACATTTCGTTAAATTTGAAGACGCGAAATGTAAAGACCGACATCTAGGATTTGTGTGTCTCTATACAAGGCCCTTGACTCCTATTATACCTACAGCAAAGGTTAAATAGGAAAAGTTTTAGAGAAAACCTAGTGCATTGAATACCTGGCTTCAGATTTACAATCGGTCAATTGGTTTTGGAGATAGCCGGCAAAAACCGAAAATAGCGGATTTCGTTTTTCGCCGGGAAATCTGACAGGTTAATTTGATCACTGTCCAGATGTGACATTATTTGAATACATTTTCTTAATCGAATAAGATGGCATTTGTCACATGTCTCAATAGTTTTTTGTCATTCCGCAAACTTTCCATTTTTCTTATGGCCTCCATATTAGATTTTTTAATTTTTGAAATAGCGTACACTTTCCAGTCTAGTAATACACCACAAGTGCATTAAAGATTTCAGTGTCAACAAAATATCACACATCAGGATTAATAAAAAATAGCCCCATTATGCAATAGTTTAAAATCTAATTAAGTTCTTAACTGCTTCGTAACTAGGTATTAATTTAGAGAAATGCAAATTGGCGTCCATTTACATAGGGACAATTTTGACAATTGGTTACTGTTTTTCGTACAACTTCACAAGTGTATTTCCGGCAATACTATTTATAAATGTATCTGAAATTCTATGTTTCAGGTAAGTTAGATTAAATTACCAACGATCCCACACCAAAAGTTACTTCCAAATGTAGTCTATACACATCTCTTTGCCAATTCGTGAGGGTTTTCCATATCACATTGATAAGTACATATTGTGCTGATTACAACCTTCACAATTCGTAAATCAACTCTCATAGGACCACAAGATATAATTTACATAAATGAGATATTCATTACTCTTTCTAATATACCACTCATAGAAACGTATTCGTCTTGGAAAATCAGTTTCCTTAAATCCTTGAACTATTTTGGGTTTGTATGGATGGTACTTATTCTTTTTTATCACTCTCTTTACCATTGATTTTGAAACACGAAATTGCCGTTCTTACCTAGGTATTAGGCTTTCGTAGACAGTTCGTAAAATACTTCTGTTTCGATTTTCTTTTTCAATATTGTTTCGGCTTCTAGATTGTTCACAAGATTAATTAAATTAACTAGGATTTTTTTGAAGTGGGCTTTATGAGGCTGTCGTCGTTCAGAATACATCTCTAAATACCTTGTTGAGGTAATGTCGGTGTTTGTATTTAATGTAATACAGCGCTAGCATGTCAAACTTTTCTTCATTTGAATAGAGAATCCAGCTATTTTTAACAGGTTTCGATAATTTGATAATCATATTTATGATTTTAATCAGAGAAAAATGTATTACTTACTAAAAAACAACTTTCACACTTTGAATTTTTTAACATCAGTCAGATGTGTTATAGAAGGCGATACAATATTGAAAATAAAACTGGAGATAGAAACATTTTACAAGTTGTCAACGAAAACTCTAGTACATTGGTAAGATCTGTTGAAAGGGAATTTCCTGTGTCACAATAAACAATACAGAGAGTGTTAAGAAATAATAAGTACCAAAAACACATAATAGATCCACAACGTAATGAAACTAATTTTCAAGACAAATGCATTTCATTTGTCTTGAAAGTTAGTTTCCTTAAGTAATAAAAATTCGGATTTTGTAAATCATATCTTGTAGTACGATGAGAGTAGGTTTACGAATTATAGAATATTAATAAGCACAATACTCATAATTGGGATATTGAAAACCCCCACGAAGTGGCAGAGAGATGTTTATAGACCAAAGTTGGAAGTAACGTTTGGTGTTATGTGTGTTAAGCTAGCAGAGCTATTTCTTAACGCCCAAATGGGACCTACTCCAGAATTTATTGCTAATTTATTACGCAAAAATTAAATTTATTGCTCCCACCCTTTCCGAAAAACAGTGGCTATGCTAACTTTAAACTAAAGTTAGCATAGCCATATTCTATATCTCCGGAATGAACAGTGCTACCGAGGTGATGTTGGTGGCGCATTTTATTGCTAATCGCTATCGAATGGCACTAGAGCAAATAACCAAAAAATACCCCTTCATCCCCTACTGAATTTCTCACCCCCCGACAATTACGAAAAAATTGTATTTCAATATTTTGTGTTGTACAAAATCAGTAGACTTTTAATTGCTAATTAATTGCTGAAGTTTTACCCTCTTTACGATTTCATTCCTCCATCCCCTTTCCTGAAACTGTGGAGACGCCAAATTTAGACTAAAGTTAGCATAGCCACATCTATATCTCCGGAACGAACAGTGCTACCGGGGTGATCGTGGGGGCGTATTTTATTGCTAATTAATTGCTATCGAATAGTACCAGGGCGAAAACACAAAACCTACCCCTTCATCCCCTACCCAATTTCTCACCCCCTGACAAGTAACAAAAATATTTATTTCAATGCATTTCCTTATTAAAATCAGTAGACTTTTAATTGTTAATTAATTGCTGAAGGTTCGTTACGATTTATTGCTCCACCCCCTTTCGAGCCAACTTTAGACTAAAGTTAGCATAGCCATATTCTATATATCCGGAACGAACAGCGCTACCGAGGTGATGTTGGTGGCGTATTTTATTGCTAATTAATTGCTGTCGAATGATACTAGAGCAAATAACCAAAAAATCCCCCTTCATCCCTAACTGAATTTCTCACCCCCCGACAATAAAGAAAAAAAATTATTTCAATATTTTTTGTGTTCTATAAAATCAGTAGACTTTTAATGGCTGAAGTTATACCCTCATTACGATTTCATTCCTCCAACACTTTCCGAGAAACTGTGGACACGCCAACATTAGACTAAAGTTAGCATAGCCACATCTATATCTCCGGAACGAATAGTGCTACCGGGGTGATCTTGAAAGCGTTTTTTATTGCTAATTAATTGCTATGGAATGGCATCAGTGCAAATATCCAAAAACTACCCCTTCATTTCCTACTGAATTTCTAACCCCCTGACAAAAAACAAAAATTTTTAGTTCAATGTTTTTCGATGTTAACTTCAGTAGAATTTTATTTGCTAATTAATTGCTGAAGCTCTACTTTCGTTAAGAATTTACTGCGTCAACCACTTCTGAGATACTGTGGTTATGCCAACTTTAGACTAAATTTAGCATAGCCATATCTATATCTCCGGAACAAACGTCCTTATCGGTATGATCTTGGGGCGTTTTTTTATTGCTAATTAATTGCTATCGAATGGCACCAGACCATAAACCTTAAAACTACCACCTCATCCCCTACTCAGTTTCTCACCCCCTGACAAGTAACAAAAATATTTATTTCAATGTTTTATGTTATTAAAATCAGTAAACTTTTAATTGTTAATTAATTCCTGAAGGTCTACCTTCGTTACGATTTCATTGCTCAACCCCTTGCGACAAACTGTGGCTATGCTAACTTTAGACTAAAGTTAGCATAGCCATATCAATATATCCGGAACAAACGTCCTTATCGGTATTTTAATGCTAATTAATTGCTATCGAATGGCACTAGAGCAAATTACCAAACAATACCCCTACTCAATTTCTCACCCCCTGACAATTAACAAAAAATTGTATTTAAATATTTTTCGTTGTTAAAATGAGTATAATTTTAATTGCTAACTAATTGCTGAAGGTCTACCTTTGTTACGATTTTATTGCTTCAACCCCTTGCGAGAAACTGTGGCTATGCCATCTTTAGACTAAAGTTAGTATAGCCCTATCTATATCTTTGAAACGAAGGCCGCAAATGGTATGGTCGTGGGTGCGTATTTTATTGCTAATTAATTGCTATCAAATAGTACTAGAGCAAATACTTAGAAACTAACCTTTTATTCCCTACTCAATTTATTACCCCTTGACAATTAACAAAAATATGTATTTCAATGTTTTTCTTTGTTAAAATCAGTAGAGTTTTAATTGCTAATTAATTGCTAAAGTTCTACCCTCGTTACCATTTCATTCGTTCAACCCCTTCCGTGAAACTGGCTATGCCAACTTCAGACTACAGTTACCATCGCCATATCTATCGGGGTGATCTTGAAGGCGTATTTTATTGCTAATTAATTGCTATTGAATGGCACCAGAGCAGTAACTCAGTAACTCTACCCCTTCAACCCCCACTCAATTTCTCACCCCTTGACAATTAACAAAAATATTTATTTCAATGTTTTCGTTGTGAAAATGTGTAAACTTTTAATTGCTAACTAATTGCTCAAGGTCTACCTCTGTTACGATTGTATTGATTAAGTTAAGCACTCCATACTTGTATTTTTCGAGGACATTTGTATGGTTTGTGACCTGGTCTCAGAAACATTATATGTTCAACTTATTATTCAAAGACATCTGTATCTTTTGGGGGACAGGACTCAAAAAAACATTATACATGTACAGATTCAAATAGCTTTGATTCTAGACTGAAAAGATCACTTCATCCGTTGCAGTTTAAAGCCATTTAAGTATTATTCTAAACAAAGTTTCTGATATGAACATAACAACAGGTCTTAATACAGTTTAGACCTTGATTATTAAGAAATTGATGAGGAAAACATAAACTAATTAAAGGATCCTTCATTCAATCTTACTTATGAAGTTATTACTGCATTAAATGGTATGCAAACGAAAACTTGGAATAATGTTTAACGAAAACTTTTAAAGAAATATTTACATACAAGTTATTATTTGAGGACATTTATGTATCCAAGGTATCATATGAGGACTGTTACTATCTCATCTCAAATCAACATGAATACTAAGCATACAATCATTAGCTCGCGTTTAAATGAGTTCTGCTAGGTAGGACTATATGGAATGAGATTTTATACATAAAAGGTTGATAAATATACTCTAATATTTGTCAGTGAATAATTAGTAAAACATCATTAGTAGAAGTACTGAGATGCAATATATAGTAAAGAAGTAAAAAAGAACAATTAATTTAAATATGTAAAGTATATTTTCAATAATGAAAAAACATCCGACATACTATTAGGAAAGGATGAAAATAATTAAACTTGAGCTCAAACCTTCGGTTTTACAGACATTTTACAGAAGCAACTATCGACACTGTATGATATATTTTTCAAGCACATAAATTATTCACTGTTATATCAAACAAAGAAGTACAGACTAATTAAGAAATGTATCATTCTTTAAAATTGTTAATATTGCAACCCATGAGAGAAATTGAATGGAATTAATGTTAATTATAAAATAGCGTCTCAAGTAGTTTAATACACTTTTTAAGGAGAAAATTACGAATATTTATTGTTTATGAACAGTCTTTTGTTATTGTGAATTAATTACCTTTATCATATTTTAATAGTATGTAAGTTCAATTCGGCAACGCTATTCGTTCGGGGAAACCGAAGAAAGGCTTGAAACGTTCTTATTATTGTTTTGCAGCGAGTGGATAGTTTTTGGGTGCAAGGTCCACTAAATTAACCGAATCGGACTCGGATGTTTCGTTTTAACTACTAAAAAAATTGAAATTGAACACTTGTGAACAATTTAGTAAATACGTATTTTGATTATCAAATTTTGTTTTCTTCAGCATAGAGTCTGTGAATGTCATTTATAAAGAACTAATATCAATGTAACTATGATTACTTTTATGTTTTTTTGAGCAATAACACCACAACGAAATATAATGAGGTATATTGAAGAAAAACCAAACGTTTCAACGAATGGACTTTGAAACGTTTGGTTTTCCTTGAAATTACTATATTTTTCCAAACATTTCCGGGTCTCGGCCAGACCCTTTTGTCAATGGCACAGAAACTATGAAAAAAGGTTCAATTCTAAAATTTAAAATTAAAATGTATGACAATATTATGTGACGTATGACGTAACTAAGAGAATTTAATTTGATAAAATACAGGGTAGCACAGAAACTTCTAAATATCATGTAATAATAACCTTCATTTCACAGTGTTAGAATTTGAAAGGGTGATCTTCAGAATTTTATGTGGCACTCCTAGGTGCGAATTTGTTATAAGATTCGCCAAAAAAGCGATCAAAGAGTTCTGTTAACTCAGTGATCCCATTAAAATCATAGAGCAAAACCAAGGAAAAACCTTATGAACTATACCGATACTGAGTTTTTAACAACGGCAGGACCATTAATTTATCTCAAAGTTTCTTTACCATTGACAAAGGGGTCCGACATAGACCCCGAATCGTTTGGAAAGATACAGTTATTTTAAGTATTGCGGTGTTATTTCCCAAAGAGTGCTTAAACATTAACTACATAACTCACAACTATCCTTCAGGAAACAAATATTATCAGAAATGCATAACTAGATTAATTTTCGGTTTCAAACCGAATCCTTGATAGTTCTCCCCTTAATACAGGGTACATATATGGTTTGTCATAACCGTTCGTATACAAACAAAGAATAATATAATACCTACTTAACATTCAACCAAGGTTAGTTTTTTTATTTGGGTTCACACTCTTCACAATGGATTCTGAAAAATATAGATAAATTAAGTATTTGAAATTGAAAATGCAGTATCTAATAGCAATTGAAGTTGAAACAGATAATTAAATCAAATTCTTTCAATAAAAAAAACTAACTAGCTGTAAGATTTTTTCCATACCATACTATATTATTCTATTTGTTGAAATCAATTATTAATTTAAGGAAACAGTTAAAAATATGCCATTGTTTTTGACATGTATGACAGATTATCAATTAAAGTAAAATACTTATCGAGAATTGAAAACTAACTTCGTTTTATTTTGAGACACACTGTATCCCATTTCAGTAGAGCTTAGATTTTGCCTTAAATGCGTGTTTTATATCTTTCGGGCTTAAGCAATACAACAAAATTATAAGAAATGAGCAAATCAATTAAAGCCCTTAACTTCAATTACTTAATTTTAGTTTGGTAAAATCATTACTTATATTATTCAGTATATGTATTTTTAACATATTATTTCCTCTATTAAAATACAGATCAATCACGATTAATATTATGTTCGATTGTTTTTGTAAACTTTTAATAATACTGTAAATAATTTAACACAATATGCACGCATTTGTTGACGTAGTGCTGAACTTAATATATTTAAGGATAAAATACTACCACTATTCTTGTTTCTATGAATATTTTTTATGCACCATGGGCCGACGGAAGAACTGCCTCAAATAATCCTTCTAAGAAATGTTGGTAAATAAACACTCAAATTACAGCATTATCATCAATAGTCTTTCCTATATATTTTTATTTTTAAAATACTTTCAGTAAATTATTAATCATTAAGCAGTTTGCTACACACACAATCTGACGGGGAATAAAAAACTGTAAAAGTTCATTTCCTTAAACAAATTTTCAGAACGTTTTCAAACTCAGACTATACATGATGAAGATTTTATTTTTAATTCTTCAGAAATTGGAAAGTGTTTTATATATTTTCAGATCAGAAAAAAAACTGTCCCAAATACTTTACATAAAACAATTTATAACTACAATTGTCGGAAAATACAAGATGCATAATAAGGTGAATAATGATGAGCCATAATTCATTAGTTATCTTTTAAGTTGAATTCTGTATATCGATAATTTTGACCTATTATTGGGAGAGACACTTAATATTTTTTCGGAGTAATGTAAATTCCCCATATTAGATCGAGTCTTTTACAAGGTGGTCAAACGTTCTGATTTGTATCGGTATATTAACAATAAGTGATTTAACTGTTTTAAAATTTATCTTAATAGTATATATTTTAAATAGCGTTAAATAAATGATGTTTTGGTGTGTCTTGGCACTGTTGAAATTATAATAAAGTTTTTATTTCTTATAGGTATATTCCTACATCGCGTATTGTTTGGTATATTATGTTACTTACATCGATTAATCAATAGCACCATTCGTACACATTGTACCGTTCATTTGAAATAGCATTTTGTTAGATGTATGTAGGCCATTTGTATAGGAAATTTAAAAGCCAGGCTTGGGAGTATCTAAATGAAATTTTTTGAAATAAACTGACTAAAAATAAATAAGAATGGCACAAATTCTTAATTCAATCTTGAATATCGATTATAACAACAAAGTTCCAATTGCAGTAAGGCTCGAGAAAAAATTACCATAAATAGGATTCAGAAAAAATAAGTAGGGTAATGTATAATTTGAGAACATTCATGGATATATATTATTATTCGACAACCATCCTATAATTATATCTATAATTAATAAGTATAGTCTTATTTTCCTAATCATATACAGTCTACTGATTTTAATAACAAAGAACATTGCAATAAATATTTTTGTTACTTGGCAGGGGGTGAGAAATTGAGTGGGTGATGAAGGGATAATTTTTGGGTTTTTGGTCTGGTGCCATTCGATAGCACGTTTGTTCCGGAGATATAGATATGGCTATGCTAAATTTAGTCTAAAGTTGGCATAACCACAGTATCTCAGAAGGGGTTGAAAAACATTGAAATAAAAATGTTTGTTTTTTGTCAGGCGGTGAGAAATTCAGTAGGAGATGAAGGGGTAGTTTTTGGATATTTGAACTGATGCCATTCGATAGCAATTAATTATCAATAAAACACGCCACCAAGATCACCTCGGTAGCGCTGTTTTCGTTCCGGAGATATAGAATATGGCTATGCTAACTTTAGTCTAAAGTTGGCTCGCAACGGGTTGGAGCAATAAAATCGTTACGACGGTAGATCTTCAACAATTAATTAACAATTAAAAGTCTGCTGATTTTAATAAAGAAATACATTGAAATAAATATTTTTGTTACTTTTCAGGGGGTGAGAAATTGAATAGGGGATGAAGTGGTAGTTTTTGGGTTAATGGTCTGGTGCCATTCGATAGCAATTAATTAGCAATAAAATACGCCCCAAGACGATACCCATAACGACGTTTGCTCCGGAGATGTGGATATAGCTATGCTAACTTTAGTCTAAAGTTGGCATAGCCACAGTTTCACGGAAGGGGTTGAAGGAATGAAATCGTAGCGAGGGTAGAATTTCAGCAACTAATTAGCAATTAAAACTCTACTGATTTTAACAACAAAAAACATTGAAATAAATATGTTTGTTATTTGTCAGGGGGTGCGAAATTCAGTAGGGGATGAAGGGGTAGGTTTTGGGTATTCCCCCTGGTGCTATTCGATAGCAATTAATTAGCAATAAAATACGCCACCAAGATCACCTCCCTAGCGCTGTTCGTTCCGGTGATATAGAATATGGCTATGCTAACTTTAGTCTAAAGTTGGCTCGCAACGGGGTGGAGCAATAAATCGTAACGAAGGTAGACCTTCAACAATTAATTAATAATTAAAAGTCTACTGATTTTAATTAGGAAATGCATTGAAATAAATATTTTTGTTACTTGTCAGGGAGTGAGAAATTGAGTAGGGGATGAAGGGGTAGGGTTTGTGTATTCGCCCTGGTACTATTCGATAGCAATTAATTAGCAATAAAATACGTCCCCAAGATCACCCCGGTAGCATAGTTCGTTCTGGAGATATAGATGTGGATATGCTAACTTTAGTCTAAAGTTGGCGTCTCCACAGTTTCTTGGAAGGGGTTGGAGGAATGAAATCGTAATGAGGGTAAAACGTCAGCAATTAATTAGCAATGAAAAGTTTACTGATTTTATACAACACAAAATATTGAAATAATTTTTTTTAGTAATGGTTGGGGGGTGAGAAATTCAGTAGGGGTTGAAGGGGTATTTTTTGGTTATTTGCTCTAGTGCCATTCGATAGCAATTAATTAGCAATAAAATACGCCACCAAGATCACCTCGGTAGCGTTATTCGTTCCGGAGATATAGAATATGGCTATGCTAACTTTAGTCTAAAGTTAGCATAGCCACTGTTACTCAGAAGGGGTGGGAGCAATAAATTTAATTTTTGCGTAATAAATTAGCAATAAATTCTGGAGTAGGTCCTATTTGGGCGTTATAAAATGGCTCTGCTAGCTTAACACACATTTTGGTGTTGCCTCATTGGTAATTTCATCTTACTTACGTTTTTTTAATTGGGTACCCATTATAAATTTATGAATATTTTCAGGACTTATAGGACCATATTTGTTTGACTAGAATTCTTTAATGTTATTTTGATACAAACAAGTCGTGGCCTTCTTAAAAAAATAAGGCCTAACTTTATGAAGTGTGATATTTCGATGAAACTAAAATTTTGTATGCCCTTGTGAGACATATAAAAAAAGTTGAGGCGGTTTTGCGGGATAACAAAAGACCTTTGAGATATGTGATATATGTCATTTTATTTGTCTTAAAAAAGTGTCACATCTTGAGAGCTGTCAAATTAACCGGTTCGGATTTACTGAAGAAAAACATTTTCGGGTTTTGCCGATTATTTTCATAACCAAATGATTGATCGTAAATCCAAAGCCAGATTTTAAATGCACTAAATTTCCTCTAAAATGTTTTCCATTTGACCTTTGCTGTATAGAGAAGGGAATTTAAATATACCTGTCCTCCGAAAAATATAATCAAAAATAAAATATGATTTTGTTAACCGTTATTTTAGATAAAACAACACTATAAATCTTATAATATTGGGAAAATTGTTTAAAATAATGTAAACCTCACATATTTGGATGCACCATAAATTTGAAATAGTTATAAGAAATTACTTTGTTATCTAGCCAATGTGACTTTTTAGATGATCTTCTAAAGCTTTATTGTTTCTCATTTTGTCTTTTAGTGTTATGCCTGATTTTTTTTAATAGAATTGGTATTTCCATGCAGATATATGACGGTAGCTTTCTCACATATGTTTTCAAGAAACATTATATGTCGGTATTCTGTTGTAGCGTTTCTCAGATATGTTCGTGTTGTCCACTTTGAGAAAAATACATTGAAGATCACATATTTCTGTTGAAATTCAACTCTGTTCTTATCTAATCATTTCTATAACAATTGCGTTTACTGGTTTACTATTTTTCTTTTCTTCATTGAGTTTTGTTGACTTATTTTGTTAAGAATTTTAAATTTTATTTTAATACACAATAATAAGTTTACCATTTATTTTATTTGTATTTTTGCAATTCCTCTCTTCCTTCTTCAGTTGTTTAATTAGTTTTTTATCTTTGCTTCTGAGCCAAGACTGTCTTTCTTGATGATTTTCGAAAAATGATTTCATTTTCTATGGAAGATGTCCTCTAAGATCATTTAAGCGTTTTTCACTTACATTTCTTTCGTTACAGCTGATGTACTTTACATATTTTAAACAGTATATTTTTTTATTATTAACGTGACGTTGACTTTTGTACTGTGTTACTTTGCTGTATAGCAAGTGCTGATATTACACCTTATTACCTGGTCCATATTAGCGTATTCAGTGTTTCTTCATCTACATAGAGATGGACGTTTCTTATCTGGGTTCGTATATTTACAGTTCCGACAATCATTGATTATTATTTTTCCGCGGATGTTTTCTCCCGTCTGTTTGTTAGCACTACTTTCCTTCTTAATTTTATGTCTCTCAATTTTCGTGGTTTTCGTTTTCATGGAGGTGATTTAGAAACCACGCACCTCACGCGGCTTGTCTAGTTTTCATGTGGGATGAAGAAAGATTAGAAAACAGTCAACAACAAATTTTGATATCGGAATCTTTGAAGCTGGCAATGAAAAAAAATACCTCAAAACAAAAAAGACAATTTATTATTTATATTTCCTTTTCCTGAACTAAATTTAAAAATCCTAAACGATTCTGCATTCTCAAGATCCTGTATGGATTACGAGAAGTTTGTTTAAAAATATAACAGTTTCGCACAATACATGAACAGGTTTTGAAAACGAAGAAGGAAGAATTCGGATATCCTCTAATATTGTTGATAACAACTATGAAAATATTCCGTCTATTCAAGAAAATATTTCTCTCAAAAAGAAAGACACCTCGGAAGAAGCTAAAATATATTTTAATGCATATCGCCATTTTCGAATATACTGCAACTTATAGACAGTTTAAAATAATAATATTTCACTCTGTTTTTTACTTTACAACTCAGCCATAGACTAAGTTTCCAAAAATTATTTTAAATAAGAAATTATCAATTTTGGACATACTTTGTAAACCCTTACATACAATATTAAACCTTTATCCAATATCCTAAAATTTCTAATATTCCTCATTAGTTTATGAGTTAAATAAAATGAAATTCGTCACGTAACAAATTCATGCCACATTAGATATTATTGAACCTTAATCACAAAGGTTACTCAAACTTTACAAATTACTAAAATGCTATAGGGCATATCTCAAAAACTCCATTCGAAATTATGTTCAAGACAGTTGAATATATCAGCAGTCCCAATAAGGCACTCTATGAATATGAATGTTCACAACAAAAAATATTTTCGGAAGGATAGATCTACGTCCACTATCAAAAAACTAGTAAGTACAAAATTTCTAACTATTATTTTAAGCTTTTGTGCTTACATGTATTGTAACTTCCCTTACAATTACAGAGATAGCAAATATTTTTGTTTATTATATTTTTTATCGTGGAATACCCAACTCAATTGTGGTACACAGTGGTACAGATTTAAACTAAAAAGTTGTTTAAAAATTGGCTCTCTTCATAACTTCACATTTACACATCAAACTACCATCAATTCATTGTTATAAAGATTACATTCCATCTCAATTGAACAACTTCCACTTCTAAATAAAACTTTTACAAATACATTGAACGCAAGACAATATATTGTTTCTAATCGAGAACTTTCATCAGTTTTTAATTTATTTATTTTTTCGCTAAATGTATTCCTACAGGCAGGAGTTTTAGGAAAATTGATATCACAGAGTCTCCAAATCGGGAGTCATACTGTGTATAACGCCGATTCCCTGTGATTCCTAGGATATAAATCACACGAAAAAATTTGTAGAGGTTTACTAAAACCTTACGATACTAACTATTCGACATTTTTCATTCCACTGAACGCAAGATATTATTGGTACAGTATACTGATCGGTGCCATTTTTGCATATAATCACTGAATCCAGTTAGTAAACTGTTAGTGAAAATGGAAATGTTGTGGAACCTTTACTGTGTCTATGTAAAAACATGGTTTTACACCCCAACACTAAACATTTATTTAAACACTCAACGGTTGGTTTACTCCTTGATGATGACAGATGTGTTTTTACATTTGTTAGTGACAATGTTAGGTAATGCTTTTAAAGCATCAATATTCTCTACCAGAAACTCAATTTTGACTTAATTACTAACAGTGGACAAACTATGCAAAAATTGAGTCAATACTGTATTGAACAGAACATTTTGATAGACTCCATATGGACAACACAAAGCGCTCTTTAAAAAAAGAGTTTTGATGTGGTTCTGATGCTTACTTCTAAATTTAAGGTATATCTGAACTGTAAAATATTTAATATATATCACTGTTCCAAGCTCAAAAAAAAAGATCCAACATAAACATTAACATAAAAAGTCATAATATAATAAATGATTTTGAAAAACAACATCTGTTTTTTTTGACAATTTACTTTAGTCACAATACAAAATTTAATTATCTACACAATCTTTCAATTCAATTTCAGAGTCAATAGCCAGTATGGCGGAATTAAATAAACAGATCTTTGCTCATAATCCCCAAGAAGAAAAGAAGATGTCCCATTCAACTGCTATTAATTAATAATATAAAATTACAAATATCCTTCAATTTCACTAACACTATGAATAATATATCAACGTTTTGATATTCCCATTTTTAGTTTATTTTCATACAATTTTGAAATGTTCTGTAATTATTTGTATTTTAATTGTAGGACTAAAATAACAATTAAAAATTACAAAGAAATTCATAATTTGCCATGAAGTTTCTAACGCGATCTATTAGAAAGGGACGTATCATATAAATTTAATATTTATTATATTTCAAACATTCAAATTCAAACATTTACTAGACAACTTCATAATATCTAATGTTAAAGATTTCGTATTTATTATGGGCTGGAATGCCGAATGCTTTTTTTGTCACAGTGGCCCGTAGACGATTTTCGAATAATCGCCTTTCACGAAAATGTCGGTATAACAAAGCAGAGATGAACTAAACGACCGAAATATTGGCACATTTTTTATATACCAACAGTTTAAAGATTCGGTGAACTAACAAACCAAAACAATTGTTAGAATAGACCTGAAGAATATTATTATGAAGGCGATGTGTGGCTTCTTTAATAATGAATTAGTGCAATAAAGTTATATAAAAAATATACCTAAACTTATCTATACGACAATGAAATTTGTCACTTTGAAGGATAGTTGCTAACTGTGTATGCAGAAAATCAGCTGGGTATTGAGGATTTATACATTTCAGAGATTCGAAGCAGTCATAAAATATTTTTTTCTACATAAGAAATTACCACTATATATTGTTATATTAAACTTTAATAAGCAAAGAAATGTAATTATTAATAGTATGAATTTATGGTGCGGACACCCATTTAGTTTTGTTCAAATATATTTCATAACATAACATAAAATGTTGTGTATTACAAGAAAACAATAATTTATTTAGTTTTCTAAAACAGAGAAAATTAAAAATCTGATTTATGCTAGAGATCATTTTAATTTAAATACAAAACAGAATGTCTTTTTTAGATTTTATTAAGGAAAAATGAATATCTTCATCTAGAAGTTTAGAAATTATGATACTATCTTTTCGAGAGTTTTTAATCCATTGAAGGCAAGACAATATATTGCTTCTAGTCAAGAACTTTCATGTGATTGATAGATCGAATAATTATTTATGTATTTCGCACAAATACCCGAACTTTACATGTTAACGTAAAATAAAAATCGACATATTGGAGCTTCAGGGAAAACTAGCCAACAGATTAACAGTTAATCTATTTGTTATTTGTTTCTTGTGCTTACTATCCTAGGAAAGGGTAATGGAGTTTTAAATACAGCACTCATTTTAGAATCACTGTGGACTAGGTGTCCCTTAAACTTCTAGATTTTCAATTTTAGTTAAAATGTTAAATTTAGCCTTAAATGCAATACATAATAATTATTGGAGATTTTAATCGCCGAGGGGAGCGTAACATTTGAGGACTATCGACTGCAATAAGATATTGTCACATAATTGCATTGTGGGTTTTAGTTAACGTATAAATTTGTTTCGTGTGACTTCTGTCATATGAATCAGAGGGTAAAAGCATTACACATGGCACGATTTTTTTTCTTTTTAGTTTTCTCTAAAACCCCTGATAATTGTGCGTTAAATAGTTAAGCTTGGTTATATGTATGAAAAAACATTAATCATTATTCGAGATTTTAATATGTTGAGGGAAGCGCAGCTGATGAAGATTTTTCGACCTGAAACAATATATTGTCTTGCGTTCCATGGATTGTATAATGTCCAGAAGATAGTATCAAAAAATAATTACTTAATAGAAAAAGTTGAAAACATATAATGTAATTTAGCATTTGTTGCATTATTAATTGAATTTGTTACTTAAATCATATATTTAATCTATTAATTAATATGTAAAAGGAAATGTTGTACCACTATTTTAAGAAATTTGGGAGAATACTTAAAACATATTTATTTTGTTAACTAAGCCATAGCTTAGTTTAAGAGATTTAATGAAAAAAGTTTTCAACACAATGTCTTTTTTTTAAAGATTACCTAATATATTTCACAGTTTTAGGTGAAAAAAGTCAAAATGTAAATGAGTCAGTTTTGCTTGGTTGTATGTAAAAATTGTCTTTTCCATATATAATGAGATGATTTAGTTCAGCATTTAAATAATATTTTCATAGTACCCAAAGCTCAAAGATGTTTTTGGTCCTAAAATATTCAACTTTCTTTCTAGTGAGATTAAAGGGTTAAATTCACTTTAAATATTTAAAAAGAAATCCAAACAGTGGATACACTCAATTCAAAGGGTACAAATGCAGGAATATTAAATATTAAAAATATGTACAATTTTTAAAATGTTAATAAAACCGACGTTATAGTAAAACATGTTAAAGTCTGTAAATTAGTTTGTTATTTTAAACTTTGTTTCTTGTAAGCTGAAAGACGCAAGGTCATTTACCTACGCTAAAGGATTATCCTTCTATGAGATTTTCATTAAATTTATTTCAAGTTATGTTTTAATTAGGAGTACAAACATGATTTTTTATTAATACTAATTTTTGTGTTATAAAAAAGAACTGTATGATGTTTTTTTTTTCATGTTGTTTGTATCAAAAATGGAAAAAAATATATTATGAGAAACAGCCAATTGAGTAATTGCATAAAATGGTAATATAAAGCCAATAATTAGTTCTTACCATCAGTGAAATAAATAGTCATAGTGAAGGATTTTATATTAGTTTTGGTACAAAAAATGTCTCCCTTATTATATGTCCTGTTTTCAGTAATTAAATTTAGGATTTTTGGAGTTTACAGTCCCAAATCCCAAAAAATATTACTACGAACTCATCTGATATCTTTGAAAATGTTGTTAATTTCCACTTTAGTTAACATGCGAATTTAAACTCATGACCAAAAGTATTTCGTGAATAATAAGAAAACACACAATAATCAAAAATTATCATGATTTCTCGAACTCTCAAGGAATTGTTAGAATTATATAAAAATATCGGATGAAAGGAAATTAAACGAATTATTGAGTGCAATTGAAAAATCAGTTTATCCCTGATTAGATAACCTTTTCAAAATTGGACTGACGATAACTGGCACGATAAACAGTTCATCATAGTCATTCTGGCTCTTGGTAGTATAAAAGGTGACCAAGAGTTGTCCTCCAAGTAAATCCTGCTGTGGCATTAGACACCTCTGATATTTAACAGTGTCTAGAAGTCACACAAATTTTCGAAAAACACCCCAATAGTGCGTTTTAGATACTATTTAGTATGCATAAGTCATACTGAAATTGACTGAGTAATCCACTTTTTTCAATCTCTCACTAAACCTCATCCTCTCCTAACAGCAGAGTTTAAAAATATATATCAGCATAGCCACAATCTTAGCGACCGCCTCGTATAAAAGTGGAACAATACCGAATTACTGCAGTTCATATGTACAATTTAACTAATTATACTTATTTACTTCACTATATTAATAGGGGTACATAATGAGGTTAATAGTTACTAAATACCTATCTAGATTGAAGGTTACAAATATAATCTAGTAGTAGTAGTCAAAGACCCGAATGTTTCATTTTCTTAGTGTGCTATCCAGATATGAGGATGGCAAATATGGTAGCAACCCAACGAATCACCATGTTATAGTAAAATAAATGTTGAATGGTTCGTCTGCAAACTTTCAAAGGAAAAATAACTCCAAAATTTTTGTAGTTTGCATGATCATGTCTAACCACCCGAGAATATTTCTTATCAGGATATTGAAAGCAAGAAGAAAATGAAACGGTATGTTTTTGATAGCTGTGGTATTTTATTAAATAAATGCGTGACAACCTAGGTTTCTGTCTGAAGTTAAAATTGGAAATGTTCCTAAGAAACGGCTTAAGCATAAAATTGGTGATAACGCTATAAGAACCAAAATTATATTTAGTGAGGTCCTGAGGCTGTAAAATACAACTGAATAGATATTGATAATTCTATGATATTTTTGTTAAGTGTGAGAAATCGAGTACCTAGTATCATTATCATTATTCCCTTGAAAATAAACAGTAAATTTTTATTATTATACTATTAATTTAAATCGTTTAGGCATATAGATACTATAAGACTCACATTCCTATTTAGTAGTATCATTGCAGAGCTTTTCACCTCGATAACGCTTAATAATAAGAATTAGTCTATATAACGACAATTTAAACAAAATAGTATTGTAATACGAAATAATAAATTTGTTTATATATTTGCTTCATGTTAAGCAGCAAATTTTAATCAGATTGGAAGTAATGCACTAGCAACTGTACGAAATCGTTATTATTTTGATGAGTCCCCAAACTATATTAAGAGAATGCATATTTTAGGGACAGTCCCCAAATTATCATTTCGTCTATCGCCAGTTTGCAAAATGCATGTTTTGGGGACTGTCCTCAAACCCTACGTTAGTTCGATGAGGGCTCAAACAATGCGTTCGTTAACCGAAAGTTATTTTTTAATAGAAAAAATTGTTTATATAACAATTGAACTATATAGGGATATATAAAATGTGATTTAGAAGCTTTTCCTGCAATAAAATTTTGGTGTCCCAAACCATGCGTTTTACATACATATATATATATATATATATATATATATATATATATATATATATATATTATATTCACTTTGATTCAATTCACTTTTTAAAAAAAATTATTTATTTAGAAACATACAAAATTAAAATTGAACAATTAAAATAGTTAAAGTACTTGAATAACTTAATACTATAAATGATATTATTTGAATGACAACACGAGAACGTTTCCAGTTGCTTTTATAACATTGACAAAAGTGCTGATGCAAGTCAGCGTTTTTACTGGTTAAACGGACTCGTGTAGGTTTCCGGGAAGTTGTTTGCATATAATTCAAGATGTAATTTGATATCCCTGAGAAGTCACGTACGCTTTAAATTCCGTTGACTTCTCGACTGTGTGAACTAAGTCCTGATATATTTTGCATATAACAACTCCCCTTACATATCAAAAGTTGATGCTATAACATCAACTTTTAGGAACAGAAACATAAAATAATATAAAATGATGTTTGAATGGTATGAAGTAATAGGTAAAAATCAAATTGATATTTGTAAAATAAAATCAAAATATGTTAAAATAAATGAGCAATAAAATAATACGAGTAATAATTAAATGCTTAACCTAAACATATCAAAATAAAATATAAAGTAAAAGGAAATGTGAATAAAAATAATCTGTAGAAAAATAAAAAGGTTAATGATATAAGTCAATATTAAAAATGGTGTTTTTAGAGAACATAAAGGGTATACCTAAACTTGCGTCTCTAAGCTTTGTTCTGTTTTCAAAACAGGCCTAAGCTTGGGGAAGAATTTGAGTCTTGGCTGAGGCACTGAAGTCTGGTCAGGATTGCAGTCCTTTGGAGGTTTTAAAATCCTCTTTTTGACAGCTTGGAAGGTGATGAGTGCTGCTATGATCATGAGAGCAGCTATGGTTGTATAGGTAAACCAAGAGATATTTTTGGTTACAAACGGCTGGTTTATGAGACCATCAAGGTCTCTGGAATATTGTTCCAATTTGTGATTTGCTACGTCTAATTCTTCTACGTTAAGCGTGTTCAGCTTCAGGGGCTGAAGTTCAGGAATTATAATTTTTTCTGGCACTGCGTCGCAACAGTTGAACAGCACTGTTACTGGTTCGAAGGTTTCTAGAACATCGGTTTGTTTACCAGATTCGGCTTGAACTTTTGTAATTCCTACACACTACACTCTGATTGAAGAGTCAATATGGAGTTGAGGGAGATTGGAGATATGGAGTTTTTGGGTTTGTTTGAGCGCAATTCACTGTAACGCTTATGGGTTCAGAAGTAATTATGAGCCATGTATTGGGTTCTAGTTTTTGAATGTTGTATCCTTGAGTGAATATTAGTGAGCTTTTACAGTTGTCGGGTACCTTCTGGACATTCTTTAGAAGTTGAGCTTCACATAACGCGTTTGTGTCAATAGGGTATGCGTAAAGTTCAGAATACAGTTTCTTACGAGTGGATAACGGTTTACACGCACTTAAGTCTTTGATCGGAATAAACATTAAAGAATCATCATTCTTTGCAAGATATTTTTGAGTGAAGGATAGCATATGATGTAAACCTGTTCTTTCATCGTATATAGGGATAGGATATAAATGAAAGACTGTGTAAGGATGTTGTTCGACTAAAGGGATTCTTAACACAAATATAAGATCGGTATATGTTTGAAATTCCTCTTGTTCAATAATTTCCAGATATTGTGCGATGCTCGAGTACTTTACAGCCAATGGAAGGTTACTTTTGACTAAATTTTGCGATATTTCCTGTAATGAGGTAATAAGATGTTCTGGTGTTAAAATTGAAGAGTGAATTATTTTCAGACGCGCGAATGTGATAGAATTTAAAACATCATTTAAATTATCTTCTAAGTATAGATAATTCTCCATAAGTTTTTCACACATTTCAAGTAGTGCAAGTCTCGATTCGACGTAGGCGACCTTATCATTAATTTTTCCGATATTGTTTTCCAGCTTCATCATGTTATCGTTAAATAGTTTCTCGTCAATTCTAAGATTTTGGATAGTTTCTTTGAAGTTTTTAATTACGGATGTGGTGACACTTATTTGGTTTTTTTGTAAGTTCTCAATTTGAAGTTGGCCTTGATTTAAGCGGTTTATGCTTTCGGTAAAGTATTTTCCGTCGGCGGTGATTGCCTTAAAAAGGGTACCTGCCCCATCAAGTATACCTCGTTTGTGTCTTTTAGTGTCCATGTGAATGTCAGTAAATTTCTGTTTGATTGAGTTAGAAATTTGATTGAGAATGTTAATGTGGGTTTGTACGTCTGCGCGAAAGTTGTTCATAGCAAAAGAATTGAAGTTAACAGTTTTTACAAGAGTTTGTAATATTCTGTTATTTGTTGTAAATACTTGTTCTAGTGTAGAAATGTTTCTGTGTACTAAAAGTGTCCATTTATCATTGGATACAGTTATTTCTGCTTCGTTATGGAAGCAGATACCTAAAGTATTGTTTATTGGTTGTATTTGAAATTGGGGTACTGCTGACCCGAACAGCAGGCAAAACCTCAAACAGAAATTAACTTTCTGAGAATGGTTTCATTCGGTCGAAATTTACTTTTGATTTTTGGTTAGTTTTAGGGTTTAGTACTGTTGCGGAGTTTCTGTGAATCTCCGGGATTTCGAAAGGACCATTGAATTTATTTTGGAGTTTGTCCTTGATCTGGGATTCTTTAATATAGACTTTATCGCCTATTTGATAGTTAGGGAGATTTTCAGAAACGTGTTCATCAAATCTGACTTTCGCTTTATGTTTTTGGATTTCCGTTCTTTCGCGAGCAATTTTATAATAGTGAGAGATACGATTATTGAGATCTCTGATGTACTTAGTTATCAGGGCTTGTTGGTTGTAGAGAGTTTCTGGAGTCCTACTCGAAGTATGTCCATAAACAAGTTCGTAAGGGGTGAATCCATGAGTTTTGTTTACAGAATTGTTATATGTAATGATTGCATAAGGGAGGATGTTAAAAGGGTGTTCGTCAGGATTTTCTAGTTTATGGATTCTAATCATCTCTAATAAGGTCGATTGGAATCGTTCTAATGAACCATTTGACTGGGGATGTACCACACTAGAATAAGATAGTTTTATGTCAAATAGCTTACACAAGTCTCTCATTAGTGTGTAAGTAGTAAGGTACTAACAACGGTTTTTGCGGATTTGTCGGTTATGGGGTAGGCCTGCGAGAATTTTGTTAGTTCGTCCCGGATAGTTAATGCGTAGCTTTTGTCGGGACTTCTAGAATATCGATGTTGACGCGTTCAAAGGGTGTCCGTGGGGTTTCAGTAATGACAAGTGGGCTGTCGAGATTTTTCCGGTAAACTTTTGCTCTCTGGCAAGATTGACAGTTTTTGATAAAATTGTCAACGTCCTTAGTCAGTCCTTGCCAATTATATTTTTCTTTTATTCTGCGGATAGTTTCATTGATACCTCGGTGTATATTATTTTTGCCGTTATGGAATTGGTCGAGAATGATAGGTATTTGGTCTTTCTCAACCGTTTGGACGATATTTTGGCAAACTTTCCATTTGATATCGATTTCGGAAAAGATAAACGAAAGCATTTCCAAAATGGGCAGTTCAATGTTATTCTCAACACAGAATACTTCATTTTCAGTAAACACATCTCTAATATTATACAGTGATGCGAAACGAATCTCGTTGACTATTTCTGGGTCAGAAGGGAGAGGGACGATGTAATAACGTCTTTTTCTGACACTTTTGCTTGCAAAGACATTTACTCTAGGGGTACGGAAATCAGCATTTTCCTCAAAAATGTCTTCGATGATGTCATGGTGAAAATTTTTCATGAGAGAGCCTTGGGGAAATACTAGTATGTTTTTGTTTCCTCGGTCTAGGAGTTGGCAATTAGAAAATTGAATTTTGTCGTAATCTATGAGAGAGACGGTTTGATATCGCTCGACAAAAGTTTTAAATTCTTCGGGGATTTGTTGGAGATTAATGGGACTTCTCGTCTGGGGTTCTTGTGAGTCATCGTCAGTTTCGTTTGTTGGGAGTACTGTAAATGGTGTTAGATGATTGTTTGCTTGAAATGATATGTATTCATTAAAGTTGTTAACTTTAATGCGAGAGAGCGCGTCGGCGTTTTTATTTACTTTGCCGGGTTTGTAAATTATTTGATAGTCGTACTCCTCGAGCTTAAGGCGCCATCTTGCAAGTCTACTTCCAGGATCCTTTATAGAAAACAGCCAAGTTAACGGGCGGTGATCGGTCAGAAGTAAAAACTTACGGCCAAAAATTATCGGACGAAAGTGTTTAACCGCCCACACTATTGCAAGGAGTTCTCGTTCTATGGTTGAATACTTAGTTTCAGCATTGCAGAGAGTTCTGGAGGCATAGGCTACGGGTAAATCTTTACCTACGGGGCCTTGAGAGAGCACTGCGCCGATAGCAAATGAACTGGCGTCGGTTGTAAGAATAAATGGCTCTTCAAAATTAGGGTATATGAGTATGGGAGTAGAAGTAAGGGCTCTTTTTAATTCGTCAAAAGATTTGACACATTCTGAATCAAACTGGAAAGGTGTGTCTTTTTGAAGTAATCTTGTCAAAGGTTTTGAAATCTTGGCGAAATTGGGGATGAATCGCCTGTAATAACCAGCTAACCCTAAGAAGGACTTGATATCTTTTGGGTTTTTTGGTTGGGGGAAATTTAAGATACAATCTACCTTTGAGGGGTTAGGCTTCACGCCTTCGGGAGTTATAAGGTGGCCAAGATACGCGACCTCTTTGCGAAGAAACTCGCATTTGTCCGGTTGGATTTTTAGATTGGCTTTTCGCAATCGTTTGAAAACTTCAGAAAGTCGGGCTATGTGCTCATGTATAGTCGGAGAATAAACGATAATATCGTCCATATAGACTAAACATCTCTCGTTTTGAACACCTAAAAGAATATTATCTATTACCCTTTGGAAGGTGGATGGAGCGTTTTTAAGACCGAAGGGCATTCTAACAAATTCGAAATGGCCATTATCAACTGTGAATGCTGTTTTTTGGATGTCTTTAGTATCGATTTCTATTTGGTGAAACCCGGAAGCTAAGTCGAGGGTGGCGAAGTATTGGCATTTGCCAGGTTGGTCAAGTAAATCCGAAATGTTCGGTAGGGGATATTTGTCGTCAACAGTAAGTTCATTTAATTTACGATAATCGACGACGACACGCCATTTTTGGGTACCAGATGCGTCTAGTTTTTGGGAAACTACGCAAACCGGGGATGACCATGGCGAATTAGAAGGACGTATAATGCCTTGGTCAAGCATCTTTGATATCTGACTTTTTACCTCTTGTTTGTGTATTTGGGGGTACCGATATGACTTTGTGAAAGAGGGTTTTGCGTTATTAGTGTCTATCGAATGTTTGATCTCGTTTGTAAAGGTCAGTTGGTCACCTTCTAAATAGAATATGTCAGAATATTCGAGGCAAAGTTGAGAAATAAGTTCGGCTTCCTCCTCGTTCAGATGTTCTAACCGAAGTTGTTCCATAATTGTAGTTTGTCTATCAGGCTGGGTCAAGTTTTGAGAGTAATTTTCAGAAAGAATGTTTACGGAAAAATTGTTTATCGGTTCGAGTTCCAAATTGTCGAAATTAACAGTCTTGGGGATAGCATTTGCATTTAAAACTGAAGTAAGGAATTCGCCTTTTTCATTAATTTTAACAAGGGCACGGGGAAGATAAAGTTTTTCTATTTCGGCAGATGATAGGAAAGCATCAGTATTAGTGAGGTTACATTTTAATTTACATATTTGTTCTGTTCGGGGTTCTAAACAGATTTTATTAATCGGGATGCAGTTATTGAAAGTTGAAGGGTTCTGAGTACGCATGACAATATCATCCGTAACTTTGTAGACAGGTAAAGTTTCAAAATTAGTGACAAGTTGTTTGCTGTTAAAGTCTATAACGCAGTTATAGTTTTCAAGGAAATCTGAACCCAGTAATCCGTCGAATTCAATGTCGATGTTGCAAATATATACCTTGTGTGGGTCGGCGACATTGAAAGGTACAAGGGTGGATTCGTTTTTTAAGATTTTCTGATCGGTGATTCCTTGGATGACTACGTTTTCGGGAAATCGTTGTTTGAAGCGTTGGCAGGTTTCAGGTTTAAAAATTGAAAGTCCTGCACCCGTATCGATAAGAAGTTTATAGGTGTTTGAAGAGTCAGTAATATAATAAAGATTCTTTGAGTTGACGGAAAGAAGGAGTCTTACAGAAAGTTCTGTTCTGGGAAGTTGACATTGGGGCTGAAATCGTCCAGATTCATTGTCTGAATTTGGGTTTGAATTTCTGAAATTTCTTGGTCTGGGGGTTCTGACTGAGTGGGGGTCAAATGAAAATTTACTTGAGAAGAATCAGGTTCGTCAGAATAAAATTCGTATAAATGTTCAGTATTGAAATATTCTGGTTCATTGTTTTGTTCGAAATCATTAGGGTGATAATCTTGTACGTTTCCGTACTCATCGGGTAAAGAGGTGTAATGTTTTTCGTTTTGAGAGTAGTTATAGTCATTGTGATATGGTCCGAATTGCAGATTGTTCAAGTGATGAGTCTTTGGTTGTTGGCGTTGTTGATGTTTAAAGAAACTCGGGTTCGGTCTGTAATTGCCAGACATTTGGGGTTGTCTACTGGTAGATGGACGAAATTGTTGCTGTGAAAATTGTTGACTGGGATTAACATTTGTAGATTGATTAGCAGGTTGATTGGAAAAATGAGGGCGGTAATTCGAATAGTTCTGATTAGAATTCGGGTTGTGTTGAAATTGTCTCATTCTCAATAAGCATTCGTTGCTTAAATGGCCCATGCGTTTACAAAAAGAGCATTGTTTTGGAGGTGGACCGTTATTTGGTTTACGAGGGGGTTGTTGGAAACTTCTATTACCTGAAAATTTCTGGGTTTCTAAATGTGATAGTTGTAGTTCTCGTTTAATTCTGGAAATGGCAGTGAGAATACTGCACGGGTCGCTAGCGCGAGTTGACGAGTTGACCAATTTTGGGCTCTAAACCCGTGAGGAGACTATTAAGAGCCATTGACTCTGTTAAGTCAATCTGCGCTTGCTTTTCTTTGATTGTTAAATTTTGTTTGTTTATAGCTGCTAGCATTTTCGCTTGGTGCGCCTGGAGTCTAGCAGAGAAAGTGAGGGGGGATTCATTAGGAGTTTGCCGCATTCGTTGCAAGTCCTGTATGAGAGCCGAGAGATCTCTAGGATCTCCAAAATGATTTTCTAGGAGGGTTTGAATTTCAGCTAATTGACTAGGGTTTCGCGAAATAATTAATTCAGCCGCTCTACCGCGTAACTTATTTTTGATGTGGAGAATTAGCAATACTTGCTGATTATCCGTTGCCATGCTGTAAGCAGTATTACAGGAGCATACGAAAGTATTCAAAAATATCGGATTACCATCATACTCAGGAATTATGGCAAATATTTCCGAAAGCTTTTAGGGTTCTAGTGGCCATTTTTATAAATGTATAAATTCGCACAATAAATAAAAGTTAAATGTTGAGGTTTTAAATGTAAATGGTAAATATCTAGTTTATCAAAATCCAATATCGAGCAATGTCTAATAGAGTAATAACAAATTTGAAATAGGAATGTATAAATGGTAGATTAATAATAAACTTGAAATAATGTTTCAAATACTTCGAAATATGTAAGTCAAAGTAATGGAAATAAAATAATATGATTATGTAAAATATATAGTTTCAAAATTATTTAGGAATGTAAGGTTATGAGGAATAAAATATTATATAAATGAAAGAACTGGTGGTCATTCAAAAATAATAAATAGTTACTTTATGTGATTCTTACGTTATTATTCCTCGCATCGGACTGGTCTCCGCGTCACTTAGCACTGGTTAGCCTGGTTGCGTGTTCCCTTGCTAGTACTTGAGTAGATGAGCAAGGTTACTTCAACGCCAAAACGAGGGCCGTAACGGCGGGAACGTTGGTTGTTGAAATTTTAAATTGAAATTGTTGTGTTGCGGGATGCGGCTCGCGCAGGTAGTGGCTGTTTGAATAAAAATGGCGCCATCATGCGGCGGTTGTGGTAAGTAAATAGAAAAAAGCATTGGTTGGGTTTCGAGCCCGGGACGGCGGCGTGTGCGTTGAAGCTTCCACTATATGGGCTGGCAAGCCAGTTGAATAATGTTGTATTTTTGTTGATGGCTATGTGCGGGTCGGCTCGTGTGGGTTGTTCGTTTCTGCGATGGCGGGCGAGTGTTTTGGATAAGGTTGTTTTTTAGATGGTGGTTATCAGAGTGTTGTTTGTAGGAATATGTTATTTGGTGTGAAAATGCGGGAAATTGGATTTCGGGTGGTGAAAGTCGGGAAATTGGATTTCGGGGGTAAAAGTCGGGATATTAGAAGTCGGGATATGGGACCTAGGAATAAAAATACTTGCGGAATATATTAATTTTAGAATAAAGTATAGATCCAGGAGAAGACGTTCATAGTTTCTTGTCAACTATAGACGACTGCAGATCGTTAAAAAATGCCTTTACTTAAATCAAGCTTTGTAATCTTCACATTAATTTTGGAAAATATCTTATATGTCAATATACCTAGTGGAACCAAGGGCATGGCTGTTTGTTCTGGAAGGAAAAAATGTTTATCCCTCCGACTATACGTTGATGCGACAGGAACGATTAAACTACGGGCAGCTGCCTGTATATTTTGCTGATCTGTCAAACAGCACTGAAAAGTTCAAGCTGAAGCTGATATTTTCAGACGGTACGGAAGGTGACACTGATTGGATTTCAACAGAGACATCATGTGAAGATAACATTTCATCATCTAATAGCTCGGTTGCTACCCGGGATGTCTTACAACCCAACATTCAACAGGAGCTTCACAAGTTGATAATTCTTATTAGCACAATACTATCTGCTATCACAGTATTGTTACTTAAATTAATTGTGAAATGTATAAGGAAGAAAATGAATAAAAACACATAATTGTAGATAATTCTCTTTATTTATGTAAAACACTATTCATGATCCAATTATAAATTGTAAAAATATTTTCTCTTGCGCACCATACGGGATCCTTGCACCAGCAGTGAAAAAAGCATGGAGATTCAGAAGATTCCAAGTAAACAGAATTCTTGCACTTTTCCAAATTTATTAGGTGATAGTGCGGCTGGCCATCTTCGTTGAGTAGTTTCCGCAAATTGTTAATTTTCAGCTCCTCGAATAACTTGGAATATAAAAAGCTAAATTTCTGCTCACCTCGCACATATATGTGTGTGCACGTGGTGAGAAAATTTCTCAAAATGTCATTCAATGTGTCCAAATCGTAGTGGCCGTCAGAGTAGTAGAGTCCATATACGTGTGCTTCCAAATATCGAACATGTTTTTTGTCTGCTGCTGATAGAGAGTTAAATGGTTTGGGTGGTTTAAACAAGAACGCTCCCGTGCGTTTGCTTGTCTTGATTACCAGTTCCTTGGGAACGAATCTTCCTTCGATTTCGAAGCCTTGAATGTCAACAACTGCAATTTCCATGGTGAACCGTCGAAGAGCTGAACTGAAACTGAATTTCTACAAAGCTGAGTGATCTAGGAGAGGCTTCGAACAATTTCGCTGAGTGGGAGAAATTCCATTACGCAGTCGTGGATAATTATGCAGAAGGCTCGGGTCTTATCGGGAAATCCCGTCTGGCTTTCAATGTCCAGGCGAATATCTACAGTTGAAGATTTCACAGTGTCTTCGCGTCGGGAGCAATCGATAACGAATAGGGTGTGCGTCTTGAACGTCACATAATCCAGAAGAGGGTGTTTGCCACCACCAAAGCTAGGATTAAAGTCCGTATACCTTTTGTAAGCCTCACCGTACTCGCTCTTTGAGAAATCTAGCTGCATTCTTTCCATAGGCCAAAATTCGCTGTTTAAAGTTAGACGAATATTGGAAATGTGAATATTATCAAATTCCGTGGGATCTTCTTTGATGTTGCTATGGCGGTCAGTTTGGAAAGCTAAGATAACGTATCGGGGATTCTCCACGGCGGCACACGTTTTCACTGCCCAAATTTCACGAGTGGCGCCTGTTTTGAGAGCAGGCAACTCATGAAGCTCCCATTTACGAAACGGTATAATTATGCTGGAATCTGCTTTGAGAGCTTGCAGCAAATCGAGTTTAACGTCATCGTTGGGGAAAATGTGTCGGACTTTAAGTTCGATGTTGTTTATAGTCACTTTGCCCTTGGTAGCAGCATCTTTGATTATAAGACAATCGTCATCACTCCGGCTCCGCACAAGGCGTATCGTTTGTTTACCCCACATCACTCGCTTGTAGTCGTTGAAAATCCCAGCGGAATGTACATGTGAAAGGTGTTGTCGGCGGCATTCATATGGGCTTTATGGGGAAAATTCCAGCCGGCTATGAATAGATCCTTGGAACTGTTGGGATCGTAGCACAAGTATCCTCGAGCTGTGCTCACGCGGCCGGGATCTCTCACGGTTTCAATTTCCTTGCCGCACAACTCGTACGTGGCGCTGTCGAAGAAGAAAGCCCCCGCATTTGGTGACAGGGAAAGATCTCCATTGCCTGCTGTTCTAACTACTTTTCCCTGGATTGAGATGCAGGAATCTGCCATAGAAAACCAGCAATCTGTTTGATTGACGGTGATCTCAATGATATCATTGTTGCCGAATGACTTGTCGTACGGATAGTAGGTCCGCAACTCCTCTCGTCGTACACTATCATCAAAATTTGGTTTGCGGAAGATATCGAATATTTGAGGAGTTGACATGGTAGCCGAGTGTTTGTAGAAACAATCTGTTTGAGAGCGTGAGTTATCTCTTGAGAGGTTTCATGGAAACTGATGGTGGTCGAGGAGTAGCTGTCTTCTTATAATACGGTTCTTCATTATCAAATATAAGTCGACCCACTGTTATTGCAATTGTTTCAGCTCGAGTCGTACGATGATTCCTCACCCCGGAAATTCACGACTTCCGAGTCTTGGTTCAAAATGTGTAAAGTGAGGTTATGAATTTCACTTCTGTTTATCGGTAAATAGATGAGATGCTGCGGTGTTTCGTCGATAGCGAAACCCGGATCCACTGCAATAGCAAATTCGTAGATTGTGTGAGAGGGTGTGTTGTTGTAAAAAGCGCCCGATGTGATATTGCTGTCGAGATGAATGGTTCGAACTTTGATAATGTTCACAGGTAGATCGGAGCTGTGAAGCTGATTGCTGGACAACACTCTTCGGGAAAAGCCCAGGATCTCACCGATGCTATCTTGCGGTTGAAAATCCACCACGTATTTGCTGCTAAAGATTTCGCACTTGAGGGTGTTGTTGTTGGGCTTCAAACTGAAGATTTTGTCAGCGTCCTTTGCCGAGTAAATGTCGAGCACCTTTCTAATGTGTGTTTCGATATCACCAATCTCATAGGAACCTTCCGACAATGGTATGGTTGTTTGCTTGTTTTGATTGTCAAACAGGTAGATTTTGTAACCACTCTCAATATTTGGGATACTGTTGTACGAGTGAAAACTCAGTAGTGCCAACCCGTAATTGTAGTTTGGATCCAATTGAATAGGTGGTTGAAAATCGATGGATAGTATTGGACTGCGACCTTTTAGGGTGATAATCACAGACATGACTGAACAATGTACCAGCTTGCTGTCTATTAATATACTGCTGCTGTACTTATCTGGTACTCGAGAAATTAAAAAAGTGTTCAAAATAGTACTATTTTTTATTATAGAGAAATTTCAAACATAAATGTCCACAAATCGATTCGTTATAGTTTTGATAAGGAGTCATTATTGTAGAGGATCCTGACTCTGCGACCAAAGTAGTCGACTAATTCTCGTGGTGGTTTCAAGTTGCCAAAGATGTCAAAGTAATGGACGGTGTTTCCGTTTCGCACATAAGCTACCCAATGCGTACCTCTTATGTTGCTGTCATCCAAATTAACGATACCAGACTCCTTTAGATGGGTACGTACGTCTCGCATAAATACACCCCTGAAGTTGGGGATTTTCAATTGCTTGACGTATCGCTCGAGCTCATGATTGTACAATGCTCGATTGGGTAGCTTTATTGGAAGTTTTTTGACTTCTTCAGGTAAAGCCCGAAGCCGTTCTTAGATTTTTTCAGAAAGAGACCGCTTCCTTTCTTCGCAATCTCTTCCATGGCTTGATTATGGCGTTGATCCTCTTCCAGCTTCTTCCTGGCGTTCTTCGCATCGATCACGGCCTTGGCTATTCCACTAGCCCCTCCTGCTAACGATCCCAAAGCACTAAGGCCTGCAAACAGGGGTATGAGAGGGAGAAAACCACCCTTAGACTCAAATGGGATCATCCGAGGAACGCGGATTTTCTTTCGTCCACCAGCCTTCTTAATGGATGCCCGGGCTGCTCTCAACGCCATTAATGAGGATTTACGCACGTTACCACTAGATCCAGCCATAGCTTTGATGGTGGGCAGGAGCACATGTTGTCGGAAAGATTTTTTCCCGAGTCTTTTCTTCATGCCAAGTCCCATCTTACGTTTGGCCTTCATGCCCGTCGTAATAAGCCAAGAAGCTGCTTTTTCACCAAGTGAAACGTCGTTGGACTTAAATCTCTCCCAGGCGCGATTTTCCAACTCGTAATCGGCCTTGTGCCGATCTGCCAACGACTTGTATTTGCTGTAGGCGATATCGTGTGCACGACAAGCAGCGTCTGTCTTGTTGATTCCCTGTTGACCCTTGGAGAGACGGTCTTCAAGTTTCGTACCGGGTCCACAAAACTGATAACCGGGTAGATGTAGCTCAAAAGGTAATTTGTTGATGGCACTATTCAGTAGACTACCTCCTTGGAGAGCTAGCATAATACTGAATGAAAGCCCTCGGGAGTGATGTATTTATTAAACAATGACAAACGACCTCATCCTCAGTCTATCGTACGATGCAATTGAAACAACAGGATGTCCAATTGCCTATCGAAAATTTTGTTCATGGCAACGCACCAACGACAAGAAGACACGGACCACTACTACCAAATTCCGTTCGTGCGATCATCTGCGGTCCAAGCGGATCTGGGAAAACCAATGCTGTTCTTTCGCTCCTGTTCAGTGAAAACGGCCTGCGATTCGAAAACGTCTACGTCTACTCCAAGTCACTCTACCAACCAAAGTACCAGCTCCTACAAGAGGTACTCAAGCAGGTTAAGGGTATCTCATACTTTCCCTTTAACGTCAATGAGGAGGTAATCGACCCGATCGAAGCTTGTGAATGTTCAGTATTTATCTTTGATGATGTCGCTGGCGATAAACAGAAAAAGATTCAAAGCTTTTTCTCCATGGGTAGACACAGAAATATCGATGCAGTTTATGTGTGCCAGACGTACAGCGTCATTCCGAAACAATTGATTCGCGACAATTGTAATGTAATTGTCATATTCAAACAAGACGATGTCAATTTGATGCACGTTTATGACGAACAGGTCTCCCCCGACATGGACTATGAGACATTTAAAGTATTGTGTTCGGAATGCTGGCAGGATCGTTACGGGTTTCTTACGATTGTGAAGGAATACAATTTGAACGATGGCCGGTATCGAAAAGGCTTCGACAAATATATAAAGCTACAGTAATACGGCTTCTAGTTAGTTGTCAAAATGTCTTCATTGACTAGCAACATTTTCTCTACCACAAGAAAGAAAAAATCAAACAACTGGCTCGATCCATTCGGAAGAAATACCTTAACCTTAAATTGGGTAAATCGGAGCACGATGATGCTCTCAATAAATTATTTGAACCTGTGGTTACGCCGCTGCAGCAGATAGCTTCTACAACCACAAAAGTTCTTGGCAAAATACCCGCGGCCACAATTAAACAAGAGACCATTACACAGCTGGAACCTGTGAAAAAAAAGAACCTTCCTTTGAAGAGACACAATTTCTCGATGAACTTCCAATAGCAGAGACCAGTTTTCCAACAGATGATGATGGTGATGATGATGATGGAGGCGAAAAATCGATGTTCGAGGAGTTAGAACCAGTATCTCCGGACGTAGTGGAGTCCTACCTCGAGCAATATCCGGTGATTTCACACAAGTACCTATCAGACTTTTTCCGCAATAGCGATGATGTTGATAAGATATATGGACCAATATACGATGGGGTTAGTTCCAAGTGGTATCTCGGACAAAAGGAAATCAACTTTAGCCGTACTGGTCATATTATCGTTGACGGGTTGCAGTTTCAAGGCACCCCGGGACCTTATCAGTTAATTTTCTACAAAGACCCCAATTTCGCTCCCGATGATTTAGAAGCATACCGCCGAATTTTGACAATGATATCGGCTCATAAGAATTCAGCTGGACGACTAAAAGCCTCAAGTCTCTATAAAGATACTGAAATCATAAAGCCAATGTTTCCTCCTCCAGGCAAAAAGCAACGTTTCGGCTCTGGTATGAAGTTAACGTACAATACAAAGCCAATGGAGTACGTCTACTGGGATGACCCCAATGAATTGGTTGAGCGGCTGAAACTTCTCATCGCATCCAAAGAGGCTGGCAATACATCTCACGACAACGAAATAATTGCTATTATAAATGAACTTAAGGAAGCACATATTATACTTGAAAAATAAATTTACTAAAGTTTTATTTTCATATATCTAACCCTTCACACTTAGTTAAGATATCAGTTATACTATGCCGTTGAGTAAGTTCGGACGCAGCAACACCGTCCAACAATCGGTGTTTTCACATAACTTTGCATTTATGAAAGTACCGTTTTCCTTTACCTCTGAAGGAAATATCGATGCTGAAAAACTGCGAATAACCAATGTCAAAGCCCCCCAAAAACCCATGGATGCAGTCAACAAGCAGTACGTCGAATGGGAAATTGCCAATGGTATGTCACAAATACGAGACGATTTCCAAGCAGCATACAACAAGTGCATTGATCTGGTTCAAAAAACATTAAATGCGCTTAAACAAACCCAAACTGCAAGCGACATCCAGCTGTCGAATCTACTTGAAAAATGTAACTCACTAGAAATTCACCTCAAGGAAACAATCACAAAATTCGAGGCTGCATTCAATGCCATCAATACTGAGACATCTCAACAATATAAACGCATAGACGAAGTGGAACTTGCTGTGAACCGCAAAGTGATCGATACCGAAGCCGTGTTGAAAACCATACGTGAAGAGAAGGCTACAGAATTTACAGAATTAAATGACCTTAGAAATCGTATTATCGGAGTGGTGCCTGAGCTCTACAAAGACATGCAAAAACTAGATGATGACACAGCTAGTAAGATTTCCACAATAGACTCCAAATTGACAGCTTGTATGAAAATGTTTACTGACTATAAAAGCTTAACTACAACGCAACTGAATCAAATGAGTAGTGAGCAGAAACATTCTATAGAGACATTAAATTGACAAGTGTCTATCATTAACCGGAAAATCAAAACTGACGTTGATGTATCCCACCACTCAAATAACACCACTCCAGGCTGTTCATAAAACAGTTTCTCAATTACTCTTACAGTTAGTATACAAAATGGTGTCTATAGCGAAACATTCCAAGGAAAAAGTTCAGCTGGTTAAAGAGCTGCATCGTCCTGTGCGAAGAAAGTTTCCACGTCGCCGTGTGATAATCAAAGGTTTCGATGACTTGTGGCAGTCCGATCTCGTACAAATGGATCAGTATGCGAAATCCAATAGAAATTTCGAGTTTTTTCTCGTCGTAATCGATTGCTTTTCAAAGTATGTGTGGGCGAGACCGTTGAAAACGAAGTCAGGTGAAGAGGTGACTCGAGCCTTTGAGAGTATTCTCGGGGAACGGCAGCCGAAAAACCTTCAAACCGATCAGGGTAAAGAATATTTCAATAGGCATTTCCAGCAACTTATGAAATCCCACGGGATCAATCATTATAGCACATTTAGTGGTTTGAAAGCCGTAATAGCTGAAAGAACAATCAGAACGCTAAAAGAGCGTCTTTTCAAGTACTTTAGCTTGAATGGGACACACAAATGGATTGATATTTTACCGGAAATCGTCAAAGACTACAACCATCAAAAACATTCCAAGACAACGATGAGACCTGTGGACATTAATAGAAGCAACGCATACGACATAAGCGTGTACAATAATCTAAAGATTGCTGGTTCTGGAAAACTTAAAGTTGGGGACGTAGTGCGAATCAGCAAGGTCAAGCACTTCTTTGACAAAGGTTATCTACCGAATTGGAGCACTGAATTGTTTAAAATAACTCGCAGAAATATAACTAACCCTGTTACGTACCTCTTGGAAGATATGTCTGGTACACCAATTCAGGGGGGTTTCTATGAAGAAGAGCTACAAAAGGCAGTTTACCCGGATGTGTATCTCGTCGAGAAAGTACTGCAACGAAAAGGCAACAAGGTTAAAGTTCGCTGGCTCGGATTTAATCAGACTCATGATTCCTGGATTAATGCTAGCAACAAACTATAGATCTAATTTCTCATCTTGACGTGGGAAACCAATTAGGAGTAGGGATAAATCTATAAAACCGTGAAATATCCCAGACCAGATTTCAGTTTTTATGCAATAGTGACAATGGAATCAGATGAAGGGTATAAAAGTGACTGGAGTGTATACTCTGGTAGAACTGTGGCATTTTCACCCAGTATTCATGAGCACAGCAACAGCAGCAGTTTCGATGTTGAATTTGACAGGAACTGGGATTCCGGGAACAGCAGTGGTGCATCCAGTACGGATTATAGTGGCGACTTGGATCGGGTCCTACGAGAATGCAGCCAATAAGGAACAGTACTACTTATTGCACTCCAGAGTGCTCATGATGAATTCCCAGTGCGAGGTTCAGTGTGCACTCAGCCCCGCTAGATCCTATACCCCGGTGGTTATATTGCAAAAAACATCCACCGTGGGAGCACCTGTGAAAATTACAATGTCCGCCTTAGAATGGGGAGACGTCATATGTCAGCTCGAGTTTATGAAACGAAACTTTTTCGAGAGCAACTCACCACCCGACTTTACCGAGCCAATAGCTTGCGGCGACTTTTTGCACTTGTCTGAAGTGCGGTATGAAGACGTGAAGCAGATTATGGTTATGAAACACATATCGATAATGTACCTAGACTATAGTGACGTGTGTGGACTTTTAGATATAGACTCTATAATTTTAAGTAAAGTGACATCTCTAGAAAAATTAAATTTTTGTAAATTTTATTACGAAATATTGGATGAAATTTCTACATGGACTTGTTTATTGCGTAAGTTACCTATTGAGAGAATAATAAGAGCATTTTGTTTAGATGACACCTCACAGTTGTGTATTGCATTAAAAGAGCAGTTGTGTTATTATAAAGATGTCATCTTACATGATTTAGAACTTAGAAAAATTAAATAAATGTATAAATTGATTGTTTTGTTTGATTTCATCAGTTGAGAATATGGAGAGTCGTGAGTACTATCGTTCATATCAAAATCGATTACGAACCTTTGATAGTTGGCAATCTGACTATCCTGCTGAAAAGCTAGCCCGAGCAGGCTTCATTTACAAACGCAATGGAATAAATGACGATGTCGTTGCATGTCCTTTTTGTCAAACTGAGGGGTACAATTGGCAACCTGGTGACGACCCAATGGCTGACCATTTAGATTGGTCTCCGTATTGTAGTTTTTTTGATCTGGATGACGCTTATCGCATAAATAGACCTGCCATTTACCAGAGCAAAGTAACACTTGAGAGTCGACTTGCAACGTACACCGACTGGCTTATTTCTCTAAGACAAACACCAGAGGAGCTCTCCAAGGCTGGCTTTTTCTACACGGGATATGGTGACAGGATAAAATGCTACTGTTGTGGGATAGAACTGAAGAATCTCTTACCTTACGATAACATTGAAGAGCTTCATGCAAAAGCGTTCGATAATTGTTCGCTACTTAAAAATAACCCCCCAAACCCCACGGGCTCTAACACTTGTAAAATTTGCCTCACTAATGACATGACAATTGTTTTTCTCCCTTGTAGGCACTTAGCTAGTTGCTTTGATTGCTCACTGAAGATCGATCACTGTTGCATATGCAGAAAACCTATAGCTGGGTATTTAAAAATCTTTTTATCTTAAATAATAAAATAAAAAGCTTATTTCAAAATATACAGTTTTATTTTAAAAAACTCTTGTTTGACATACTTATACAATATATGTACTTTTGGCTACAACCAATTACCAAAATTTTACTCTTTGAACAGAATGCAAGTCTTCAATATATTCGTCTTGATTTTTCAGCTCAAATAAAGGGCACCAACAAATTGAGCAGCAAGAACTTTTATCTGTATATAAAGTGTGCAACTCTCTTGATTCATACTTTATGTGACATCTTTTAATTTTAAACTCAAACATTTCTTTATTTCGGGATGCGAATGCTAATTGCAGCCCAAGTAAGCATACCTCACATAGGAATAGGTTATATTTATCAATCCTACTGTACATGAACCAGGCACAGTAGCTGTCATGATCACAGTATGGCTCAAGAAAGTTGTTATTTAACAAGGTAACCTTAAGTTCTAAAGACATCATATTTATCTACATATTCAAATTCACTTAGAATAAGATCAATATCACCAGTTAAATTTACAAAGGTATCAGTTAAATATTTATATTTGTAAATGGGAAAAAAATGTATAACTTCCTCAATTAAAGACCACGGAAGCGGTGCAACATGTACAAATTTTGTTAGTTTTTTCATATTGGCGCAAATAGTTTTAAGACAAGCTAGTTGTAAAGTTGGAGTTGCGGTTGTAGCCATAATTTCTTACCCTATAAAGGAAAATACATATTTACAGATATGCTTAACAATGATCAAAATGAACTCAGAGAATAATGCCCCCATGGTAATGTTTCAAAACAATCATTCATGATATATCTCTTATCGTCGAAGGGGCTGAGGGCAATTTTTGTCTGTTCGATGCTAAAAACATTGTGTGCGTAGGACCTAATGCATCGCTGGGATACAGTAGTTTGCTTTTTCTCTTGCAAACATGAGAGATAATCGTTAAAGGTAATTTTATATTTAACAATATTATATTTTACGCCTTTAGATTTTTTTACGGATTTGCCTCCTAGAATTAAGTATGTATACATCTTTGATCTAAGGCCAACAAAATGGGAAATGATGTAACCCTTTGCCTCATCCTTCATTAAACCTGAGACCTTTTTGTTCACCAATGGAATACCATAAACATTATTTGGAGCGTAATTTGAAGTATCAAATCTATGTAATTCAGACTTGATTACTTCCAGATATGCATCATCTGAAATTATTTCAAGGATGTAACTGTCGGTGTCCATATACAAAAGTTTAACGCGATCTTGTAGAAATTTTTTATAGATGAAATTATATAGAAAGTCGTACATAATAATTTTAGAGAGTTCCAAAATTGCACATCCAATATACAAGGGTTTATTGAACAACAAATCAGTTTTGTTAAGTTCAATTGCTACTAGGTTCTCATCAAAAATAACTCGGCTATGAAAAGCTTGAGAAGCAATTAAATTTTTAGCACTATACCTGCCCTCCCATTCGCTCACGAGTTTTACAGATCGGTGTTTGCGAATATTTTCCATGGTTTTGCCGAAAACGGCATTATTCATTAATTTAAACAGGTTCACTTCGAAATCATTTTGGGCTTGCGCCCTTAGAGTGGTATTTAAATCAATATAAGGTTTAAGCCAGGCCGACTGCTGAAATTGTAAAACCCGATGAATTTTAGTGAGAATTAATCCATTCTCGAGAGCTTGTTTTAGATTGCGATAATGAATGATATATTTTTCTTTATTGTGAATGGTGGTCAGAAGTTTCGGAAGTTTGGAGCCTGGAGGAATTCGTTTTTCGGAACAAAAAGGCAGATCTTTATGCTTGTCATGAAGGTGTTGAGGATATTCAAGATCAACTTTCAAGAAATAGCCAACCTCAGAATCATCTGGAATTTGGGTGACGTCAATATTGGGATCGGTCCATTGAAAGCTACCATAAGGAAGGGGTTGACTTTGGGACCATCCAGATAAATTATTGGCGTCCACGTGTAGAATATATTTGGAGGGTTTGCTCGGATTAAAGTTAGACATATACTTGTTATTAGCCTCGGAAAACCTGTTGGAACATTGTGAAATACCTCCACGAATACCCCGCTCAAGGAACATCAGCATATCAACATCTTGAATTGTTTCAAGTTTAACTTGGGTTTTATAAAGCATACAATCCCATGAGTATCCTGGGATTGTATAATAGTGGGCGAGATCGAGCCCATATATTTTATGTGCACTCTCCCTGAAATTTTCAAAGACATCGGTTAGGAGAAGAATGTCGGTTTTCAAATATAATTCCATGTAATTCCTGAGTTTTCTACAATTGAACTTACGTCATATTGTTTGCGCGTGATCATAAGCTTCTTGACTGACATTTGAATCATATAGTTTGTTATAAAATTTTTCCAAAGGAGGTAACTGAGTTTCGTTTAATTTAATATCGGAATCTATATAGTCATAAGGGAATATTCCCTTTCTCATAAGGAGCGCTAGTCTGTCAGAATCTAAGTCAGAAAATTCATTCTTGAGATTAGAAAACTGGTGAGGCTTTAAATATGATGCTAACTCCTCCAATGAAGAATCGAGGAACCTAAATAAATCAATAAAGAGGAATTTTATTTTGCTATTTTTATCATGCTTGGTAAACGATATATATTTCTCTTTATTGCATGGAAGTAGAGTTATATGATCGTGCTTGGCTAGATCGCGAATAATAAAGTGGCTGTCATAACCACTTAGGTTGTGGAAGACCACTGGAACGAAAAAGGACTCCCTGTACCTGAGGTTGCAGGAATTATGTGAATAGCCTCTAAATGCGCCGGAAAGGTGACTATGTTCCCTAACTATCTTATCCTGAGGTAAAAAGGGTTTTTCACAAATATGACATTGACTAGAAGCATCGCTCAAGTTAACCTCTACATTGAGAGGCACAACATCAGTTAATTTAGATTGAACGAATTTAGCTAAATCAGACATTTCTGAAGCAAACCACTCCATACAATCTAATCCAGAGTAATTCCTATAATACGATAGGCTATCGTCATAGAAACATTTAAAATACTAACCTGCAGCTACTGCAATATGTTTTTGATATTTACGGGTTTTGGATGCAGAAGTAGTATCGGAAAGATGCTGAAGAATTGACTCAAAGTCCCCATAAACAACGAAGGGAAGTCTCTCCTTATGACTATAATTTTTAAACTCAATATGATGATATTTTGGAAATGAAATTCTACAGTTATTCATATCTTTACAGTAAATTGAATGACTGTCAAGTTTACCTTGACTACTGAAGTAATTCAAGCAACGGTCACATATAAATTTTTTATTACGTTTCATTGTAAGTTGAGATGAAACAAGACGTGACAAATGTTTAATCAGACAAAAATGGTACTTTATTTCTTGCTCATCCTCATCAGCACCATTGGTCCTAGCGATTACCTCTATGACATTACCAAATTCATTAGTTTTAGGAAAATATTTGTTTTGAATCATGAGTAAATTAACGTGATTTTCTAATTTATTCTTTGTGACTAAAACTGGGACTGTTTGGAAATACTCTTTATCTTTGACTTTTAATAATTCTAAGACATATACATTTACAGAAATATGATTTAATTTTTCAAATTTGTTTACTTGCTTCAAAGTCATAGGAAATGTCAAATCTGTTAAATTTAGTACCGTTGATGGATGAGGATAAGATGATGTTCGATCAGGGTGGTGTCTATAGCCAATTGGATTCAAATGAGCAACAATACTCCAGGCAAAGCACAAATTGTCAGCATAATTTTTGATGTTAACTACGGCATGTTTTTTTACAATTTCTTCGGGCAGTTTTATAAAAGAGGAGGCCCCGTTACCCATTTCAACCTTATTTATGTTGATTTCTAAGTTTAAAATTTTATATAATGCCCATCCCGACATTTTCTCTGAAAATTCCTCTAATTTTCTTAAAATCTGTCCTTGAACATTTGTGAAAAACCACTCCTGTAAATTTATCCCACTATCAATATTTGCGTTTTTCGTGTTAAAAAATTTATAATCTATCACTTCAGACATACCTGATTTCTTTATGAATTCTCCGCAGAATATAGCATTAACTTTAATAATACGCATTGCTTTTAAAGCATTATTAATCCTAGACTTAAATAGGAAAAACGCATCTTCCAAAAAGCGTAAAATATCAATATGTTCAATATTAATAATTACCCCGGTTCTAATTCTGGATGAAAAAGCAGACTCTAAATTTTTCCATTTTACACCACTACTCCGTTTATTGTGTATATTATTGGCCCCAGCCCCCTGTTTGCGGTTTGAATAAAGTTTAAGCTGATTTCTAAATCTTTTAATGTGAGCTAAGTGTGTTTGTAATTTATTCAAAGTACCAATATTTAAATTGCAACTTTTAATAGTTCTGTTGCATAAAATCAGTTGTTTTTTACTTAATTTTAACCAATGTGAAATTTGCTCTGGAGAACACGGTTTGTTTTCAATGAAAATTAAATTTGCTGCACATCTAAATTTTTTAACAATTTTATCGCTAATTTGGACTATTTGCTCAGAAATCATTTTGATCACCCTCACAATATAAAAATATTATACAAATATTTAACTAACTACTTACAACTAATAATCTCGCACTAACCCTCTTGGCTAATTTCGAATAGCACCCTGGGATGAAGTCCACCTCCAAGCTCCTGCAGTCCGATGAAATTAATATATAATTTCCCCTGAGATAATTGGGCTAGATAGGGCTTATACGTGTCCGTGACCCGTTTTGGCAAAAAGGCCACGTGATCCTCTAGCTCTATCAAGATCGTTTCCCCAAATTTCGGCTTGACCAGTTTGGCAGAAATTATTAGATATTTTTTCCCTGGCTGCAGGTCTTGGATTTTGATGCTCGGCTTGTTCACAGCTTCTACGGAGGACACGGCATTAATTTTAGATAGGAAATCCATTTCTATAACAAATACACACAACCTAATATTTGTTTATTTATAAAATCATTTGTGAAACTCACCTTTTAGTTTAGAAATCGGTCTAAAATTTACTAGTACTACAATAGAATGCTGTGCGCTCCAAAGATGCCTCAACTACTTAACTAGTTGCGAAAGACCCACTATAAGGTTATTGTAGGAGAGTAGATTAAATCTGCAATTAAAAATACATGGATATGAGAAATATATTTTCACATTTCTAATTTTATTTGACAAATACACACAACCTAATATTTGTTCATTTATAAAATCATTTGTGAAACTCACCTTTTAGTTTAGAAATCGGTCTAAAATTTACTAGTACTACAATAGAATGCTGTGCGTTCCAAAGATGCCTCAACTACTTAACTAGTTGCGAAAGACCCACTATAAGGTTATTGTAGGAAGAGTAGATTAAATCTGCAATTAAAAATACATGGATATGAGAAATATATTTTCACATTTCTAATTTTATTTGAGAAATATATTTTCACATTTCATAAAGCTATTTTAACATTTAATAAAGAAATTAAGAATTCAAAAATGTTAGGATTAATTTTATATATATACAATTACTTCAAATGAAAGTAGAAAACTCAAAAGGATGCTTAAAACACCTAAAAAATGTGCGTATTATATTCAAAAGGATCACACGGACATTCAATTTAAATTTAAAAAAGGTACAAAATTTGAAGATATAATTCACATTTCATAAAGATATTAAAAATTAAGAATTCAAAAATGCTAGGATTAATTTTATTAATTCAAATGAAAGTAGAAAACTCATATAATGTTAAATAAATACTTACATATTTTATAAAATACACCCACTAAGAAAGTGTACTTGTATCTTCGAACACTTGATAAAAAGTAATACTAATTTCCTAAATCTCGCTTATTTATTTCACCACAGTAACCGGGTCGATCGTTAATTAGATATTCTACTTTTTCAGATATTTTGATTGTCTTCAAAACAACATTTCTTATCTTCTTTACGAAGTTTTGGAAATATGCGTTAACATGTTATGGTAATATATAATTAAATACTGATAATCACATTCTCAGGGTCAGGTCAGTGCGACTAATTCCATATTTGGTCGGGCGCCCGGCGTAATCTTGTTTTCGTCTTTCGGAAAATGTTTCGTAATGACGCTGGGATATTTAACTAATTAGTGTTTATCGTATTTTGTCTTCAAAACAGCATTCTTATCTTTTTTCGAAGTTTCGAAATATGCGTTAAAATGTTATGGTAATATATAGTTAAATACTGCTAATCGTATTCTCGGGGCCAGGTCAGTGCGATTAATTCCACATTTGGTTGAGCGCCCGACGCAATCTTGTTTTCGTCGTTCGGCAAAATGTTTCGTAATGACGTTGGGATATTTAACTAATTAGTGGTAATCGTATTTTTTAGTCTCCGAGACCAATATATTTGTTTTGTATTTACCAAATAAGGTTCTGACATTGGGAATAAATGATTTAAAATAAAAATTCAGATCTCAGGAATATCAGTTCTTCTAACACGATTATTTCAGTAAAAAAACAATTAAATATAACTTCCTGTTACATTTTCTTTCAACTTTTCTAAAATATCGGTAATGAGCGAGTTCATTTTCAATTGTTCACTCAAAGCAAACGGTGGCTATGAATTTAGAAAAATTAATGACTGACATCAAGCGTTTTAAATTTGATGATCATTCGCTGGCAACTCGTAGAATACAGCCCAAAGATTTAACTGGAAAACTTAATCCATCCGTTGGTTTCTATGAAGTACCTGACGTTTTATCAATTGATATTACGGAAAATCATGTTACTCTCAAATCTCCGAAAGCAACTATTGATCTAGCTCCCGAGAGCTTTAAAATTTTCAAGACGTACTTGGAGTATGCTTATCGATTTGACAATGATCCTGAAATGGGAAAGGATGATCCTGAAAGCCTGTGGGATGAACAAGCACGATTACCAGATAGCTATATATCTCTTGGAATATGGTTCAATGATGGCTACCTTTCTGTATCGAACACGACCAAACCTATGTCATGTATAAAGTTATCAATACCTGATGCTCTTAAAATTCACAAAGTCTTGTATTTAAAATAAATGTAGTTAAACACTGTTCTTGTTTTATTTATTTTTTTATTTCCAGTAGAGATGCAACTATAAAGATATTCTAATTATTTCAGACTTTCACAGCAAAATCAATTTTTAAAATTATCGTTCATTTAGTATTTACTTCTAAGTAATTACTATTTATATTCCAAACATTAGGTTCTCTATATTAATTTCGCAAAATTTTACAAGTCCCAAAATTTACGCTCGACCTGATGCAAACAATGTAACATATTAATATATACACACAAATATTTTTATTGCTAGATCCCATATCCCGACTTCTAATATCCCGACTTTTACCCCCGAAATCCAATTTCCCGACTTTCACCCCCCGAAATCCAATTTCCCGCATTTTCACACCAAATAACATATTCCTACAAACAACACTCTGATAACCACCATCTAAAAAACAACCTTATCCATAACACTAGCCCGCCATCGCAGAAACGAACATCCCACACGAGCCGACCCGCACATAGCCATCAACCAAAATACAACATTATTCAACTGGCTTGCCAGCCCATATAGTGGAAACTTCAACGCACACGCCGCCGTCCCGGGCTCGAAACCCAACCAATGCTTTTTTCTATTTACTTACCACAACCGCCGTATGATGGCGCCATTTTTATTCAAACAGCCACTACCTGCGCGCGCCGCAACCCGCAACATAACAATTTCAATTTAAAATTTCAACAACCAACGTTCCCGCCGTTACGGCCCTCTTTTTGGCGTTGAAGTAAACTTGCTCATCTACTTACTTGGTAGTTGTTGTCCTTTTCAAGTAGGTTTTGTCCACAATGATTTAGAAATCTCCACAGTCAGTTAGTATTTACGTGTTCTAAATGTGTTGGACAATCCTACTGACTGCGCCAATTTTATATTCACTTTGATTCAATTCACTTTTTTAAAAAAATTATTTATTTAGAAACATACAAAATTAAAATTGAACAATTAAAATAGTTAAAGTACTTGAATAACTTAATACTATAAATGATATTATTTGAATGACAACACGAGAACGTTTCCAGTTGCTTTTATAACATTGACAAAAGTGCTGATGCAAGTCAGCGTTTTTACTGGTTAAACGGACTCGTGTAGGTTTCCGGGAAGTTGTTTGCATTTAATTCAAGATGTAATTTGATATCCCTGAGAAGTCACGTACGCTTTAAATTCCGTTGACTTCTCGACTGTGTGAACTAAGTGCTGATATATTTTGCATATAACAACTCCCCTTACATATCAAAAGTTGATGCTATAACATCAACTTTTAGGAACAGAAACATAAAATAATATAAAATGATGTTTGAATGGTATGAAGTAATAGGTAAAAATCAAATTGATATTTGTAAAATAAAATCAAAATATGTTAAAATTAATCAGCAATAAAATAATACGAGTAATAATTAAATGCTTAACCTAAACATAATATTGACTTCTCGACTGTGTGAACTAAGTGCTGATATATTTTGCATATAACATATATATATGGGACATTCGTTTTGAACAGGAGACCCGATGTTGTCCAGAAATTATTAATTTTAAGGTTGGAATTAAAATAAAATAATTTTCTGTGGTTTAAAATCAATAAGTTAGGGTTATTTAGGTCCCTTGTGCACAACTATGTAACTGGAATTTCTAATTTCAAGATGGGTGATTCAATATGGCGTGTATACTTTCGTATAAATCTTTTTTAAAATTTGAAATTCAAACTGGCGGATGCCCATAATCTGATATGAATATTTTTATATCGGTCTTAGGATCAAATGTTTACTCGGAATATTTTTAGATTCCTCGTTGAGAATCAAAATTAAAATGCCAAGATGTCGGATTCAACATGGCGTCCATAATATCGTACAAATTTAGTTCAGCCAAATTTTAGTCTTATACTAGCTTTAGTAAATATAAGGCTCATTTAAAGTAGTACATCAACCCGCTGCATTTTTTTTCTGAACCGAGAGGTAGATTATAACAGGACTGTAATTCTTTTATAAGGGATGTAGCACAATAATAACTTGTAATTCTGACATATAGAAATATTTATTTAATTAGTTATTTGCCATAACTAAAGTATTATGTGTTACTACATCATTGTTTATAAACATCATTTGGTGTTTTGTAATTAAGAACTTTCAAGCTTTAACATTTTCCAACAAATAGATAACGTTGGTGTTTCAGTTCAATAGCATTATCATACAACTGCCTACGGAAAAGTAGGAAAAGTAGCATCACATATTATTGGGGCACCATTCAAAAGAGAGGCTGCACGATGCCAATTTTTATGCAAACCATCTGATGCCATTATAAATCCGGAAAACTGCTACCAAGCAGGGTATAGTATTTCAGGAATCCTTTGAGTACGCTCCTATGAGCAACACATTCCGTTTCGATAGTGTAAAACTAGGAATCCCCATTGTAGTGCAATAAATTTCGTGGGTTCACAATCAAATTAACACACCGATATTCACGTTTACGTCCGATGACTTTATTTACACAAAAATAGTCCACTATTTATTTACTACAGCTGATCTCTCGATACAATTCACACGCATTATAAACTGAACCTAACTACTCAAAAAATACATTGTCGTTTTATAATCAGCATGGAACTATCTCGTCTTTTTCGGTGGTCATTTCATTGTTGGCGTATCGTTTTACCGGAATTTTCGAGTCGACCTTCGGGTGGTCCCCTTTTTTTAATATTTCAGCCGGCTATGTTTTTTTTGTTGGAATGATTAAACTAGAGGGTTTGTTGTTTTTAAAATGGGCGGCGTAAATACATTTTATATTTAATTTTCTCTTCATGGTAGGGAGCTAGTCAATCCAATTGAACCACCTTCATCTTAGCTTTTAAGTTCCGGCGAATACGATAGACGACATCATTGATCCTCTTGACCACCTCGTATGGACCATCCCAGGCGGGTGTGACTTTTGGAGATTTACTATTGCTCCTCTGGGGGTTGTATAGCCAAACCTTTCTTGGAACACGACTGAATTGGCCTTGAGATCATATGGTGTCTTCATACGATCGCTGGTGGCCAACATCTTTGTTCGGACTAGTTCGTGTATTACCAGCATGTTCTGTCGAAGTTGGTCGGCATTATCGTTGACTTCTTGGGGCGGCTGTTTGGTGAACTAAAAGCCAGATCACAAGGTATTCTCAGCACCTTTCCGAATAGTGCCCATGCTGGAGTCAGTCCTGTGCTGTTATGGATAGCTGAGCTACAAGCCAACAGGAAAAGTGCGATGTGCTCATCCCAATCACGCTGGTTATTGCTGACGACCTTGTACAGATGTTGTTCCAAGGTCCTGTTGAATCTTACCACTATTCCCTCTGACTGGGGATGCAGAGGTGTGGTTTTCGTATCATCTACATATCTAAGCCAACAAGAAGGTTTTAAATTAGACGACTTTGGTGCCTGGGTTTCGATTTGTTCCATGAAAATGTTAGCAAGTACTGGAGAGAGAGGTGAACCCATGGGGGCCCCACGGACTTGTTTGAACAGAGTGTCTTGAACTGAAAAATACGTGTTGGAAGAACAGTGTTGTACAAGTTTGATGATGTCAGGCGAGATGTTGTGTTTTGTTTTTAGAATATCTAACGGTTCTGAAATGGGGCATTGGTGAAAAGAAATACAACATCGAAGCAAACCAGGATATAATTTTCCGAAATTCTATAAGCACTTAACATATCTAGGAAGAAGGAAGAGTTCTTTACGTATGAGGATGCTTGCTCGGCTAGAGGTTGAAGGGTTTTTGCCAAGTACCGGGCTAATTCTTGGGTCGGGGATTGTACCGAACTGACAATAGGCCTAAGAGGAATGTCCAACTTATGAATTATGGGTAGTCGGTAAATTTTTGGAATTTTAGAAGACTTTTCACGAGGAATGATGATCTTTTTGACGTCAAGAGGAAGTTGTGTCCTGTTGATGATTTCCTTAGTCGTTTTTTCTAAGTAAGTAGTAGGATTATTGTTAATTATTTCGTAGTCTGCAGTGTGGGGTAGGGAATTCATCTTGTGAACATAGTCCTTAGTATTGAGAAGAACAGTCGCGTTACCTTTGTCGGCAGGAAGAATAGTTATGTCATCGTTGTTACGCAGTTGTTTTAGTGCATGTCTTTCGTTAGAAGTTAGGTTTGATTTTGGTGATTTTGATGTGCGGAGTACTCTAGCAATGTCTTGACGAGTATCTTCAGCCTCAATATCTGTTAGTTCAACTAAAGCTACCTCAACTTGACAAATGATTTTTTCAGTTGGGATAGTTTTCGGCGTCACTGCGAAATTGAAACCTTTGGATAGAACGTTTAAACTGCTAGAGTCTAAGGGGAAGTCAGAAAAGATATTGACAGTCGTCTGAGGGGGTGAGGTGACAGCGGGTTGTTGTTTTGTAATAAGTCGTGTTAGCTTAAGTTTTTGAGTGATTGTTTTCTTTTGGGCCAGGTGTTGGGTTTTGTCGCTCGAAATGCGATCAAAATTATCCCACAGAATTGGATGAGGATTGAAAGTATGTAACGATGAATACTAGTGATACAAATTTCGGTTTGTTTGGTCAAGTTGATATCTGATTGAATGGATGGCATTTCGTAACAGGGCCAAACTTGCTTTATTAAGAATCCTGCAAAAAAAACGTGAAGAGGTGTGATGTTTTAGTTTGAAAGTATTTGGAATGACGTTATAAGTTCTGCACGATTTGAGGAAAACAGGATCACAAAGAAGCAGAGATTTTCGAATTAGAAGTTTGCTGTATGTTTTAGTGAGTTGGAAGAAATCCTCCCCGTAGAGGCGAATGAAATGTTCTGAGAGGCTTTCGCGGTCATTATTATGAACTAAGCTAGGTTCCGGGTGAGAACCGCATCTGAATTTATTAAATACTCGATGTTTCGACTCCTGCTTCGGAGCCATTATCAAGAGACAAGAATACTAGATTTGGGGTCGATGATTTTAATGGTTTGAGTTATTCAGTGAATTATAATTCATTCATATTAACGAAATAACGAAAATTCGCTGTTTGATCAAAGTTTGTAGTTTTTGACACCTATTACTTCCAAAATCTACTTGTTAGCAGGTTGTTTTAGTAACGTCTTATTAAATTGGCAATAATAAAAGCTTATGAGCAATTTTCCACAAATTAAGTAAACTAATAAAATAATAAAAAAAAGCAACGTGACCAGCCTCATTAAGAACGGCAGAAGGGTACGGCGAAAGCGACAATGGAGAAGCAGGGAAACGAAGCCCGGAGACTTCATGCGCTATAATACTTAATCCTTGGATTTATTCTCTTAGGTTATCTGAGCCGTATATCTCTCCGGAGGACCGCGGTCTGCCGGGGCATACTAATAGTAAATCTACAACTTGTTCTAATAAATAGATACCGCAATATTTGTGTGAGGCTTCTTAATATCCAAATAGAATTTGGAATTTGTTACATATTGTGAAAAATTTTATGAGTGAAACTAGTATATTATATTTGCTTAACTATTGATTGTGAGTTTTTTAATCGTTTAAACGACAATGATAAAAGAATAAAAGCGAGTTTTTCATTGGTACAAAACATAAAGAAATATATATTTTTATAACTTGAGGAAAACCCCAGACTTTTAGAACATAACTGTCCTTGTAAACCTGTAATGTACTGTCTTTAGATTTACAAGGTAGCACATTTTATATATAATAGTCAAGCTACTTACAACTTGTAGAATTTTTCTTCAGAACTTATACAGGGTAATTTTTTTTGATGATAAGTATGGGGACCTCGGAAACTAGCGGAGATAGAGCAATGGTTAAATTGGGAAAGATTTGCAGTTTTACTGGCCTAATTTAATGACACTTCCGGATTTTTGTAAAAAGTAATGGCTTACTAGATATTTTGAAAAAACGAAATTCTGTCGATTTAGTCAAATCCCTCTAGCTCCTTTGTTTTTGATTTTATAAAAAAAGTGTAGATATCAAAATTTAAGGGAATTGTATACCGATAATGATTGTCATGTTCTCGTTTGCGTGACAGCTCTCGTTTTCGAGATATGACACAAACTTATCTTTTTTAAATGGAAACCATAGTTGGCTATGACCTCAAAAAATCGGACATTTTTAGACCTTTTCAACGATATATACTCGATATAGTTATGGATGCTTTTCTCTCTTATTTTCACTATTAACGTAGGTAGTCATGAAAAAGATTATTTTCACTTTGACGTTTCCTCATTTGAGAGTAATTCCATTAGTAGTGCTGAACTGATAGTCGATATTGACAAGTTTTGTGATAAAATGGAATACTCTAACGAAGAAAAACGGAATATGGTGGAATATTATATCATGTGCCATAATAATTCAGTTCGTGCAGATGAGGAATACTTTCATAGATATTTTAATCGTCGTCAACCTGCTCTATGTACATTTAAGAGGCTTTACGATAGTTTACGCAGATATGGATCATTTACTAAACCACCAAAGGAACGTAATCAAATTAACCAAACAGCACAAATAAATGTTTTGGCAATGGTAAATCAAAATTCATCTACATCAACTCGTGAGATTGCGGCAGAAGCTCGCACATCTCAACGAACTGTATTTAAGGTACTAAAAGCTCACAAGTTCCACCCGTACAAACTTTCAGTTTTTCAAACCTTGCATGCTGGTGACGAACATCGACGTATTTTGTTTTGTACATGGTTTAGAGACATGTGCCTTGACAAGGTGTTATGGTCAGAGGCAACTAGATTTACTAACTGCGGTATGTTCAATACACAATGAGCATATCTGGGCTAAAGAAAACCCTTTCCATGTAGAACAAAGGCGACCCCAGATAAGGTTTGGTTTTAATGTTTGGTGTGGTATCATAGGGTCTACTATTCTGCGGCCTTTTATCTATGACAAATCACTTACTGGGGAGCGCTTCTTGCATTTCTTGCAATACACTTTTCAAGACAAGTTGCATAATTTGAATTTGAGAACTCGTTTAGAAATTGAGTGGTTCCAACCTGATGGAGCACCTGCTCATAACTCGTTATTAGTAAGACAGCACTTAGATACTATCTATCCAAACTCTTGGATAGGAAGAAATGGCCCACGCGAATGGTCACCCCGTTCTCCCGATTTGGCAGTTATAAACTTCTATTTACGGAAGTGCGCTAAATAACAAAGTATATAAAAGAAAGAATGACACAGTTATTGACGTAAGGGAGGCGGTATTACAAGCAATTGAAGAAATTGATAGACGGCCTGTGAGGAAAGCGGTAATGTCAATCTTAAAAAGATGTCATTTTTGTCTAAATAACAATGGTGGACTTTTCGAACAAAAATTGTAACCATTATTATGTACTTTAATATCTTAAGTTTTTAGTAAGTACCTAGTTATTTAGTTTTTTCGTTATATCTTATATTCCTAATAAAAAAATCGTTCAATATTTTTTGGAATAGTTATAAGTAAATCAGTCTATTTCATCTCGAAAACGAGAGCTGTCACGCAAACGAAGACATGACAATCATATTCGGGATACAATCCCCTTCAATTGTGATATTTACACTTTTTTATAAAATCTAAAACAAAGGAGCTAGAGGAATTTGACTAAATCGACAGAATTCCGAAAGTGTCATTAAATTGGGCCAGTAAAACTGCAAATCTTTCCCAATTTAACCATTGTTCTATCTCAGCTAGTTTCCGAGATCCCTATACTGATCATCAAAAAAAAACTCACCCTGTATCCTGTATATGGCGCTTCTAAAGCTGACTTCTGTATAATATTGTTATAACTTTTATTTTACACTTCTAAAAATCGTAACGCTTTAAGAAATTATTCATCGTCAATAAAAACTAATCTTGAAAGTAAATAAACTGTAAAAGACATTCAAATAAACAGTGCCGTCAAAAAGGAATATATGGTAAAACATATTCCGAAATCATTTCGAAAGTATACATGTTAGCGTACCTGAAGCAGAAGTGGCGTTATCGAGAACATCTATGAGGATATAAAAGCGGTTGACGGATAGAAGAAGAATGTTGAGTAGATAGCGTAGATGCGATTATCTCTTCAGGTATAAACCGTTGTTCTTGACGTAAATATTTGGAAGTCTAACATATTTTGATTTATTTTGGTGCAAACAAAGACGTTTAATAGGTGAAAAAACTTAAGTATATTTTAAACTCTCAATTTATTTATAGCTAGAACTAGAAGCATGATATCGGCAAAGAAATTATCTTAAAAGTTACCAACACGCTGGGCAAGAAAATATATTGGAGCCTGGAAAAAAGAAATAAAAATGAGACTCAGGCTAGTACAGAAAATTAAAAACAGGATAGTAGCAACTTTTGATGCGAAATTAAAGAATTTTGTAACCGCTATAATAAGCAACAAACTCTGATTACCACCATGAAAAATAAACAGCAAAACCTTCTCCTCAGCTTGTATGAAAAACAAACAATCTAATAAAAGGTTTATTTTCCAAATTCCAAGGTATGCACCAAATATCCGACGAAAAAAGATACGAACAATTTGAACAATTAATACAATTACTAATGCAAGGTAATAAAGAAGTTAGTCAGTTAATGCAGATTGTGGAATCAGACATAAAGGTCATGAAAAATTGTGTGGAAGTTCAATTCAAAACACAGTACAAAGTGATATTCAAAGAGGAAATTCAAAAAAACAAAATATACATTTGTTTTAAATATCAGCCTACTTCAAACTGGAACTCAAGATTCGCATTCACATTATCGAATATTCACATGTTTTTTAATAATCGCATTCGGTTTCGCGAATGTGTTTGACACTGAAGAACAAACATGTTATAAAATAACAATGGAATGGCTGAGATTTGTGTTTTTAAAGTATAGTGTTTGTACTTTAATAAAAATGTTCTAACCGGGAACCACTATTGATGTTTGGTGCGTTCCCGCACTTTGTTTAGTGTATTGTTTTCAATTTGATTGAATTACTTCATTGATTTTTAAACTTCTGCACCTTTTCTAAAACATTCCGTCGCGCTATTGCTAATTGTAAGTGTTTTTTTTTTCGTGTAAAATATAGACAGTATTGTCATTCGTGTTTCGGTTCCCTAGCTGTTTAGACGCTTGGGAGGTTCGTGTAATGTACTCCGAACTTTTCGGTGGCTTGGATTCCGTCTGAAGAGACGGCGCTTATTGTTGTTTTTTGCGTTACGATTTCGCGAGTTAGTAGCTTCGTTCGTAACGACCGCTAAATCGCTTTCATTTTGTTTCTTTTGTGTTTACAAAAGCTCATCATTTGTTGTTAAACCCGCATTTTTGTTTGCTCAATCAATGAACATTACGTCGCTATTTTTTGTGTAACGTGTTGTCCAGACGAAGCTCTAAGAAACTGTTCCTGCTATTACGGGGCTAGCCTCTGAAGAAAGAATACCCAAGAAAACACCAGAGCTTCCGGACATAAAAGGTTAGTGATAACTTTTATTTGGTGATTCGTTTATGTGACGGCACGTGTTGATTGATTGTTCCGCTAAAGGTCCTTCGTCAATTATATACTTGCATTGAACCAGCATTGAACTAAAACCACAACATCTAATTCATACATTTTATTTTTGAATATTATATGGAATGTGCCATCGAACATATTCCAATGTTATTCATTAGAAACTTCTTATTTCTGTTTAATGTGATATATTTTTACCTTATATATATATATATATATATATATATATATATATATATATATATATATATATATACAGGACGCATACTATGGAGACACTTTTTTTAGGCAAGGTATACATTGGGGACATCTGCATGCTTTGAGGACTGGTCTCAAACTATGTTTGTGTAAAAGGCATGCTTTGAAATTTATATCTACAGCATATTTTGAGCCCAAAGTGAATTTCTATAGAATCCAATAAATTGTGTTATGATACACATTTTGGGTATATTGCGATATATAAACTGTCCCCAAATTCTGTTAAAAGGTTTATATATAAATGAGTTTATATATAGAATTTGTGTATAAAGCATAGTTTAGGACAGTCATTTTTTTACATTGCATGAGTTTGAAAACGTGAGATAAGCCATCCAGCAGACATTTGTTATACATAGAAACAACGTAATAGTAGTCGCTTATGCTTTGAAGTTTTTATATTGTTTTTGTATAATTCTTGTTGGTGACATATTTATTTAAGATATTATCTTTAAATGATCCAAGGGTATATATATAGTATAATTTCATTTGTGTTTTCGATTAAATAAATACGTAAGACTAAAGTAGAGAAATTATTTAGTGGCGATATATGAAGTTTGGAGTTTTAAGACATGACTTAACGGTCTGAGTTGCACATTCAATAATAATTATTATTCTTACGGAGTTTGATACTCGGCTAATGGTTAAGATCTGGATTGGGTATTATTGACACATTTTATGGGTGGTATACTGTAATTTTATAGTTTTTCGGAACTGTTAAAAAATATATTAAACTTAAATTAATTCAATATATAAGGATTCAGTGGTTGATATTGGAAACCGTACGTATAACTTGTCGGTAGTCAGAACAAGAATTAAATTCTTGGAATACATTTATTTCGGCTGAGTGTAAGAATTACGGATGGCTGCTTTTAAGTGTTGGTATATTAATTCATAGAAATATTTCACTTTCGAAGCTGATTAATACTTTAAACGGTAAAATCGATTGCTATCAATATAAGGATGTTCCTTTCACGTTATTCAATATCATACGCTGGATAGAGGAATTGCTTGAACCTTTAAAATCAATATGGGAGTTTCCGGTTTTGCAGTATTATTTATGTGAAACATATATCAAAATTAAAAAAAAATTATTGCATTTTTGCATCAAATGATTGTTATTCAACAGGGTGGTACATGAAATATTTGTTTGACAAAATTCTTCAAATAAAAAATATAGTGGTGTTCTTAATTGATATTATTGAAAAAATCGGTAAATAGGTCTTGACTGAGCATTTATCGGTAGACTTGGAAATGTTGAAGTAACGTAGTTTTGAAAATGTGTTAGTATATTTAGGTAGAATAAAATTTAACTTATGTTTCATCGGATGATTAAAATTCAGGATTTTCTATAAAACATAGGATTCGTAATTTGAATTAATTAATTAATTAAACGTTACCTAAGATTGAGTGGGGATATTTGAAGCTGTAACAACTGACTATTATCTATCTTAATTGCACATGTATCTATAAAGATTGAAAACATTACTAAGGGTTGAGATTTGAATTTGGTAATAGGTTCACAAATATTGTACAGTAAATAAATGGTTTTACTGAATTCTTAAAAATGTCGTTTACAGAATCTAAATTCTTTGAATACAAGGGAAATAAAGTATTTTTGTGGGTACCTATGTGGAATTATATTTTATTTTTTGAGGATGATTGTGAAAATCGCATATGTTTAATTTCACAACAATAATTACATTTTTACAATTCATTTATTTAAACTGATAATAAGTATAATCTCGCTGATGGCTGATGTTGCTCTAGGCTTATATTGATTAATAATTTAATCTGCAAAATCTTAGACGTGTAATTTGAGCATGTATCACTCACGTTTTTATATATTCTATGCAGGCTAGAGAAATTCTTCAAATAAAAAATCTGGTGGTACTATTAAATAAACGTAATATTTTAGATAACTATTTTCAGGGTTTTGTGGAGCTTGGTAAAGTTTAACAAACATATTATGAAATATTCCAGATTATTTTTATGTGGGGTCGGAACAGTTTCTTCTTGGCAAAATTCTGTAAATAGGTCTTAATTGAACAATTTATCAGCAGATTTGGCAATGTTAAAGTGTTTTTATTGTAGTTTGGAAATTTTATTACTCCGTTAAAGAACAATTAAACTTTGGCTTAACAAGTTCATTAAAATTTGGTTCGATTGTTGGGTGTCAAAATTCGGAACATTCTTAATAACACTAGCCTGGTAATTTGAACCAATTGATCAATTAAGGGTTACCTACGTTTGGGGTGGTGTGAATAGTTTAGGAGGATATATGAAGTTTGATACTGTAACATGTTATATTTATAAAGTTTGAAAATTTTACTAAGAGTTGAGATCTGAATTCGGTACTATTGTCATATATTGTAGGTGGTGTTCCGTAAAATTATATTATGTTTTTTTTTTCAATACTCTTAGACATTTCGTTTGTAGAACCTAAACTCTTTCAATATTAAGCGTATGGAATGAGTAGTTTTGTGGGAACCCATGACAAAAAGTATATTTCAATTTTGGTGAATGATTGTGTTAATCATATATGATATACTTAATTTCAAAGGAATAATTAATTTTTTACAATCAATTTCTTATAACTGAGAATAAGTATGATCCTGTAGACAGCTGATTTTCACCTATGCGTATGTTGATTAAAAATTCTAACGGTAAAATCGTTAAGTAACGATATTATGATGTATCATTCACGTTAGTGGATATTCTATGTTGGGTAGAGGAACTGTATGAACCACTACCAAAACTCGGTTTTGCTGTAATTTTCCCTTCAAACATATGGCAGTAGTAACACAAATTTTCAAAGCTATTATTGTTCTTAAATAGTGACATAGTTTGAAATGTTTGTATAATGAACTTCTCCAACTAAAAAATTTAGTAGTACACTTTATGGAATGTAATAAATTATTATTTTGGGGATGTGTGGTGCTCCATAATATTAATATATATGTATATAACATTTTCAGTAAACTTGTATGTATAAGTCGGAAGAATGCCGTAAAATTTCTGTTAATTTGAACAATTTAAACATTTATCGGCTGACTTGGAAATGTTGAAGTGTTTTTAGTGTAATTTCTAAATTTTGTTGGTCCATTAATTGAAGGATTAACATTTGGTTTCACACGTTGATTTAAATATGTTTAGATTTGAAGACGAGAGATGTAAAGACCGACATCTAGGATTTTCGGGGAAACTAGCACATAGAGGTTCCGAATCTGGAGCCGTTCCATGTAATTGCTGTTACTATAAATCTTATAATATTGGGAAAAATTGGTTAAAATAATGTAAACCTCACATATTTGTATGCACCATAAATTTGAAATAGTTATAAGAAATTACTTTATTATCTAGCCCATGTTACTTTTTAGATGATCTTCGAAAATGATCTCATTTGTCTTTTAGTGTTATACCTGATTTTTTAATTTTTCTTTTAATAGAATTGTTATTTCCATGCAGATATATGACGGTAGCTTTCTCATATATGTTTCCAAGAAACATTATATGTCGGTATTCTGTTGTATCGTTTCTCAAATATGTTAGTGTTGTCCACTTTGAAAAAATACATTGAAGATCACATATTTCTGTTAAAATTCAACTCTCTTCTTTGCTAATCATTTCTATAACCATTGCGTTTACTGGTTTACTATTTTTCTTTCCTTCATTGAATTTTGTTGACTTATTTTGTTAAGAATTTTAAATATTATTTTACTACACAATAATAAGTTTACCATTCACATTTTATGTGTATTTTCCTTTCTTCCCTCTTCAGTTGTTTAATTAGTTTTTTATCTTTACTTCTGAGCCATGACTGTATTTCTTGTTGATTTTCGAAAACTATGATTTCATTTCGTATGGAAGATGTCCTGTAAGAACATTTAAGCGTTTTTCACTTACATTTCTTTCGTTATAGCTGATGTTCTTTACATATTTTAAACAGTATATTTTTTTATTATTAACGTGACTTGGACTTTTGTACGGTGTTACTTTGCTGTATAGCAAGTGCTCATATTACACCTTATTACCCGAAGTCCAGTGGTGGTCCATTTTAGCGTATTCAGTGTTTCTTCATCTACATAGAGATGGACGTTTCTTATCTGGGTTCGTATATTTACAGTTCCGACAATCATTGATTATTATTTCTCCGTGAATGTTTTCTCCCGTCTGTGATTGTTAGCACTACTTTCCTTCTTAATTTTATGTCTCACAATTTTCGTGGTTTTCGTTTTCATGGAGGTGATTTAGAAACCACGCACATCACGCGGCTTGTCGAGTTTTCATGTGAGATGAAGAAAGATTAGGAAACAGTCAAAAACAAATTTTGATATCGGAATCTTTGAAGCTGGCAATGAAAAAAAAGTACCTCAAAACAAAAAACACAACTTAGTATGTATGTTACTTTTCCTGAACTAAATTTAAAAATCCTAAATGATTCTGGATTCTCAAATCCCGTATCGATTACGAGAAGTTTGTTTAAAGATATAACAGTTTCGCACAATACATGAACATGTTTTGTTTTTCAATATCCTAAATCAAAACTTAACCCTTTAAGTTTCATAACGTTCTGAATTGTCTTATTGGCTTAGAGATTTTATGCTATCGTTATTACAATATTTAAAAAAAAATCATAAAATTCTTTTATTTTACAACTTGAGAAAAATATATCTAATTTTTTATGCTTTGATATCCAAATTTTTATATAAGCAGGAAGTTTTTTTTTAATAATAAACAGACAAATACACTGACCACAATAAAATTTTATATAGAACATGTACCTAAAAGGACGCTTGAGGAGAAAAGAGTAAGCGAAAACGCAGAAGAAAGAATTCGGATATCATCTGAAACTATGAAAATATTCCTTCCCCCAAGAATATATTTCTCTCAAAAATAAAGACACCTCGGAAGAAGCTAAAATATATTTTAATGCATATCGCTATTTTCGAATATACTGCAAGTTATAGACAGTTTAAAATAATATTTCATTCTGTTTTTTACTTTTCAACCCAGCCATAGACTAAGTTTCCAAAAATTATTTTAAATAAGAAATGATCAATTTCGGACAAACTTTGTAAACCCTTACATACAATATTATACCTTTATCCAATATCATAACATTTCTAATATTTCTCATTAGTTTATGAGTTAAATAAAATGAAATTAGTCATGTAACAAATTCATTCGACATTAGATATTATTGAACCTTAATCACAAAGGTTACTCAAACTTTACAAATTACTAAAATGCTATAGGGCATATCTCAAAAACTCCATTCGAAATTATGTTCAAGACAGTTGAATATATCAGCAGTCCCGATACGGCACCCTATGAATATAAATGTTCACAACAGAAAATATTTTCGGAAGGATAGATCTAGATACGTCCACTATCAAAAAACTAGTAAGTACAAAATTTCTAACTATTATTTTAAGCTTTTGTACTAACATGCATTGTAACTTCTCTTACAATTACAGAGATAGCAAATAATTTTGTTTATTAAATTTTTTATAGTGGAATACCCAACTCAATTGTGGTACACAGTGGTACAGAATTAAACTAAAAAGTTGTTTCAACATTCGCTCTCTTCATAACTTCACATTTACACATCAAACTACCATCAATTCATTGTTATAAAGATTACATTCCATCTCAATTGAACAACTTCAACTTGTAAGTAAAACTTTTACAAATAGCCCTATGACGATGATTGATACAAGACGAAATTTTCGAGATTTTTCAATTCATTGAACGCAAGACAATATATTGGTTCTAATCGAGAACTTTCATCAGTTGCGCTCCCCTCAACAGATTGAATTTTCAAATACTTATTTATGTATATAGTACATATAACTTAATTTATTTATTTTAGCCCTAAATGCATTCCTACACCCAGGAGTTTTAGGAAAATTGATATCACAGATCGGGAGTCATACTTTGTATAACGCCGATTCCCTGTGATTACTAGGATATAAATCACACGAAATAATTTGTAGAGGTTTAGTAAAACCTGTCAAAGAAATGACGATACTAACTATTCGACATTTTCATTCCACTGAACGCAAGATATTATTGATACAGTATACTGATCGGTGCCATTTTTACATATAATTACTCAATCCAGTTAGTAAACTGTTAGTGAAAATGGAAATGATGTAGAACCTTTACTGTCTCACAAATGTAAAAACACGGTTTTACACCCTAACACCAAACATTTTTTTAAACACTCAACGGTTGATGATGACAGGCAAGCGATCAGTGTTTAAACAAAGGTTTGATGTTAGGGTGCAAATCTGTGTTTTTACATTTGTTCGTGACAATGTTAGGTAATGATTTTAAAGCATCAATATTCTCTACAAGAAACTCAATTTTGACTTAATTACTAACAGTGGACAAACTATGCAAAAATTGAATCAATATTGTATTGAACAGAAAATTTTGATAAACTCCATATGGACAACACAAAGCGCTCTTTAAAAAAGAGTTTTGATGTGGTTCTCATGCTTACTTCTAAATTTAAAGTATATCTGAACTGTAAAATATCTAATATATATCACTGTTCCAAGCTCAAAAAAAAGATCCAACATAAACATAAAAAGTCGTAATATAATAAATGATGAGTTTAAAAAACAACAACTGTTTTTATTGACAATTTACTTTAGTCACAATACAAAATTTAATTACGTACACAATCTTTCAGTTCAATTTCAGAGTCAATAGCCAATATGGCGGAATTAAATAAACAAATCTTTGCTCATAATCCCCAAGAAAAAAAGAAGATGTCCCATTCAACTGCTTTTAATTAATAATGTAAAATTACAAATATCCTTAAATTTCATTAACACTATGAATAATATATCAACGTTTTGATGTTCCCATTTTTAGTTTATTTTAATTGTAGGACTAAAATAACAATTAAAAAACACAAAGAAATTCACAATTTGCCATGAATTGTCTAAAACAATTCTATTAGAAAGGGACGTATCATATTAATCTAATATTTATTAAATCTCAAACATTCAAATTCAAACATTTACAATAGAACTTCATAATATCTAATGTTAAAAATTTCGTATTTATTATGGGCTGGAATGCCGAATGCTTTTTTATCACAGTGGCCCGTAGACGATTTTCGAATAATCGCCTTTCACGGAAATGTCGGTATAACGAAGCAGAGATCAAATACTCGACCGAAATATTGGCTCATTTTTTATATACAAACAGTTTAAAGATTCGGTGAACTAACAAACCAAAACGATTGTTAGAATAGACCAGAAGAATAAATATTATTACGAAGGTGATATGTGTGGTCTTTAATAATGAATTACTGCAATAAAGTTATACCTAAACTTATCTATACGACAATGAAATTTGTCACTTTGAAGGATAGTTGCTAACTGTGTATGCAGAAGATCAGCTGGGTATTGAGGATTAATACATTTCAGAGATTCGAAGCAGTCATAAAATATTTTTTCTACATAAGAAATTATCACTATATATTGTTATATTAAACTATAATAACCAAAGAAATGTAACTATTAATAGTATGAATTTATGATGCGGACACCAATTTAGTTTTGTTCAAATATATTTCATAACATAATATAAAATGTGTATTACAAGAAAACAATAATTTATTTAGTTTTCTAAAACAGAGAAAATTAAAAATCTGATTTATGCTAGAGAGCATTTTAATTTAAATACAAAACAGAATGTCTTTTTTAGATTTTATTAAGGAAAAATGAATATCTGCATCTAGAATTTTAGAAATTATGATACTATCTTTTCGAGAGATTTAATCCATTGAAGGCAAGACAATATATTGTTTCTAGTCAAGAACTTTCATGTGATTGATAGATCGAATAATTATTTATGTATTTCGCACAAATACCCTAACTTTACATCTTACCGTAAATAAAAATCGACATCTTGGAGCTTCAGGAAAAATTAGCCAACAGATTAACTGTTAATCTATTTGTTATTTGTTTCTTGTGCTAACTATCCTAGGAAAGGGTAGTGAAGTTTTAAATACAGCACGGCTCTCAATTTAGAATCACTGTGGACTAGTTTTCCCTTAAACGACTAGATTTTCAATTCAGCCTTAAATGCAATACAAAAATAATAATTCGAGATTTTAATCGCCGAGGGGAGCGTAACATTTGAAGACTATCGACTAGAAATAACATATTGTCACATAATAGCTTTGTGGGTTTTAGTTAACATATAAATTTGTTTCGTGTGACTTATATCATATGAATAAAATGGTAAAAGCATTACACATAGCACGATTTTTGGAGTTTCCAGTCCCAAATCGCAAAACATTTTACAAAAAAAAGAGTTTACCTGCCATCTAATGATTAAAAATATTATATTTAAAATTTTATCAAATTATTTAATGCTATTAGCGTTTGGAAATGTATTTGCAATATTTGGGCCACTAGTTTTTAGTATTCTAATTACGCATGCCATCTGATGGGAAATATTACTACGAACACATCTGATATCTTTGAAAAGGTTGTGAATTTCCACTTTAGTTAACATGCGAATTTAAACTCTACGGCTTTCATGACCAAAAGTATTTCATGAATAATAAGAAAACACACAATAATCAAAAATTATCATGATTGCTCGAACTCTTAAGGAACTGTTAGAAATATATAAAAATGTCGGATGAAAGGAAATTAAACGATTTATTAGGTTCCATTGAAAAATCAGATTATCCGTGGTTAGTTAACCTTTTCAAAATTGGACTGACGATAACTGGCACGATAAACAGTGTTGATCATGGTCATTCTGGCTCTTGGTAGTATAAAGGGTGGCCAAGAGTTATCCTTAAAGTAAATCCTGCTATGGCATCAGACACCTCTGATATTTAACAGTGTCTAGAAGTCACACACGAATAACATCCCAATGGTGCGTTTTAGGTATTATTTAGTACACATAAGTCATACTGAAATTGACTGAGTAATCCACTTTTTTCAATCTTCACTACTGCAGTTCATATGTACAATTTAACTAATTATACTTATTTACTTCGCTATATTAATAGGGGTACATAATGAGGTTAATAGGCACATTAATACATATTTCATCATTTTTTAGTAGTTCTTGCGTAGGGGTGTTATTTCAATTTTTAATTTTACTTTTACTTTACTGTGTAATCTCGTAATCAATGCTATTTTAAAATAGCTATCTAGATTGAAGGTTACAAATGTAATCTAGTAGGGCCTTTCCTCTTTAGATGGCTTCAAATTTCTAAAGACCTGAATGATTCATTTTCTTGGTGATATGAGGATGGCAAATATGGTAGCAACCCAACGAATGACCATGTTATAGTAAAATAAATGTTGAATGGTTCGTCTGCAAATTTCAAAGGAAAAATTACTCCAAGATTTTTGTAGTTTGCATGGTCATGTCTCTAGGCCTAACCACCCCAGAATATTTCTTATGAGGATATTGAAAGCAAGAAGAAACTGAAACTCTGTTTTTTTTTTCTTTTTGATAACTGTGGTATTTTCTTAAATAGATGAGTGAAAACCTTTGGTTCTGTCTGAAGTTAAAATTGGAAATATTCCTAAGAAACGGCTTAAGCATAAAATTTTTGATGACGCTATAAGCACCAAAATTATATTTAGTGAGGTATTGAGGCTGTAAAATACAACTGAATAGATATTGACAAATCTATGATATTTTTGTTAAGTATGAGAAATCGAGTACCTAGTATCATTATCATTATCCCCTTGAAAATAAACAGTAAACATTTATTATTATACTATTAATGTAAACCCTTTAGGCATATAGGTACTATAATACTCACACTCCTATTTAGTAGTATCATTGCAGAGCTTTTCACCTCGATAACGCTTAATAATAAGAATTAGTCTATACAGCGACAATTTAAACAAAATACTAATGTAATACCAAATAATAAATTTGTTTTTATATTTGCTTCATGTTGAGCAAGCAAATTTTAATCGCATTGGAAGTAATTCACTAGCACTAGAATGCATATTTTAGGGACAGTTCCCAAATTATCATTTCGTCTACCGCCACTTTGCAAAATGCATGTTTTGGGGACTGTCCTCAAACTCTACGTTAGTTCAATGAGGGCTCAAACAATGCCTGCGTTAACCGAAAGTTACTTTTTAATAGAAAAAATTGTTTATATAACAATTGATCTGTATCGGTATAAATAAAATGTGATTTAGAAGCTTTTCCTGTAATAAAATTTCGGTTTCCCAAACCATGCGTTTTACATATATATTGTTATGGAATTAAAATAGCTATAAACAAAATAAAAGTCACACAATGTAGAGAAAAAGCATGTCTAAATAGCAAGAATGTTGGTTGCATAACCATCAGGGGAATTTAAATGTATAAAGGAAAATTTTTATTGAAAATAAAGCAAATTTTTATTTGAGAAATATTTGGAAAGGGTTGAAAAGTATCAACTAAGAGTCAGATGTTAAGATAAAAAAAAGGCTTAATAAAATCATTTGGTGAATGTAGGGTCAGCACAACTCTTGTATTTCAGTTTCGAAAACAAGCCATTCCAACGATACAATAAAAAGGAGAAATAATTGTAAATAAACTATCTGGACTTTAAGAATGGGAAAAAATGTATATAATAAGAAGTAGTTAAGATAATTTTAATAATAATAATATTTGTAAATACTCACAAGTAATCCAAAAAAGTAATTCAAAATCGTGATGAGTCATCATCCAACCACAAAGGAGATTTTGAGAAATATACTCAAAAATAATAATGTAAATTGTAAGGAAAACAGTTAAATCCATGCTAGAAACCTGAAACAACATTAATTAGTAAAAATACATGCAATTGCAGCAGTACAAAATAAATTATTAAGTGAAGCATCATGTAAACAACCAACAGAGAAAACTAAAATCTAAAGAACTTTTAAATTAATGAATAGAAATAAAAGAAAATTGTTCAGTAAACATTAGAGATGATAAAGAAGAGAATTTTGTAACTCAAATTTAAATTATTCAAAATTTTGTGGTAAATTTGTGAAAAGGGTAATGATCTTGAAAAATTTAGGATCAATTAAAAAGTAAACAAAGCATTTAAATGAAATTTAACAAGAGTAAAAAAGATCTTAAAATAAAATAAACTATTAGAATAATAACATTTAATAAGCATACAAGAAAATTTTTGTCTCTTATGAGGATTCACGGGGGCTAAGCAATTTCAGGGGACGGGAAAGCAAAACCGTTAAACGCAAAAAACAATTGAAAACTTAGCCAAACTGGGTGACGGGCTAGATTAAACGCTATCGCAGGCACTTGTTTTTAAAAAGATATATAAGCTTACGTTTAGATAGCAACGGTCTCTTTTCATTGTCCGAAGTTAGAACAGAGGCAATCTCTGTGACGGGCTTTTTCATTTCCGATGTTTGAATAGTAACAGTCTCTTTTCATTGTCCGAAGTTAGAACAGAGGCAATCTCTGTGACGGGCTTTTTCATTTCCGATGTTTGAATAGTAACAGTCTCTTTTCATTGTCCGAAGTTAGAACAGAGGCAATCTCTGTGACGGGCTTTTTCATTTCCGATGTTTGAATACTAACACTCTCTTTCATTTTCCGAAGTTTGAACAGAGGCAATCTCTGTGACGGGCTTTTTCATTTCCGATGTTTGAATAGAAACGGTCTCTTTTGATTTCCGAGTGTTGAACAGAAACAATCTCTGTGACTTCCGATGTTTGAATATATGAGCATGTGATGAAATGTTTTCGTTACAATAACCTAAGAACTTGTTAATAGAGGTTAGGTAGTGAAAAGTGGCGAGACAAATTGTCTAAAGATTTTTAGGACGGTAAATTAAAGTGTAATGCCTATTTGACCGACAAAATGACAATGAAGTGTTGATTTCAAATAAACATTGGTACTGATCAACAAAAATGATGGATGAACATGTAATAGTGGAATTGGAACCAAACAAAAATAAAAATTGGTTTATAAAATGAAAGTTTTGAATGGACAATAAACAGATTTGGAACTTTCGGACATTATTCACAACGAGGAGAAAAAAAGGTTAGTGCTACAATAATTGTTTGAAATTGTAAATAAAATGAACATTGTGTTATAAATTTGTATAATAGATAAGGATATAATGACAAATTGTAGTTTTAAAATAAGAGCATGAAAGAGAAATTTCTCGAAAAAAATATTTTTTTTTTAAAGAATTTAGTAGATAGGAAATATTTCGTTTGTTTATTTGTTAATTGTTTGTTTAAATTATTTATATATTATTAATAAGGGATGTGGTTGAAGTTTGAAATAGAAAGTTGTGTTTGAATTCATTACAAGCCAAGATTAATATGAATAGTAATTACATCTGTATTCTTTTCAATCAAATAAAATTCAATAAAAAAAAAAGAATAATATTTTAAATTAGATTCAGAGAAAGTTAAAAAGTTAAAGAGGTTTTGAAAAATCAAAAATGAGTAATAGTGTTGAACCAGTGAAAGAACACAGTAGCAGAGCAGCCATAAGGAAAATAAAAATGTAAGTATTGAGATAAATATTAGAACCTGTTGAACCACCGTGAGATAGGAGTATGCATGCTATATATAAAAGTAAAAATTTTAAAACCCTGAGAAGTTGAATTAATCAAACAAAGTTTATAAAATAATAATAGTTTATAAAATAAATAAAATAATATAAATCTAATTAATAATTCAAAATAAATTGGCAAGCCCGACATGGGGCTCTGAAGTAAAAATAATAGAAATAAAAATATTAAAAAAACAGAGTTTGAATAATGAATAAATAAATAATTAAATAAATAAATCCAGAACAATATATATATATATATATATATATATATATATATATATATATAGTAGTATTCTTTGCAAAAAAATTACTTATGAAACATATGGGCTATACAATATAATATTGTTTTCTAACTTTGTTGAACCACCTTACATAACTATAAATCTATCCCGAATATATTTCACGGAAACTGCAAGCACTTATGGTCACTCTATAAAATAATTCTACTTAACATTTTTTGGAACCACCTTTTATAACTGTAACTCTGCTTTACCCTATCGTGCAACCATCCTGTAAAAGCTACTAGTTATTTGTCAACCAATATAACATTTTTAAATTACCTAACTATAATTCTACTCCACCCTATACACTATATAACAATTATTTCTGATAATTTTTGAGCCACTTCGTAAAATATAATTTCCCTCCACCCTATATTTTAACCATCCTTTATATGCTCCTTTTTCTAACATTGTGTTAAACACAATATATAACTATAATTTTGCTTCGCCCCATATGTCAGGTATTCCATATATCAGGATGCAACTGTTCATGGTCTACTTTATACTTATACTTATAGGCCACCTAATATGACTTTTTTCTACCAGTCTGTAAAACTATAAATCCACCAATCCCCAACATATTTTACCCAAACCGCAACTTTATAAGGTCACCCTATGTAATTTTATTCAATATTTTTTTGAACTGCCTTCTATAGTTATAACTCTACTTCCATCTTTATCTAAATCATCTTGTATATACTGCTGCCAATTAGTCAACCATTATAACTTATTTGTCTATCATTTTTTGAACCATCATGTATAACCATAATTTCATTCTACAAAATATCTCAACCACGCTGTATATGCATCTTGCTTAGGGGTCACCATATAGGTTTTTTTTAGACACTTAACTATAACTCTGATCCCCTCTATATTTCAACTATCTTATCTATGCTACTCCTTATGGACTAGGCTAAAAAACATTTTTCTGATATTTTTTAACCACCTTGGAAAATATAATTTGTCTCCACCTTATATGTCAACCACCCATTATATGCAACTTTTTTTTAACATTGTTTTAATCACACTGTATAACTTAAATTTTTGCTTCACCGCATGTTTCAGATTTTGCAATTTTGCAACAAAGCTCATGTTGTATTCTAGAAAATTTTTCATACAATTTTTTATCCACACTCTTTAACTATACTTCTACTTCACCATCTATTTCAACCACCTCATATGTACAATTATTTATCGGCCACCCAGTATAACATTTTTGTACCACCCTGTATAAATATAAATCCATCACTTCCCAATAAATTTCACCAAAACTGCAACTGCTTATTGGGCACCCTATATAATGATTTTTTAAATACTCAATTACTTAACTCTAATCCTCCCAATATTTCAAATTCAGATGTTCTATCTGTGCAACTGATTATGACATATGATTTCACAATTTTTCCTCATATTTTTTTAACTACAGTATAAAATATAATATCTCTCCACACTTCAATTATATCACCCTTCATTTGCAACGTTTTCTAACCTTGTTTGAATCACACTGTGTAACTATAACTTGGCTTCGCCCCATATTTCAGGTACTCCATTTCTCTAACCTATATAACAACCTTTTTTTACCCACACTGGATAACTATTATATATATATATTATACCCCGCCCTATATTTCAATAACCTTATATACGCAAGTATTTATGGGAGATATAACATTTTTACACCACCCTGTTTACTTATAATTCTAGTTCACCCTATATTCATCTATCCGGTATATAGAACAGCTTGCATATCGTAACATTCCATTATAATATTTTTAAACCCACCTGTTTAGCTGTAATTATACTTTGCTACATATTTCAACCATCCTATATGCGCTACTTGTGAACTTGTGAAGTACTTGTGGATAAAAAAAAAAATTTTTAACCACCCTATAATTTATAATTCCACTCCATCTTACATTTCAACCACCCTGTACAAACAACTACTTTTAACATTTTTTCAACCCATTTCATAATTATAATAATAGCTCAAGAATTTGCAAATATCTTAACTGCTTACATAACACATTTTTTTATCCACCCTGTGTAAATATAATTCAAGTCCACCTGGTATATGTAATGTTTATGATCCACTCAATATAACTTTTTTAAACCACGCCATATAACTTGCTCCATATTTCACACAGACTGTATATATGCAGCTGCTTACGGACCACCGAATACACCTTTTTTTCAAGATTTTTAAATCCATGTAATTCTACCCCGCTCTAAGTTTCACATATCCTATATGTGGAACACCCTGTAAAATTACACTTGATGTATCAGTTGATTTTTTTTTAAATTGAAACATGTTATATTGGCATATTCCAAATTTTGAATAAAACCTAAGCTGATGCAAGTATCTAATATTTGGTGCATGTGGTGGAACGAATTGGCTGATTGTATGTTATCGAACATGGTAGTAGTTTTTTTCGATATATCTACCTTTCCTGTCAATTTACCACCCTGTATAATTATAAATCCATCAATTCCCAAAAATTTCACCAAAACTGCAATTGCTTATGGGGGCACCCTATGTAACAATTTTTCAAATATCCTATCTGTGAAACTAATTATGAGCTACGCTATTACCTCATAATTTTTGAAGCAAAGTATAAAATATAATTTCTCTCCACACATCATTTAAACCATCCTTCATTTGCAACTTTATTTTAACAACCTCGTATATGCAACTACTAATGGGCCACCCTATATAACATTTTTTCACCACCTTGTATACTTAGAATTCTAGTCCACCCTATATTTCATCTATCCGGTATATGAAACAGGTTGTTAATCATAAAATTTTTAATTATTTTTTAAACCCACCTATAGATATAGCAGTAATTATACTCTGCTACATATTTCAACCATCCTATAATATGCTACTTGTGAACTTGTGAACTACTTTTGGTTATAAAACAAATTTTTAAGTAACTATAATTTCACTACATATTATATTTCAACCACCCTATAAAAACATCTGCTTCTAACATTTTTTTCAACTCATTTCATAACTGTAATAATAGCTCAAGAAAATTCAAATATCCTAACTGCTTGCATAACATATTTTTTTATCCGCCCTGTATAAATCTAATTCTATTTCACACACATTGTATATGCTACTACTTATGACCCTAACAATATAACATTTTCTTATCCTCCCTTATAAATATAATTCACCACTCCACCCGTTTTTCAACCACCTGGTATATACAACTGTTTATGGTCCAATCAATATATCTTTTTTGAACCACCCCGTATAACTCCCCCTTTACTTCAACCACATTGTATATATGCAACTACCTACAGGCCACATAATATACCTTTTTTCAAAATTTTTTAAATCCATTTAATTTTACCTATCCTATATATGGAACACCCTGTAAAATTACACTTTATATATCAGTTGGATTTTTTTTAAAATCGAAACATGTTAACATTGGCATATTCCGAATTGTGAATAAACGCTAAGCTGGTGCAAGTATCTAAAATTTGGTGCATGCGGTGGAACCAATTGACTAATTGTGTACCTCTGTATTACCGAACATGGTAGTAGATTTTTCCCTATATCTACCGTTTCTGTCAATGTAGGAAGGTAAAATGTATACCAGATTTTAAGTCAAACTATAAGCTTTACAACAAAAAAAGATTCGGCAAAATCAGTTCAGTAGTTCTTACGTGATGAGGTAACAAACAAACAAACAGACAACTACAATTTTATAATAGTATATAGATAAAAATAATATGTAGGTATAATATTTTCCCAAATTACTGAAATATTAATTTTGAATAATATTGAAAATTCTGTGAATATCTATTTATGAAAATTTTGTGACAATCTTATTTAAATTACGAGAGAACAGTTACAGAAGATTCAAACATAGTGCCGGTCACGATCCGTTCTCGGTCCGTTCCAGGTCTGGTAAAATATTCGAAAACGAGAGACAATACTCTCTTCGAGGTGTCATTCCTTTGTACGCAATATATATTATATTTATATATAATATATATTGTTTCTGGTCGGGAACCTTCAACAGTTGCGCTTCCCACAATTGAATGTCCTCTCGAACACTTCTTTATGCATTTGATGCATTTCGTTAAATTTGAAGACGCGAGATGTCGGTCTTACATCTCGCGTCGTCAAATTTAACGAGAAACAATGTTTGTATTCACACTTCCATGCCAGTCAAGGTTCGGTCGAGTCCCGCTCCGGTAAAAATATCTTTCAAAGATATTTTGAACGAACATAGACCGAACACAGGGTCGGAACTGGGATTTTTGAGGAAGGGGTGCAAATTGAAATAATAAACTGTTAGCAAGAGCAAATGTACCAAATTGAAAATATGATTTTTATTAAGTTTATATCTCAGATTTTCTATTCCAGAAAACTACTGCTATGTGTATGAAAATAAATACATTTATTCCTTTGATTACTGATCTTTATGAAGGGATACATTCAATCTATACTATTATAAAATTGTAAGATTGTCTGTTTGTTTGTTTGTTCGGGCATAACGTAAGAACTACGGAACTGATTTTACTGAATCTTGTTTTTTTCCAAAGCTTATAGTTTGACTTAAAATCTGGTATACATGTTATTTTCCTACATTGGCAGAAACGGTAGATATATATATATATATATATATATATATATATATATATATATGTACCACCGCACGTACCAAATATTAGATACTGGCACTAGCTTAGTTCCGTATATAGGATATGTGAAACATATAGCGGTAATAGAGTTACATGGGTTTAAAAAGTCTTTTAAAAAAAGTTATATTAGGTGGTTCTTAAGCAGCTGAATATATACAATGTGGGGAGTGGGATTAGTTATAGGGGGTGATTCAAAAGAGTTGAACTGGGTGGGCCATAAATAGTTGCATATACCAAGTAGTTGAAAAATGGACAGAGAAAAAGTATATTTATACAGGGTGGATAAAAAAATGTTATATTTTTTGGCTCATAAATAGTTGCATATAAAATGTGGTTGAAATATGGAGTGGAATTATAGTTTATAGGGTGCTTAACAAAATTATTTAATATCCACAAGTAGTTGCTAATATAGGATGGTTGAAATATGTGGCGGAGTATAATTACAGTTATACAGGTGGGTTAAAATATTACAAAGAAATATTACGATGTATAAGCTGTTTCATATACAGGATAGTTGTATAGGGTGGAGTAGAGTTCTAAGTATACAGGGTGGTAGAGTTATAATTGTACAAGGCCGTTCAAAAAATATTGAATAACATTTTTATATAGGGTGGCCAATAAGCAATTCCAATTTAGGAGAAATTTGTTGGGGATTGGTGGAGTTATAGTTATACAGAGTGGTACAAAAAATGTTATATTGGCTAGTTAGATATACAAGGTAATTGAGATCGACGGCGGAATGGAATAGTTTACAGCGTGGATTTAAAAATATTTAAAAAGTTTTGTTATATAGGATAGACCATGAACATTTGCATCATACTATGTGGAATACCTAAAATATGGGGCGAAGCAAAATTATAGTTTGTCCAAAAAACCTTGAATAAAACTCTTATATAGGGTAGCCCATAAGCACTTGCAGTTTGGGTGAAATATATTCGGGATTGTTGGATTTATTGTTATGTAGGGTGGTTCACAAAAGTTAGTAAAAGTTGTTATTTAGGATAGCCCATATGCTTCATAAGTTATTTCTTTTTGCGCAGAATTGTACATTCCGTACGCAGATGAAAGCGCGGGTAACGCCTAATTATCTATATATCTATACTCTTATAAAATTGTAGTTTATCTGTTTGTTTGTTTGTTCGGGCATCACGTAAAAACTACTCAACTGAGTTTGCTGAATCTGTTTTTGTTGCGAAGGCTATAGTTTTACTTAAAATCTGGTATACATTTTATTTCTCTACATTGATAGAAACATAATTAGTCAGTTTTTTCTACTGCATGTACCAAATATTAGATACTTGCATCAGCTTAGCTTTTATTCAAAATTCGGTTTATGCCAATATTAACATGTTTCGATTTTTAAAAAAATCAACCGATATTTCAAGTGTAATTTTACAGGGTGTTCCATATATAGAATAGATGAAAGTTAGAGCGGAGTAGAATGATATGGATTTAAAAAATCTTGAAAAAAAGTATATTAGGTGCCCCATAAGCAGCTGCATATATATAATGTAGTTGAAATAATAGGGAAGTTATACGGGGTGGTTCAGAAAAGGTATATTGAGTGAACCGTAAATACTTGCATATAACAAGTAGTTGAAAAACGGGTGGAAATGTAATATATTTATACAGGATACAGGGTGGATAACAAAATATTATATTGTTAGGCTCACAAGTAGTTTCATATACAATGTGGTTGAAATAAGGGTAGAATAGAATTATATTTATACAGGGTGGATAAAAAATGTGTTATTAAAGCAGGTACGATATTTGAATTATTTACTTGAGCTATTATTATAGTTATGAAATGGGTTGAAAAAATGTTAGAAGCAGTTGTTTATACACGGTGCTTGAACTATAAAATGGAGTGGTTAAAATTCTATAGGGTGGTTAATTTTTTTATATTCACAAGTAGTTCACAAGTAGAATATATAGGATGGCTGAAATATCTAGCAGAGTATAATTAGAGCTATACAGGTGGGTTGGAAAAATCATTTTATATTTTCCATTTAATTCTGCAATGTGCCCCCCAAAAAAAGATTAAGGGTTTTTCCTTATTTTTTTTCTGTAAATTTAAGGTGAGGCCCTATATCTCCATTTTCTTCAAGTTTTACGTCTTATAGTTTCGGAGACAAGGGGAGATGAGTAATTATTTTAATATTTTTGTTAATATCTTTTAAACTACTTATTTTTAAAATATAAAAAATATTTATTTGTTTTCCTCCGAATGAGCCCCTTTATTTGATGCATTGCATGATGGTTTGACACTTTTTTAATTTTTAATTTTTCATTTAATTCTATAATTTGCCCCCTAAAATTAAAATTAGTGTTTTCTCCTTATTTTTCCTGTAAACTTTGAGCAACGTCCTACCTTCCGTTTTTTTCAAAATTTAAATTAAGGGGAAAGTGATTTTCCCCTAAATCAAAATTTCTTCGTTTACAATATTTACTCCTGGTCGGGTCATCAAACTCTACATTGATACCAAATTTCAATTTCCCCTCAAATACTTTCGGAGAAAATGTGTTGTGATAGTCGGAGAAATCACGAGTGATATATATACGCAATCCTACACAAGATTATACCTAAATATTTTCTAGTTCCAGTAAAATTGAAATCTGTAATATAAAAGCCCTTTGGATTTACCCATAATTATCTCTTTAAGGTTTAAACCGATTTCATTTGTTAAGATATTGAATGCACAAAGTTCTGGAAATTTCAGTTCTATGACGTAAATTAAGCATAACGCATAGCGACGAATGCCCCTTTTTGGGTACCTGTAATTATGGCAAAATTGTATTAACTTGGAATTCCAGGTTAAACCTTTTTCGAATATTTCCCTTTAATTTTCTATTTGTCTAAATATTTTAGTTTAACTGTTTCAGTAATTATTTGGTTAAGGCCCATAACCAAAATTCTGTTTTGTGATTTGGTACACTCCCCCCTGTAAATTGTCAATAGAAGAATAATTTTTCGTTCATATGGATTTTGGTAGAAATATACGGATATTGGTGAAAAGGTCTACAGCTTGGGCATTTTGATATTAGAGAGTATTTATTGCCTGGCAGTCAGTTATTAGCAGTGAAATTGATTCGCATAATTCTCGTAGCCTTCTGCTTTCGCTTCTAGTTACGGGAATACTGAATACTAGAAGCGAAAGCAGAAGGCTACGAGAATTATGCGAACCGACCTGAAGAGGGCAGATGTGACTCTGCCGAAACGTCGTCATTTTACCATCGATCCCGGCAGGGATCAGTTATCAAAGAAAAAAACGTGCTCGCCCAAATGATAGTAGGACATAAAAAATAGTTCGCCAAATGTCCGCCTAGAGCGCTGATGCCCGTAAACGTATAGTTGCTTGAAAATGTATAGGTTCCATTAGATGGAGACAGCGGCAACCGATTATATTGTCAACACGGCAGTCGCCCCTGTCATGTCAAATGGCAATGTCCATTTGAAACTATATTGTTTGTATTAATTCGCTGGTGCTGTGTGTCGGAAAGATTTGTCTTGCCTTCTTTTGTGAATTGATATTTGCCGTTGCGGTCACATTATAAGTCAACAAGTAAATGGATATTTCATAACAGTAATATGATTACTGCTATTTATTAATGTAAATTTTAAATCCACAGAGTTTTAAGTACCCTATCAGAGATTTACATATTCAAGTTTTCTTTTGACATCAGTTTCTATAGTCAACGAATCATACAATCTTTTTTCTTCTAGATTTTTCACGAATTTTAATTTTATTTAAAGGTAATTGATGTTACGAAACCAAAAATATTAATTTAAAGGTATAAAATGAAACTCATTTTTGAACAGAGTTTCCTGTTGTTCATTCTTGTTAGAACGTAAGTGGTAAAGTATTAAAGTTCAAAATATCACATCACATGTTTAAATATTAAAACGCAAAATTAATTTGTGAACAAAAAACTTGAAAATAGTACGAACTCGAATTATATTTATAAAATTTATGTAGGTTTAAATCCTACTCCAGAGTAATGAATTCGTTCCTATTGTCTACTTAACAATTGACTTTCGCCGAATAATGGACGCAGCTTCCTCAGTTCAACTATTTTAGCATTTTTCATTTATAAAATAGTTTTAAAAAGGGAGCTTATGCTCAACGATACAAGAAGAAGTTAACACCTAATAGAAAAGTTTAAAAAGTAGTGATAATATTGAAACTGAAGTGGATTCGAAAATCAAAGAGTTGCAGATAATATTGCCGGACATTTTAAGAGATAAAAATTTAAAACTGCTGTTTTATTTTAATTATTTCTAATTATACAATCCAAAAATATGTAACGTCACACCAAGAGTTTGAAAATCGTAAAATTTGTGTGACGTTATTTATGGATTGCCCTCAAAGAGAATTCCTAAACTTTAATTAAGCAAAATAATATTTTTACTAATTAGATGGCAACTTAAGATATTTTCAGTTAATTTTGTTTGGTATTTCTTGATATTTATATTATAAACTTTGTTAAGATTAAATTACACGAACCCGTCTTTTGACTTAACGTTAATTATATATCAATAAACCAGGATTAAGTGGACAAGTTGAAAATAAAATATTTTTTATGAAAATGTTCATATTTAATTATAATAGTTGCTTTTTGAATCATGTTATATAGTCCGTGGGTTTAATTAAAATTATACTACTAATATTCACTTTCACTTTTCTAGAACTTTTATTTACATCAAATTATACAGAACAGCTGATTTAAATCACAATAACCAATTCTACATATCAGCTCTTCGCTGTACTAACTGACTTGCGATCGTGGGCTGCTTCCTTTTAAGACCAGCATCGAAAATTCTCGTAAAGTTAATCATCAATTCTACAAGCTGCCGAGCCATTTCGAGAACCATTTTTTCCTCAAAGCGATCGGTGTCGTGCTGGAATGAAACTAGGGACGGCTTAAGGAAATTTCGTTACACCGCCCCCCGCCTCCCTTTAATTCTGATCGTCCCGGTCAGAAACATCCTCTCCATGGTAGGGAGCGAGTCGATCTAACTGGACCACCTTCAACTTAGCCCTGGGGTTTCGACGAATCCGGTAGACGGCATCATTAAGCCTCTTTACCACCTCGTATGGATCATCACAGGCGGGTCTAAGCTTTGGGGATTTGCCCTTGATCCGTTGGGGGTAGTACAGCCAGACTATGCCCCTCTCTTGAAACCCGACTGAATTGGCCTTGAGGTCGTATCGCGTCTTCATCCGGTCACTGGTAGCCAACATCTGCGTTCGAGCTAATTCGTGTACTAACAGCATGTTATGTCGGAGATGGTCGGCATAATCGTCGATGTCTTGGGAAGGTTCTTCGGGGGAGCCAAAAGCCAAATCGCAGGGTAATCGCAGCTCCTTTCCGAAAGGACCCTGGCTGAAGTCAGGCCGGTACTATTATGTACGGCAGAGCGATATGCCAACAGGAATAGGGGAATATTCTCATCCCAATCACGCTGATTATTGCTGACAACCTTGGATAGGTGTTGTTCCAAGGTCCTGTTGAATCTTTCCAGCATTCCGTCTGACTGTGGGTGTAATGGTGTTGTTCTCGTTTTCCTGATCCCCAACATCGTGCAGAACTTCTGGAATGCATTCGATTCGAAGTTACGCCCCTGATCTGAATGTAATTCCATCGGGACGCCAAACCTGCTGAATAATTGTTCTACTAGCACCGTCGCTACCGTGGTTGCCTCTTGGTTGGGTATCGCATATGCTATGCCTCAGGCCATTTGCTGAAGTAATCCATTGCAACCAGAATGTATTTGTTCCCCCTCTCAGATTCGGGAAATGGACTGGCGACATCGATGCATCGATGGCAATTCTCTCAAATTGGACGTCCACATTGTACTGCTGCACTCTGCCCTTGGTCCGGGTCTTCGGGCCCTTACTGGCTGCACAGGTGTCACATTTCCGGAACCAAGCTCTGACGTCTTCAAAGCAATAGTATCGCTGGCAAACTTTGTCTAGTGTTTTGTTCATGCCCAGATGGCCCCCGGTAATCCCATCATGTACTTCGGTCAGGATGACTGAACTACCAGTTGGGACTTGGTTTCTTGGCCATCAGTGCTTTCCCACACTCGCTTGAGTATTCCATTCTCTACTCTTAGAGAGTCATTGGGCCCATAACGATTTCAGCATGCGCGAGTATCTAGCTACCTCGTCCCATCGTGGCCTGGGTGCCCCTCTCGTTTTGAGTGACAAGATTGGTTCGATGTCTGGATCAGCCATTTGGTCCTGGATGCACTGTTCCGTTGGCCACTCTTCATTGGCTTGCACTCGGATCTGTCTGATGGAGATACCCTCTCGCTATTCCGTCTTCAGACAATGTCCGCATTCTGCTCTACAGGGTCTTCTGGATAGGGCATCGGCATTATTGTTCAAACGGCCGGCACGGTATTGCTGTAGTTTCTCCATCCACCTGGCCAGTTGTCCTTCCGGTGTCTTCATGTCCAGCAGCCATTTGAGGACGACCATAAAGGTACTTGTGGAAATGGTCTACAGCCCTTATTATTGCCAGAAGTTAAATAATTTCTTTCCTGTTTCGAGAATCCACGGCTGTAGTACTCGATCATCCTCTCTTCACCATCTTCCACCTGGGATAGGACGGCCCCCAAACCTGTATTGCTTGCGTCGGTATCTAAGATGAACTTGTCGCACTGTGTAGGAAAGGTTAGGATTGGGCTGGAACATAGTGCTGCCTTCAGTCGTCTGAATGATGTTTCGCAATCCAGATTCCAACGGAAGGTCTCTTTCTCAGTGGTCTGCCGATGTAGAGGCGCGGCAATGGTGACAAATCCCTCAACAAATCGCCTGTAGTAGGAACAGACGCCCAAGAAGCCTCGGAATTCACGCTTGTCTCTTGGGACTGGCCAATCACGGATGGCTTCTATCTTGTCCTCGTTGGTGCAGATTCCTGACTCAGAAACGACGTGGCCCAAACACTCTACTTCTTTTTGGAACAAGGAACACTTCTTCGAGTTGAGTCTCAGGTTGGTGTTATTAATTTTGGAGAATACTTCGTCCAGGTTCTGCAGATGGTCGTCGAATGTCTGACCTATGACTAGAATGTCGTCGAGGTATACTAAGCACGTCCTCCATGTTATCCCGCTCAGAACATACTCCATTAGCCTCTCGAATGTTGCGGGAGCATTACATAACCCAAAGGGCATGACTGTGAACTGAAACAGCCCTTTACTGGTGGAGAACGCTGTCTTCTCTCTGTTGTTTATGTGTAGAACAACCTGCCAATATCTACGTTTTAGGTCTAGTGTGGAGAACCAATGGGAGCCTGCTAGTGTGGGCAGAGTGTCATCGATTCGGGGTAGTGGATAGCTGTCTTTTTTCGTGACGTCATTCAGCTTTCTGTAATCCACGCAAAATCGGGTGGTTCCATCCTTCTTTTTAACTAGTACGACGGAGCAGACGATGAGCTGATGGGTGGCTCAATAACTCCATTTTGTAACATGGACTCGATGTTTTCCTCGACTGCCTGTTGTTGCCCCAATGGTAGGCGCCTAGGTGGTATTCTGATGAGTTGAGCCTTTCCGCTATCTATTCGATGCTGGATGATGTTGGTGCGACCGGTGGTTCCATCTTGACTGTTAAAAATTTGCCAGTGCTTTGTGATAAATTGCTTGGCTTTCTTCTATTCCCCTGGTGTAAGTTGTGTCAAATGGTCAGCAAACTGTTGTAGGAACTCTTTACTGGGCCCTGTCTCCTTCACCGATGTCTGGTACTCTCCCTCGCAATTGATGATGGTCTCCACTGGCTCGAAACGAGCTATTTGTTGACCATTGGCAATTCTGATGTCGTTGTTGGACAAATTAAGGACTCTTATTGGTATTTCTCGTCCGGTTTTAACTATAGCCCGTCCAACTAAGTAGTCATGAGCTGAGTGTACGGGCTCCACTATTCCAACGCAGGTTCCTTGACTGCTTGCTAGCTGCCCATGAATAATCTGTTCCGTTCGACCGGGAATTCTGGCTGAGGATTTTGCTACAATTTTTATGGAGGTTGCTGAGCTGTTGACGGGCCGTGTCAATACAAATTCCTCATTTAGGAACCGAAGAACATAATATCTCTGGTCGAACATAAATCCATGCTGGCTAATTAGGTCCATACCCAGTATAAAATCGTCCTCAATATTCACTACCAGAACCCTATGCCGGATCATGTTGTCCCCTATCTGTAGCACGACATCTGCCTCACACTATATTGACATGGACTCGCCGGTAACTGTTCTGAGCTGGATGTTATTGGTAACTGGCCGAATTTCTGATGCTCTCAAAACCCTGGACTTGCCCCTGACGATTAGGCTGCTGCTATCTCTGCAAAATCCCCGGATGGATAACGTTTGGGGGCTGGTGGAGGGTTAGTCAGCATTTGCCCCCTTATGCTGACTGGCTGACGGTCCCCGGACATGTGGCTGTTCTGTTGGTTACCCCTGGTCGGTGATCGTTCAGGTGGCCTCACTCGACAATCACGTTGGAAATGTCCTGTCCGTCCATAGCTGTAACATGTCCCTCTGGTGTTAGTTCTTTGTGACCGTGCTAATATTTTGTTCACACCAGCCAGCAGCGCTTGAAATGGTGACTCTGACTCTTCCTGGTTGAAGGAAACTGCTCGGACGCTCGGCTTGGACATGTTCATGGCGGCCTCTACTTCCAAAGACCGAAGTAGATCTTCATTACTTTTCTTGACGCCACTTAGTCTTAGATTTCGTGGTACTTCCACATCTCTGATGCCGTTTATGCAACTCTGTGTGGCCAACTGGTCTTTCGTTTCCTCTAGCAGGTCTGGGTAGGACAAGTGAACTAACCGTCAAATCTCTGCTTCCAATTCTTTGAGGCTTTCACCGGATTTTTGCGTTTTCCCACTCAGTTGGACTTGGTATACCTGGCTCAAGGACTGATTGTCGTATCGTTTATCTAGTATGGCGATGATCTTGTCGAAATTACCTTGTTCATCGACTGGAATACTTTGGAGGAGTTCTAGGGCCGGACCTCTTAACGAAATTACCAGAGATGTGGATTTTTCTTGGTTATCCCATCCATTAGCTGTAGCCACGGCCTCAATTGCCGTTTATACATGGGCCAAGATGAACTGTCGTCGAATGTGGGTGGTTTACTAAAGGAACCTTTGGTAATTACGGTGTGCTGGTATTTTCCTCGCTGTAAGTCCTGTTGCATTTTTTTGATTTCTGTTTCTACCTTGTTTTGGATGGCACTGATTTTATCTTGTACTGTGTTTTGAATAGAACTGATTTCAAACTTTACCTGGCTTTGGATGGACTCGAGGTCATCTACTTTGGTTTCAAGAGTGTCCACGGTATTTTTTATGGTCTTAATGTCATCATTTATTTCTTTTATGTCTGACTCAACTAGTTGCATTGTCATTAACTATTTCATTAACTTGTGCTACTATTGATTGTTCAAATTGCAGTTGTCTTTTCTCTTCAGTTTCGTGTCGTTTTAATTCAATTTGATCTTGTTTCTCTTCAAATAATTTAAATTATTTTGTCGTTTTTCTTCTAGTATTTTAAATTCATTTTGTCTGTGTTCATCTAATAATTAAAATTAATTTTGTCGTTTTAATCCAATTTGATCTTGTTTTTCTACAAATTTCGAGAATAATCCCTCAATTAAATTTTGTTGTTCACTTTTCATCGTAGGACAAGATTTTCTATTTCTATTTTATGTTTTTCATCAAAAGATTTTAATAATCTTTGTTGAATTTCTTCTTGATGTTGTTTCTCCTTCTTGTCACGTTTTTCTAGAATCTGGGCTATTTTTCCGTCTAGTCCCTCCGTAACCTGCTTGACTATTTTTTTGGTAGTTTCGTCTATTTTTTCCATGTTACGGGTTTCCATAAATCAAAATACGATTTTAACTGCACTTAATCCCACTTCTAACACCAAATTGTTATATAGTCCGTGGGTTTAATTAAAATTAAACTAATATTCACTTCACTTTTCTAGAACTTTTATTTACATCATATTATACAGAACAGCTGATTCATATCACAATAACAATTCTACATATAAGCACATAAGCTCTTCGCTGTACTGACTTGCGATCGTGGGCTGCTTCCTTTTAAAACCAGCATCGAAAATTATCTTAAAATCAATCTTCAATTCTACCGAGCTGCCAAGCCATTTCGAGAACCATTTTTTCCTCATAGCGATTGGTGTAGAGCTAGAATGAAACCAGGGCCGGCTTAAGGAAATTTCGTTACAATAATATAAAATATCAATTATTAGATAAGTTCCCCATAAAAAAATATACAAAGTTACTTCCTTAACATTTTTAAACATTTGGGAATGGCACGATTAGATTGAAAGAACGCATAAAAAGATTGTAGTTGTTATTTCTCTTCCTGAATAATTAACATTAAAAAATTATCAAATTTTTTATATTGTCTCCTAACCTAAATATAATTCAACTAGGTGAAATACAGCAAAGAATGTTTAGAACAAAAATTTAGAATCTACGTATACGTTGATATTACGCAGATATTAATCTGCCTCCATAATTTCTACAATAATTTAGACTTTAGCCAATTTTAGGATACAAAGAACTATTTGGTTAACGCGCTCTTGAAATCTTTAGGTTTTAAAATAGTATTTGACGAGCTAAAACAAAAATCTCAGAGAAAATCTAGCGAGCCATTTTAGTTGATTTGTTACATGTTAAGCTAGATGTTTTTAAATGCTCATAAAATTTTCTAACTTACCTTCCAATATTAAGATTATGATTTTCTCTTGCCAATAAACTTTGGGTGAGCCCCAATATTATCCTTTCCTTCTAAGTTTGCAGTTCAGTAGTTCCGGAGACAAAGAAGGGAATGGGTCAAATTTTCAATATTTTGAAAATACAATCAAAATATATTTACATTTTTCTTGACTAGACCTTTAAATTCTTATATTACTCGATAATGTCTTATTTTCCATTTAACTTTATAATTTGCCCACTAAAATTAATATTAAGGTTTTCACATCTTTTTTCCTGTAAACTTTTAGTGGGGCCCTATATTATCATTTTTATCCAAAATTTAAGCTCAGCAAAAAGGAACAGCTGTTATATCCTTATCATGTACAACGAGTCCAGGCACAGTTACCTCCTGATTTTCTTAACCGTCCCGCATTTTGGATGCTAGATCTGATTAGACAACAGCCAGAAAATCAAACATGTTTTTCAAGGGAAGCCATTGTTAATAACCACCTCGACCATATATGGGCTGAAGAAAATCCTCATGCAATCGTTGAAGCTCACCACCAGGAACGATTACACGTGACCCCAGAAAGTACCACTCTGTACATTTTAATGACAGTTTCAATGATGTTATTATGAAGACTTCATGAAGGCATTAATGCTCAAAAAATTTTCGGAAACTTTAGTAGTCACAAGAAAAAACTGAAACAATTTGAATATTTCAACACCTTATACATCTGTAACGAAGCGTTTGCAGACTTATATCATAGGAGCTTTTCGTCATAAAATGACTCGAGGAAGCACATATGGAAATCTTTCGCTGTATAAACAGGGAGAATAAGTAATATTTAAAATTTAAATGTTTTACTACTTTACCTGAAGTAACTAAGAGAATTGACTTTTGATAGTGTACAAAATTTAGTATATAAGAAATAAACAGTAATGCAGCAACTTCTGTAGAACACAAAACTATTCTAAACCACCACATTTGTATGGTTCAAAATTCATAAACCAAACATCCTTTTAAGAAAAATTGTCAGCCCTAGACCTTCTCCATGTAATGAACTCTTAAGTTTGTTTTAACAGTTATTTCTCCACTTGCAGGTATTTCTAACTTACATCTTAAAAACAGCAGAAATTACTTAGAAAAATTATCTAATATATAATAGAAAAATACTTCAACACTAGCAAATTTTGGCACTGTAAATCTAGACAATAATTTTACAATTACCAAAACACTTCAAATAGTAAAGGAACGATTAGAACGGTTTTTTTCCAGTCAATAATACTACCTATAACTCACAATATTCATCACTGGGATGTTGAAAACCCCCACGTAGTGGCAGATATACGTTTACAGAGTTGGTAGTAATGTTTGATGTTGGGTTATTGGTAAATTTATCTAACTTACGTTTTTTAATTGGACTGGTGGTCGCCCAGTGGTCGAAATTCTATCCTATATGATCAAATTGTGAACTTTATTGAGATTCGTTTGTCAAAAGTTTATGTCTATCAGAAATAAGGTGGAACAGGAGAAGACTTGTGTACCATAACAAATCAGTAAATGAATTGATTTTCTTTATGTTTTAAATACACATTGTTAATATGTCAAAGGCATATTTAATTTAGATAAAAGTCAGTTACCATGTGTAAAACCAGGATTTTGCAGGAATGGAACCATATAATAAAAACTAAATTATTTATTAGATAAAAGGAATGAACACAAAACAATAACTAACTGATTCCCTACCTAAAAGTAATTGTAAGATTCGTCCTTTAAATAAATTCAAATATATAGTTATCATTTTAACATAAAAAAATAAATCCCTTTAAAAATATTAACATTATATTAAATAATAAATTAATATTCAATATAATATTTAAAACATTAGTTAATACTTACATTTTTCAATTTTTGATTTAAGGCTGAAAAATTTCAATAGTCGTAAAGTAAGAAATAAAACGAAATAGACCCTTTATTCTGGCATATCACAGTTTTCATCTCGTAAGCAGAAAATGAAAACAACCAATTCAAATTTAGTATGAAGTAATTATACCTACTATTACATTCCAAATAACTACAAAACGTAAGAATATATTAAGAAACCTTCAACCAATTCAATATAATTTCATTAACTTAGACGAAACATACAGCAAGCAATTACTATTTCTGTTTTGTGTAGAAAATATAAAAAAATATAAGCACCTGCTGTTAATTAATGATAAATAAGTAATACTCATATTTGTTAAAAACTTTTCGCAGTAAATGAAGCTGAAATCTTGAATTTTACACATTGAATTTACAACTTACCTTTACCATCATGATTTAATAATCTTACACAAAACAATATTCTGAAATGTCAAAATTCAAATCAAGGCGCTACATCAAAAATAACCATGAGTTCAGGGCTGCCTGATCTAACTATTTGTCTTGAATATTACAATCAGTGCATTAATTCACATTTTTTGTAATTTTATTCAAATTATATGAAATTTATACGGTAAAAGTTAAAAGCATTTATAAATTGAAAGTATAACATTAAAATTAATAAAATATTATCCGAAATAAATTCATCAGTGGCAACATAATTCTTATTTTAGTTGACAAACCATATTTACGAAGCAGTGAAAGCTGCAATCTTGCGAGAGTCTTATGAATGGCCATTCTTATGTAATATAAGTTTTCCTGGGTTCTATTTCAATAACTTGAAGATGTAGAATAACTTCAGGAACGGGTCAAAATTTGTAACTATTTACTTTAATTTAATTCACATTCTAGTCAATCAATATTACGAATTTCTCTTCAAGTAATCTGGCGACACTGTTACTGTTACCAGTTTGGGATTGACAGTATGGACGTAAATAATGTTTTTTTATTATATTTTATTTTCTATATTATATAGAAATTTTAGCATTCTGCACTTAAAGTCATTAATTGCTACTAACCAAAACAAGGATATAGAAAATCGGTTGAGAGACAGGAGAGAAAATGTTAGCTAAACGTTTTGTCTCTGTCTATTTATATATAGATACCTATAATAAAATAATGATTTTTTTTCAGTAAATTGATTTATAGGAACATTTTTGTTTGACTACAACTCATTAATATGGATGTATACAGTGCACAGATAAGTTACAATAGGTGCCAAAAAAATAGATTAAAAGTTAGGTTTTTAAGTCATCAAAAAATTTTATTTTTCGACTAGTCGAAAGTGTAAAGTGCATGTTGTAGGTATATCTGTGGATGTAACAGTACATCAAAAAAGTGATTTTTGGTAAATATACTGTCACTTTTCTTATATAGACTAATTATAAAGACTTCAATCGTAGAATAAACTTACGAAACGGTTTAATAAAGACGCTAAGAAAAAAACAAACCGATAAATAGTCCAGTCAGCTATGACTGTTAATGTTTGCAATTTTATCGTGAACACAAAGTATTTAAGATGTCTATACTTCATGTTTGTCAATAAAAGACAACCTCGTTAAAATGATCCTTACATTGTAGTTTTTGGCTCTGTGATGACTGTAAAAATTCAATGATTAACACCTCTATAAAAATATGTCCGAAGTAACCGCGCTAAAGAAAGAAGTCCATTGTTTGAACAAGGAATTATTAATAACAAAACAATATTGCCGAACTGAAATATACAAATGAATTACAGAAAAATCTTTTATCTTCACGGAACCATACTGATGCCGTTTCACAAAATAGTAATTCCAGTAGTGCGAACGGGTGGCCGTTCTCTGTAATGAGAACCAATAGATACAAACGTTAAGGGGCCGTTTATTAAACTCGGGCCTGGTGTCGAAATGTACTATCAGTGAATCTGTGAAGCTGAAACCTCGCTTAATTATAAGAAATGTCACTTTAGATTCTCTCAATACACCCGTCGATAGAATATCTAATATAATGTCATTAAATAACTTAAATGATTTTCAAACCACAGACTCCGCTACTCGTTTGGATCCTATTAGTCTAAGATCCGGCTGCAGAATTAGAGCACCCATCGCGTGTTTGCTAAAAACCAAATTTCTACGCATATTTATGATTAGGAGAATATGTATCTACCAGGTTGCCTATCAAAATGTGGCCGCTAATATTTTTAATTAAATTGTTATTAATTGATTTTTGTTAAAAAATTACACCCACTTGTTTTTTCAATAAAATATCGTCCACTTCACGGCAATACATATAAAGATTCTGAAAAATCACAGTTGCCGTTGCGCACTTGGCCGCACCTCTTCGCAGCCAGGTTAACATCAGCTATCATTTTGTTACATTTATACACTCATAACGTACATTTATTATTTATATATCAATTTAAAGCTAATTGTGTTCTGTTTATTATAATATACCGTTGCCTAATTAAATCTGGCCGCAAATAAAGGTGGTAAATATTAAAGGTAGAGTGAAAGGGAGGTAGTGCGTAACATCACAAGTCAGACGAGGATAGCGCTCTCAGCTGTACGACGGTTTAAAGCCATTGCGCATGCGTCGGATGCTAGTATACTCAATCCGCGGTTCAACTTAATTATTAATAATTACTTAATATAACAAATACTTCAAAAGAAATGTCTTTCTATTCAAAATGACCAATTTAAAAATTCCAAAAAATACATATTTAAAAAATACAAACAGTAATACAAATTTAAAAGTTACAACAAAAACAAATTTAAAAGTTTCAAAAAAAAGATATTGATGAAAAATAAAGCCAAGGTTACTTATGTAACAGAAAATTTTATTGTGCAAGTACTGTTTGAAAAAATATTTGATTTTATTCAAGTATTGGATCGTTTTCTACATATTAATTAAATATTTATGTTAATTAAAATTTTTTAAATGTATTGGTTTTAGAAAACCATCTAACAGCAGCCAGTCATTATATTCCTCTCTGAACTTGATGCAATCCGGCTCAGTAGCATTTAAGTACATCGAATTAAAAAAGATTGTCGGCAACAATTTTTATTTCAAAGATTTACTGCACGGTGGAATCTACATTGAATTGAGACCTTTAATTAAAAATCATGGCTAGAATCAACTGTTAATAAAGTGTCATGATATTAATATTTTTTCTTTTGACGGAACAATAACATTAGCGAATACTTTTTGATGATGCGGTATCAAAGTCCAGTATATTGTATTTTTTGTCACACAGAAAACAAGTCTTCATCTTTATCAATTTTATTTCAGTCCAAAACAGCGTGGTTTTTAATTTAGGCTGTGTCCCATGTAAACGCAATTTGCGCGATGCGTGCTGTACCCTGCGTCAACGTGACAACCATAAACATGAAACACATAAAAAACATGCATGGAGTTCTTACTGGGTCTTAAGTTAGTGTAATACTCACGATTTTATGTTGTCACATCGCTCAATGGGTATGATTTCGCCCGCAATATCAACTTCGTGATGTTAAGCGCTAGCTCTCTTTCACTCTACCTTTAATATTTACCATCTTTAACAGCCGGCAGCCCTTTTTGCGACCCGATTTAATTTGGCAACCGTCTATCATAATAAACAGAAAAAAATAGCTTTAATTTGATATATAAATAATAAATGTACGTTATCAGTGTATAAATGTAACAAAATCATACCTATTTAACCTGGCTGCAAAGAGGTGTGGCCAAGTGCGCAACGGCAACCGTGAGTCTTTATATATATTGCCGTGAAGTAGACGATATTTTATTGAAAAAACAAATCGATGAAATTATGTACCAAACATCAATTAATAATAATTTAATTAAAAATATTAGCGGCCACATTTTGATAGGCAACCTGGTACATAAATATTCTTCTAATCATAAATATGCGTAAAAATTTGGTTTTTAGCAAACACTCGATGGGTGCACTAATTCTGCAGCCGGATCTCGTACTATATATTTATCAGTGGCGAAACATGCCAGGCTAGGGTACTATTATGAGTCATGTTAGTGATCATAATATAGTGCTGGACGTTGTTCTGAATATAGAATTAAATACACCTACATAAAAATTTATTAAAATCCCAAATTTTAATGACTGAAATACTAGCAACATGATGCAAAACTTACTCTCTATATCAAGGGATGATATATTTTTTATAAATAACATTGATGATAAAGTCAAATTTCTAACTGATCATTTAAATAGCATTAATAAACATATTCCTATAAATATAATTAGGGTCAGCAACCCACCAGCACCCTGGTTAACAAACAATTTAAAGTTAATATTAAAAGAACGAGATAAAGCTTTACAGAAATTTAAATTAAATAAACGCCAAGCCAATTGGAAGTTTTATAGGAATTTTGCCTTAGCATCAATACGTAGGGAGGAAACTGTTTATTTGCTTATTTTTCAAAGAAATTGAGACGAGAAAAGCCTATGGAAAGGTTTTCGTGCCGTGAATATTAAATTTTGTGATAGCAACAGAGAAATTTCAACCAACCTATTTACGTCAGATGAAGTCAATGATCATTTCATAAACGTATTAAAAACATAATAATTGTATGCAACGTGTAGCTTTCATGTCAGTAATCGACATAATGATAACATACTATTCTTAAAACCTGCCTGTAAAATACCATAATTGATGCAATAAATTCCATAAAATCTAATACAACTGGAAACGATGGTTTTTCGTTGAATAGCCAAATCACTCATATTATTAGCTGTCGTTTGCAATAAGTTGATAAACGCTTAACCCCACACGACTTACGACTTTTTAGTTTATCACCCATAATGCAATGTCTAAAATTGTCTAACGTGTAGCTTACATTCAGTTAAATGACAATGTTCCTGTAAATACTATTCTACCCCAACAACAATCAGGTATTCGAAATAAACATAGTAGAACTACAGCCCATTTAAACTAAACTGATAATATCATTCGTGCGATTGACAAAAAATCAGCTGCTGTTTTAGTATCTCTACATTATTCAAAAGCTTTTGATCTAATAGTTCATGATCTACTATGTGCAAATGTGCAAAATTAAAATATTATGGGGTAGACAATATTGCTTTATCGTTTTTCAAATCTTACCTGTGGAATCGCCAGCAATTTGTACGGATTCGAACAGAAATATCGTTTTATAAAAGAATTGTGTCAGGTGTCCCACAAGGATTGTTCTTGGAGACATAACTGTTCTTAATATATACTTCAGATATACCTGAACAAATAATCAATAGTGAAATCCAACATCATGCGGATTATACACAACTACTTCACTACTTTGATCATCCATCTGAAGTACTAAATGCAAATTACCTGACTAATCAAGACCTGACAAACATCGCCCGCTTCTCTAAAGTGTATATTAAATCCAACTAAGACTACTACTATAGCAAAACTAAATTACCTGCAGTTGAAAACCAAATAAAACTAGATTTAAATGGTGTGGTAACAGATTTGTCCAATAACTCTTGGCCTGATAATTGATAACTCACTGAGATTCAAAAGTCACGTAAAATCATTATCGCAAAAATGAAAAATGCGTATACTTTACATTAATAGACATATTATGAATTTTAAAATGCGGAAAAAATTATCCATGTTTTGGACTCCACTTCGCAGACAACTGCAGTTGGCACAAAACACATGTAGCAGATATATTTGTTGCCGAAGAAAATATGATAGTATATCTCCTTATATATAGCAGATCAGATGGTTGAAAATAAATACACAGTTAAATCTTCTTGTTTTGTCTATATCGCCTATTAAAGCATAAAACTCCAGCATAGGTAGGGCTATTCGTTTTAAACTGTGGATTTATCACCGGATTCAGATTCATTGAAAAAGTGCTTGGAATATGTGTTTTTGACTACCAGGATTCGTTTTCTCTACCAACAGCTAGGGAAATTGCTTCTTAGACTAGCGTAGATCATTTTTAAGCCTAGACAAAGTCTGCATTATTTAAGTGTGACTTAAGAAAAATCGTAATAAAATGAAATTCCAAGGCAACTTAGAGTAATTAAAATATATGATTGTGAAGAATGAGGAGAAATAATCTTTAAAACGTTCAATGTTTGTGCAAGCTTCTTAACGGTGGCATACACGTACACATATGAACATAGTTAAGTATGATTATGCAATTCCGACCGACACCACACTTGCTTGATCTTGAAATATCTATACAACCCGGTTTTCTGTGTAAGAAACAGGGACCAGTTTATATATTTAGAGACCCTTCGTTTATTCAAAATCAATAAATTATAGTAAATAAATATAACATTCCGTTAATATTTAATACCAGCACAAAATTTGTTTTTCCTTCGTACGTCAGAACAGCACAAAAAAGAGCAAGTTTGTGGATGGTAGAGACCAGCATGACAAAATAGAACTCCGCAAAAAAGATCAACGTTACCAAGCTTATAGATAATAGAAACAAGGGTGACAAACGTACAGGAGGATTAAATCGAAAAAGTGTCCAGCTGAAAGCATTAAATAACAAGTTTATAAAGTGACCAGAATGGCGCTGGTATTGAAGAGGATGTGATGTGAATTGCTAAATATAAAATAATATTAATGTTATGCCACAAATTTTGTCTTTTTTCAGCCAAGGTATCTAAAATAAATATATTTTCCAAAATATCTACGAGATATTCTAAAAATTTTTGGCGTGCTATTTAAAATCCACTTTTTGCCACATTAGCTCCACTCTAATTTAATGTATTATGACGGACACTTTTTTAATATTGCAATATAGTCCGTGGGTTCAATTTAAAATTATAAAACTAATATTCACTTTTCTAGAACTTTATTTACATCGAATATACAACAGCTGATTCAAATATCACAATAACATTTTTACATATAAGCTCTTCGCTCCACCAACTGAACTCGCGATCGTGGCCTGCTTCCTTTATAAAATCAGCATAGAAAATTATCGCAAAAATCATCATCACTCCTACAGGTGCCAAGTCTTTTCGAAAACCATTTTTTATCTCAAAGCGATTGTTGTCGTACTGAAATGAAACAGGGTCGGCTTTGGGTAAATTTCGTAACACTGCCCCCCCCTTTAATTTTGATCGTCCCGATCAGAAACATCCCCTCCATGGTAGGGAGCGAGTCGATCTAAATGAACCACCTTCAATTTAGCCTTGGGGTTTCGACGGATCCGGTAGACGACGTCATTAAGCCTCTTGACCACCTCGTATGGACCATCCCAGGCGGGTGTAAGCTTTGGGGATTTACCCTTGCTCCGTTGGGGGTTGTACAGCCAGACTTTGTCCGTCTCCTGGAACCCGACTGAATTGGCCTTGAGGCCGTATCGCGTCTTCATCTGGTCACTGGTGGCCAACATCTGCGTTCGGGCTAATTCGTGTATTGCCAGCATGTTATGTCGGAGCTGGTCGGCATAATCGTGGATGTCTTGGGGAGGTTCTTCGGGGGAGCCAAATGCCAAATCGCAGGGTGATCGCAGCTCCTTTCCGAATAGGACCCTGGCTGGGGTCAGGCCTTTTTTTTTTTGAAGGTGGAAATCCATTATGGACAATTTGAGCTTAGAGTCTATCACTCAAATTAGTGTGGGACTCACACCCACTAAAACCACCTTGTTGTTTCTGCAGTTTATGAAGGTGGTGGTACTGTTATTTCTAACTTGCGTCACCACCTTCCTGCCTTTCTTTCGTCACACAAATCTGTTTAAATCTTCTTTCTCCCTTTCCTCTATAATTTCCCTTATCCATTTGTATATAATTTCCTTGTTCTCTTTACTTTCTATCATTAGTTTTATCATGTTAGATGGTGTTATCCTTTCACCAATCGTTGTTTCTGTTATTGTTTTATTCCTTGCATATCTTTCGCAGTCAAAAACCAAGTGCTCCATTGTCTCCTCAATTTGGCACATATCACAGTTACTCTCCCTCAATTTCCCTATACTTTTCAGGTATGCTTTGACACTACCATACCCAGACAAAAATTGTGTCATAAAGTAATCTGTACTTCTATATTTGCTGCTCGCCCATTGTGTTAGGTCTGGTATTAGTTTCTTTGTCCATTCCGCTTTTCCTGTTAGCACGTCCCATTCTTTTTCTCTGTATTTTTTATTTTCGTAATTTTCTCTAAGTTCCGTCAGATGGATCGGAGGAATACTGGCTATAACTGCCGTTGCCTCATACGAGATCGTTCTATATCCGCATATTACCCGCAGCAGCGCCTGTCTTTGAATTTTTAACATCATGTTCTTATAACTTTTTATGTTCATACCTCTGTGCCATGTTGGTGCCCCGTACAAAAGTGTTAATTGTACCACTCCGTAAAGCAGTCGTCTCTTTGCATGTGATGGTCCCTTTATGTTTTTCATAATTTTTCCAAGTTTTGATAACTTATCACCCGCTTTGCTTACTGCATTTACGCTATTTTGTGGTGTTATATTTAGATCCCCTATTTCTATTTTTCTTTTTTCTCTTATTTTCTGCATTTTGTACCTTTGAGTAGCACCGCCTCGCTCTTTTCCGGTGCCCATTTCAACTTTGCCTCTTTCATCCAGTCTCCTATTATTCTTATTGCCTCATTTGCTTTTTCAACCACACTGTCAGCGTTTGGCCCTTCCACATATAGTGCCAGGTCGTCTGCGAATGCTATCGTATTTGCACCAGTTGGCAGCTTCTGATTTAGAAGATCGTCGTACAATATATTCCATAACGTCGGTCCTAGTACTGATCCTTGTGGTACGCCTGTGCTCATTTTTAACGTGTTTTCTTTCCCGAGTATAATACTTCTTTTGGAGAAATAACTCTATTATTCTTATTAGATATTCACTAGTCCCTTTCTTCTCCATATCTTTAACAATACGTTTCCATGATGCCGAATTGAATGCATTTCTAACGTCAAAAGTTTGCTGCTTTTACTGTTGATTTCCCTTTACGAAACCCAAATTGTCTTTCTGAAATTTTTTCATCTCCTAATTCTTTGTCTATTCTGTTTCTAATTAGTGTTTCTAATACCTTACCCATAACGTCCAACAGGGAAATGGGTCTATATGATGTTGGGTCATTCATAGGTTTAGCGCCCTTCCTCAGAAATATTACTTTAGCCTTCTTCCAGACTGTAGGGAATTCCTGTTTCTTTATTAATTCGTTATACATATCCCTTATTGTGGCTTGGTTCTTTTGAAATGTTATTTTTATGACTTCTGGCGGTAGATTATCTGGTCCAGGTGCCTTTTTCATCTTGATATGCTTAATTGCTGGGGTCAGGCCTGTACCATTATGTACGGCAGAGCGATATGCCAAAAGGAATAGGGGAATATGCCCATCCCAATCACGCTGATTATTGCTGACGGCCTTGGATAGGTGTTATTCCAAGGTCCTGTTGAATCTTTTCACCATTCCGCCTGACTGTGGGTGTAATGGTGTTGTTCTCGTTCTCCTGATCCCCAACATCGTGCAGACCTTCCGAAATACGTTCGATTCGAAGTTACGCCCCTGATCTGAATGTAATTCCATTGGGACGCCAAACCCGTTTAATAGTTGTTCTACTATCACCGTCGCTACCGTGGTTGCCTCTTGGTTGGGTATCGCATATGCTTCAGGCCATTTGCTGAAGTAATCCATTGCGACCAGAATGTATTTGTTCCCCCTCTCAGACTCGGGAAACGGACCGGCGACATCGATGGCAATTCTTTCAAATGGGACGCCCAGATTGTACTTCTGCATTCTGCCCTTGGTCCGGGTCTTCGGGCCCTTACTGGCTGCACAGATGGCACATTTGCGGCACCAAGCTCTGACGTCTTCGAAGTAATTCACCTAGTAGTACCGCTGGCGAACATTGTCAAGGGTTTTATTCATGCCCATGTGGCCTCCGGTAATCCCATCATGTACTTCGGTCAGGATGGCTGGTACCTTTCTCTTCGGAACTACCAGTTGGGACTTGGTTTCTCCTCCATCAGCGCTTTCCCAGACACGCTTGAGCATTCCATTGTCTACTCTTAGAGAGTCCCATTGAGCCCATAACGATTTCAGCACGCCTGAGTATCTAGCTACCTCGTCCCATCGTGGCCTGGGTGCCGCTCTCATTTTGAGTGACAAGATTGGTTCGATATCTGGATCAGCCATTTGGTCCTGGATGCACTGTTCCGTTGTCCAGTCTTCATTGGCCTGCACTCGGATCTGCTTGATGGAGATACCCTCTCGCTGTTCCGTCTTCAGACAATGTCCGCATTCCGCTCTAAAGGGTCTTCTGGATAGGGCATCGGCATTATTGTGCAAACGGCTGGCACGATGTTCCACCTTGAAGTCGTATTGCTGTAATTTCTCCATCCATCTGACCAGTTGTCCTTCCGGTCTCTTCATGTCCAGCAGCCATTTGAGTGCGGCATGATCTGTTCGGATTAAGAAATGACGACCATAGAGATATTTGTGGAAATGGTCTACAGCCCTTATTATTGCAAGAAGTTCTTTTCTGGTGACGCAATAATTTCTTTCCGGTTTCGAGAATCCACGGCTGTAATACTCGATCACCCTCTCTTCACCATCTTGCACCTGGGATAGGACGGCCCCCAAACCTGTGTTGCTGGCGTCGGTGTCTAAGATAAACTTGCCGGACTGTGTAGGAAAGGCTAGGATTGGGCTGGAACATAGTGCTGCCTTCAGTCGCCTGAATGATGTTTCGCAATCCTGATTCCAATGGAAGGTCTCTTTCTCAGTGGTCTGCCGATGTAGAGGGGCGGCGATGGTGGCAAATCCCTCAACAAAACGCCGGTAGTATGAACAGAGGCCCAAGAAGCTTCGGTGTTCATGCTTGTCTCTTGGGACTGGCCAATCACGGATGGCTTCTATCTTGTCTTCGTTGGTGCGGATTACTGACTCGGGCACTACGTGGCCCAAAAACTCTACTTCTTTTTGCAACAAGGAACACTTCTTCGGATTGAATCTCAGGTTGGCGTTATTAATTCTGGAGAATACTTCGCCCAGGTTCTTCAGATGGTCGTCGAATGTCTGGCCCATGACTAGAATGTCGTCGAGGTATACTAAGCACGTCCTCCATGTTAACCTGCACAGTACATACTCCATTAGCCTCTCAAATGTAGCGGGTGCATTACATAATCCAAAGGGCATGATCGTAAACTGAAACAGCCCTTTACTGGTGGAGAACGCTGTCTTCTCTCTGTCGTTTGCGTGTAGACCAACCTGCCAATATCCACTTTTTACGTCTAGTGTGGAGAACCAACGGGAGCCTGGTAGTGTGGTCAAAGTGTCATCGATTCGGGGTAGTGGATAGCTGTCTTTCTTCGTGACGTCATTCAGCTTTCTGTAATCCACACAAAATCGGGTGGTTCCATCTGTCTATTTCACTGGGAGCAGACCATGGGCTGATGGATGGCTCAATAACTCCAGTTTGTAACATGGACTCGATGTTTTCCTCGACTGCCTGTTGTTGCCCCAATGCTAGTCGTCTAGGTGGTATTCTGATGGGTTGAGCCTTTCCGGTATCTATTCGATGCTGGATGATGTTGGTGCGACCGGTGGTTCCATCTTGACTGTTAAAAATTTGCCAGTGCTTTGTAATAAATTGCTTGGCTTTCTTCTGGTTCTCTGGTGTCAGGTGTGTCAAATGGTCAGCAAACGGTTGTAGAAACTCTTTACTGGGCCCTGTCTCCTTCACCGACGTCTGGTACTCTTCTTCGCAATTGATGATGGTCTCTACTGGCTCGAAACAAGCTATCTCTTGACAATTGGCAATTCTGATGTCGACAAATTAAGGACTCTGATAGGTATATATCTTCCGGTTTCAACTATAGCCCGTCCAACTAAGTAGTCATGAGTGGAGTGTACGGGCTCCATCATTCCAACGCAGCTCCCAGGATTGCTGTCTAGCTGCCCATGAATAATCTCTTCCGTTCGACCGGGAATTCTAGCTGCAGACTTTGCCACAATTTTTATGGAGGTGACAGAACTGTTGACGGGCCGTGTCAATACAAATTTCTCATTTAGGAACCGAAGAACATTATACCTCGGGTCGAACATAAATCACCCTCAATATTCGCTACCAGGGGCCTGTTTCATAATCAACTTTTAACTTGTAGTTTTGTAACTTGTAGAATTAAACGTCAAAATTATTATACAAGTGACAACTTGTAAAATCCAAAATATTAGTTTTCGAAATGTGCACGAGAGTAGCAAAGAACACAGATCGTGCAAAAAATAGAGAGTAGCGCCACCTCACATGCGGAACTATTGGCGAATATGTCAAACGTTTATACAAAGACAATAAATAATAAATAATGTTTTTAGATGAAGTTGAAAATGCTACATAGAAAACGGAAATAAATACAGGTTTTGAAAATATAAAACGGTATGTTTCCAACCTTAAATTGTGATGAGAAATAAATAAGTTTTCACATATGTGATAAATGTTGAAGAGCTACGAAATAATGACAATAGATATTTAATAGCATCACTCCTCAAATACAGGTGAAATTAACACCATATAAAACAAGTTTAAAGGTAAGTAATCTCATAACTTTAAATCTAATGAAGCACACATTAGTATTGGTAAATTTTACATCTTAATTTATTTATTACAGGTTAATGATTCTTGTGTTGCCACAGGAATAAAATGCAGCTGTGTTTATAACCAGAGGCAAATGCATGTTGCTGCTTTAATATGTCTTTCAAAAATAAGCAATGAACAACAATGCGTAATAGTCATTGGTCAAATATTCAAAAAAGAAATTCAAGCAAGATGTTTTCATCAGTATCCAAGAATGAATCTTGTCAAAGATGATCAATAATTCATAATGAATTATTCCAAGAGTCTTAAAACAACTATTAGAGGCAGACACAAGATTTAAGTTTAATTGCAGAAGTAATACCTGAAATGTTTAAAAAATGAATTACATTTGCATTAATAACATATCTCTCTGTCTCCAGTCTAAAAAAAGAAGAGTAGCAGAAACAAATATTTATATTTGTTTCTGCTACTCATTTTTTACTTTGTGGCTTTATATTTAAATTTCAAAAAAAGTTGTATGTGTTTCTTTTAGATAGAATATTTTATTTGAATAGCAATATTATCTGTTATCAATGTAAAGCAGTTCAGATTGAAGGTAGGCATAGCATTGTGAATCTGCTTTGTGTTTGGTTGTGCATATTTAAAATAAATGTGTATTTAAAATATTTAACAACATTTGTAATATATTTATTTACTTAGGAAATCTGATTTTTTTATATTTTCATTCAAACCAATGTAAAAAATAAATATAAATTTGCTGCAGAATGTGAATGGCATGAGCTTAAATGTATGTTACTGGAAGCCTTTGTATAACTATTTAATTAATTTAAGCAAGTATCTTGAATATCATCATAACGTTTTGAAGGCAGAATGAAACTGATGGAAGCAGTAAAACATTATGAATAGCACAAACAATTTTTGTTTCATAACTGATGAAAATATTAAACAACTTTAAGGTAATAACTACTGATTCTTTAATTACGAACCCAAAGACATGTTGCAATCCTTACAAGCCAAATTCCTCCACAAAATGTGATAAAACTGAAACAGAACGTTCAAGTATTTTCTGATAAATATCTGGAGTATTTAGCAAATGGTTTGATTATCATGAAAACATCAGGTTCTGAAATATACAAAAATAAAAGTACATTTCACTTGATTAATGGGACAGTAAGTTTACAAGAACATATATGAGCAAAATACCAAAAATTATTTAAAAATGCAAGAAGTGTGAAAAATATGTGACAATCACACTAATACCCCATTTCCATGAACAATATAATTTCTTGTTCATTTTGTGTAATACCATCGACAATGGTGTCTGATTTAGACCTTGAAACATTTGGACTTTTGAAATATACAGACTTTCAAGTTCATGTGGTGTTATTCCCAAAGAACTCAGAAAAAATAAAAACCAGAGATGCCACAATTATCATCCAGTAACCAACAACATGGTTCTCATAATACCAAATTTCTCCTAGTGAGTAATCACTTTGTTATAATTAAAATTCACTTTGGATTAGGTATAAAAAAATCAAACATGCATCTTCAAATGCAAATGTATTTCATCTTTTAAACATTTCAGGAATTACTTCTGCAATTAAACTTAAATATTGTGTCTGTCTCTAATACTTGTTTTAAGAGTCTTGGAATAATTCATTATGAGTTATTGATCATCTTTGACAAGATTTAGTCTTGGACACCGATGAAAACATCTTGAATGAACTTCGTTTTGAATATTTGACCAATGAATGTTACTCATTGTTGTTCATTGCTTATTTATTAAATATATATTAAAGCAGCAACATGCATTTGCCTCTGGTTATAAACACCGCTACATTTTACTCCTGTGACAATAGAAGAATCATTAACCTGTAATAAATAAACTAAGATGTAAAATTTACCAATACTAATGTGTGTTTCATAAGATTTAAAGTTATGAGATTACTTACCTTTAAATTTGTTTTATATGGTGTTAATGTCACCTGTATTTGAGGAGTGATACTATTAAATATCTATTGTCATTATTTCATAGCTCTTCAACATTTATCACATGTGTTAAAACTTATTTATTTCTGATCACAATTTAAGATTGGAAACATACCGTTTTATATTTTCAAAACCTGTGTTTATTTCCGTTTTTCTATGTAACATTTTTAACTTAATCTAAAAACATTATTTATTGTCTTTGTATAAACGTCATTATCATAAAGAAGTCACCTACTTCTTTATGGTCATTATTTAACATATTCGCCAATAGTTGCGCTACTCTCTGTTTTTTGCATGATCTGTGTTCTGTGCTATTCTCGTGCACATTTCGATTACTAATATTTTTGATTTTACAAGTTGTCACTTGTACAATCATTTTGACGTTGAATTCTACAAGTTACAAAACTACAAGTTACAAGTTGATTATGAACCAGGCCCCATGACCCTATGCCGGATCATCATTGCTAACTGGCCGAATTTCTGATGCTCTCAAGACCCTGGACTTGGCAATGGACACAGCGGCGCCGGTGTCGATGGTGATGGTAACTGCTCGCAAAATTCCCGGGATAACGTTTTGGGGGCTGGTGGAGGGTCAGTCAGCATTCGCCCCGTTATGCTTACTGGCTGACGGTCCCTGGACATGTGACTGTTCTGTTGGTTATCCCTGGTCGGGGTTCGTTCAGGTAGCCTCACTCGACAATCACGTTGGAAGTGTCCTGTCCTTCCGCAGCGGTAACATGCCCCTCTGGTGCCAGTTCTTTGTGACCGTTCTACTATTTTGTTCAGGCCAGCCAGCAGCGCTTGATATGGTGACTTTGACTCTTCCTGGTTGAAGGAAACTGCTCGGACCCTCGGCTTGGACATGGTCATGTGGGCCTCTACTTCCAAAGCTCCAAGTAGAGCCTCATTACTCTTCTTGACGCCACTAAGTCTTAAATTTCTTTGTACTTCCACATCTCTGATGTCGTTTATGAAACTCTGTGTGGCCAACTGGTCTTTCGTTTCCTCTGGCAGGTCTGGGTAGGACAAGTGTACTAACCGTCTAATCTCTGCTTCGAATTCTTGGAGGCTTTCACCGGATTGTTGCGTTTTTCCACTCAGTTGGATTTGGTATACCTGACTCAAGGATTGATTGTCGTATCGCTTATCCAGGATGGCGATGATCTTGTCGAAATTGCCTTGTTCCTCGACTGGAATGCTTTGGAGGAGTTCTAGGGCCGGACCTCTTAACGAAATTACCAGAGAAGTATATTTTTCTTGATTATCCCATCCATTAGCTGTAGCCACGGCCTCAAATTGCAGTTTATACATGGGCCAAGATGAACTGCCGTCGAATGTGGGTGGTTTATTAAAGAAACCTTTGGTACTCACGGTGTGCTGGTATTTTCCTCGCTGTAAGTCCTGTTGCATTTTTTTGATTTCTGTTTCTACCTTGTTTTGGATGGCACTGATTGTATCTTGTACTTCACTTTCTTCACTTTGTACCGTGTTTTTAATGGAACTGATTTCAAATTTCACCTGGCTCTGGATGGAATCGATGTCATGTACATTGGTTTCAAGAGTCTCCACATTACTTTTTAGGATCTTTATGTCGTCATTTATTTCTTTTATGTCTGATTCAACTATTTGCATTCTTTCAATAACTGTTTCATTAACATGCGATACTATTTGCATTAATTGTTCAAATTGCAATTGTCTTTTTTCTTCCGTTTTGCCTTGTTTTTCTTCAAATAACTTAAAATCATTTTGTCGTTTTTCTTCCAGTATTTTAAATTCATTTTGTCTGTGTTCATCTAATAATTTAAATTCATTTTGTCGTTTTAGTTCAAGTTGATCTTGTTTTTCTACAAATTTCGAGAATAATCCTTGCATTAAATTTTGTCGTTTTTGTTCCATGGCAGTGACAAGATTTTCTAATTCTATTTTACGTTTTTCATCAAAAGATTTTACTAACCTTTGTTGAATTTCGTCTTGATGTTGTTCTTCTTGTCACGTTTTTCTAGTATCTGGGCTACTTTTTCGTCTAGTCCCTCCGTAACCTGTTTGACTATTTTTTTGGTAGTTTCGTCCATCTTTTCCATGCTACGAGTTTCCATAAATCAAATTACGATTTTAACTGCACTTAATCCTTTACTTCTGACACCAAATTGCAATATAGTCCGTGGGTTCAATTTAAAATTATAAAACTAATATTCACTTTCACTTTTCTACAACTTTATTTACATCGAGTATACAACAGCTGATTCAAATATCAAAATAACAATTTTAAATAGCTCTTCGCTCCACCAACTGAATTCGCGATCGTGGCCTGCTTCCTTTATAAAACCAGCATAGAAAATTCTAGCAAAAATCATCATGACTCCTTCAGGTGCCGAGTCTTTTCGGGAACGATTTTTTATCTCAAAGCGATTGTTGTCGTACTGAAATGAAACAGGGTCGGCTTTGGGTAAATTTCGTAACAATATGTATTGGATTAAACTGTGATACAACAGCTATTTTGAAGAATAGTCTGGAGATGCTGTAATATTTAAAAAATATGTACTTAAAATTGTTCCCATAATTTAATCAGTTATAATTCAAGTGGCCTTTTTATATATAACCAGAATATTAAATAGGTAAAGTATGGTTCAAATTAGATACTCAACAATTTTTTTACTTAATTGAAAACTAACTTACACGCCATATGTGCCTTTACAGTTATATTTAAATTAAGAATTAAATTTTACACTGTGTGATACTTTAGTCCTAACTAAATAGTAACAATTAATTTAATTATCCTGAAAATAAATAACTGCTGCTCCTTTATAAATATAACTAGCAACCACATCCCATCTTCGCACGAGTTCTTTACAAAAAATATAAAATAGATTTTGTTACTCCGAGAGGATATAGCTTTCGGTAAAATTGGTTGAGTGAAATCGTAACAAAAAAATATCCTCGTTATACATAATAATAATTTATATTATTTTTTGAGTGGCAATTATTTATGAGGCAAACAAAACAGCAAACATTTAGGTTAGTTTCTAAGTATATTCTTTGTATACTACATTAATATGCTGATCACGCCTAAAACGAATAAATTTTGTTTCGAAGTAACACGTGATAGAGCAACATACAATTGCCTGTACAAAAAGACTGTGTGCTTAAGTCTACTCCCGCCAAGCCCATAGCCAGCGGGGGTTCAAACACCTCCCAAAATTTTTGGTTTCAAGATTAAATTTTAACGTATTAATAATCTTTTTCATAAAAATAAATATTATGTTTATACAATTTTATATATCCTGGAAAAGAAAAAAATTATCCAAGCCCTCCGAAAAAAATTTCTCCCTATTGCCTTGACTCCAGCAACTTTAATTCTCAACACTTCCGCTTTATTAATTGTCATTCCAACGCTATTTTTACGGAAAATTGTAGCCATTTAAATTGAAAAGACATTTCTGAGGGTATCATGGGAATTCTTGATATAAAAACAGTTTCACCAGTTGCGTTGCCACTTAATATACATTCGATCAAAAAAAAATATTATTGACTAATTTGAATCTTGTCCCGTTTCAGTTTCTAAGTAATATCATAGGAGCACCTATTATTAATATTAATTTGAAACCAATGTAGTGTCTTAGTGGATATATTAATAATATCGGGATAAAATTGGTAAATAACTTCTTCCACATTTTGTACCAAAACACAAATATTGTTATAATTTACATATACATATCCTGCTTGAAATTCACCATTTCCTATTTAGAGCATGTCGTTAGAAAATTACCAATTATCTTCGCTAAACGATAAAATCCTCATATTGGTTTTAAATCCACATTTCATTATATGTGAGAATGATGCGATCTTTTGAGCGATGCATTGACTTCATCTACTCACGATCCCCTAATTATAACTGACAAAATTTGACGGAAATCTCTAGAGAATAAAACATTACAACCACCCATTGGGCAGTTACTGTTACGCAGATCGTGCATTATCCTGTCTAGTGCCTCAACTGAAGCTTAATAAGATATAGAAGCCTCATCCCAAATTATCGACCTGCAATCCCTCATTAATTTTCGGGCACTACTCTGTTTAGAAATATTGCAAATGCTAGTGACGTCATCACTACATATTTTTATTTTCATCTCAGTTTGAATGTGGAATGGGCGGTTTGCCAACTTTCACTGTCGGTTAGTACTTTTGATAATAATAAATTTATTTAAAATTTTTTACCTGTGCCTCCAGGGGCATCTAAAAAACATGTTGCCTTCATTACTATTATTATTTGATTACAATATTAGGTCATTTTTTTTTATTCAGCATTCAAGCGACATTCATCTTAAATGACTTGTAAAAGTTTCAAATAGTTATAGTTAGCTTCTCGTAAATGCTTTATATTGATTGTTGCAATTAAATTGAAATTTATTGGCAAGGTGAATCAAAAACTTTTATAGATTTTCCTGACAGAGATTCCACTGATTTATTCAATTCAAATAATGCTTGATAAAATAGTTGAGTCAAAATCATTTAATGAAAATTCTTGACGTCTGTGATGCATACACACAGAAATCTTCAGCCATGCTATGATGATTATTTTGCCAAAGAAGATACAGGTCGGTAACATGACTGGAGGATATCATGATGGTAAATAAATGTCTAAATGATGGTAAATAAATGTCTAATTGATTTAGGTGAACTGCATAAGGCACCTTTAGAAAGCGTAATTTCCCAATGAGAGTCGTGTTCTAGCAGACCCATTGCTTTACAAAGTCCTTGAAATGTTTCATAAGTTATACCTTGAAAAGCACGTAGACTACTGAAATTACCATATCTTTATTATCAACTTAAAATTTTCATACTCCTACCCTCTAATACGAAGAGTACTGAAAGAAGTAGGGCCTTTTACTACTTTGAATAACATCTACATCTCGGACGCTAGGCGCGGGGTCACGGGGAGCTCGCCGGTCCGGTCGAATCACGGCGATACGAAATTAATTTCACTGCGGGTTACATATTTTGATTTTGCTATATCTCCTAAGGTATTCATTTAATTTGCATGGTGTAGAGCGAAAAAGTATTCTTCATGAAATGCCCAAGCCAACTAACGTCTTTAAAATGATAAGGATTAATACCGTATTTGTTTAAATAGCGTTCCAATTACCGCTTCATAATTGCCTTTTTTTAAGTATTAAAATGAGTATAGCATGTTACCCTTAAAAGATAGGCATATGCCGTCCCGGACTTTTTTGTAGACCTCTATAAGACACACAATTCCACCACTATTTTTTTATATCTCAAAGGGTTTAGGCAGCGTTTTCGTTGAAAGCTCTCAGATGACTTATTTTTTTCTGACACCTCCAACAAATGTCGTTATATTTTAGCCAATTGATATAAAAACTTAACAACTTACTAAAATCTTCTTCGAGAACCACCCTATCCACTGGTGACAACAGCATGAAAATCGGTGCTGTGGTTTGTGAATTTCTCGCGAACAGACAGACGGACAGACAGACGAGGCGGAGGATTTTCTTTTATAATATGTACTGATTATGTATTTTCATCTTTATTAGAAAAATATTACTCTTCTAATGAAAACCTCCAAATCTGTTATTAATGCGCTACAAACATCTGCAAATTCACTAAAGAGTTCTTTTGTTTTTAGTTATCAAGACTAAAAAATGGACCAACTGTATTAAATGCCTTTTTCAAAATTATTTTATGCATATTTTAAATATTTTTATTTCTTAGATAAATTTATATAATATGGCATTAGCAGATTTACAATCTAAGCTGACTATATGTCGACTATATAGCACCACCGAAGTTTCAAATATCAAATCTGACACGAAAGTACAGTTTATAGATTCAGCGATACGTTGTATACGCGGCAACGATGTGGTCGTCAAATCAACCACTTTCCGTAATAGTTTCTATACAACGGCTTTTGAACTGATAGTACCATGGCAGAGTATAATGTCGGGTTTACCAATGATAAGTAAGTGAGAAAGCTGCCCAAATTATAGAAAAATGGAAACGAATATTTTTCATGTGTATACTGTTTATTGTAAAGTCGTCACAATGATAGACGGATATATATATATATATACAGGGTGTAAATAGTTTGAGTGCATATAATTTAGGTGGAGGTAGTATACACCAAATTAAACAAAAAACTCTTATACCACTATGGTCAGTAGGCCTAAATAACCAAGAAAATCCCTAAAACATATTAAGTAAATTATTGTCAATCTGGCAACGTCGCTCGCTTCGAAGCAGATTCACTCTTAGCGCGAATAATAAAGGAATGACTACGATGACAAAAAAATAAACACCTGTGTTTTTGTATTGACTGATATTGACCTTAGAATTAAATAAAAATGTATGAAATATTTTGTTGAAAATATTTACGTTTTTAATACAAGGTATTGCAATTAGAATTTGTATTTGGCGGTTTCTTTTATGCAATTATACAAAGTTGGGTAAATATGATATTCAACTCAAGAGATCTGTATATGTAGTTTTTTACAAGTTAAATTATTCGAAGAGTCATTATTACTGATTTAATTAATATTATTTATATTAGACAAGTAAATATGTAATCCTACTTACCGAATTTATTATAATGATATAACTGAGTTGAAACAACGGATTATTCACAGCAAATGTTCAAAATGCCCACCATTACTATCGACACAAGCACCACACCGTTTAATCCAATTTTCACATATGCGAGAAAAAATTCCTGGAATATTTCGGATTTCGTCAGAAGCGTCAAAAATGCGTTGTCTAAGGTCATTCTCGTCAATAATTGGAGTCGTGTAAACCTTACTTTTCATGTGTCCCCATAAGTAGAAATCTAAAGGATTGAGATCAGGAGATCTTGCTGGCCAACGTATATGTCAGTTTCGACCAATCCAACGACGGGGAAATGTTCTATTTAAGAAGTCGAAAACTAGATGACTTGCGTGTGCAGGTGCTCCGTCATGTAAGTACCACATATTGGAACGTGTTTGTAGGTTCACTTCATCTAACAAATCTGGTAGCGTGTTGTTAAAAAAATAAAGGTAATTCTCACCTGTCAAACGTGCAGGCAGTATAAATGGCCCAACCAGGTATTCACCAACTATTCCAGCCCACACGTTAACTGAGAATTGGTGTTGAAATACTGACTGGCGTATTTCGTGCGGATTTAACTCAGACCACGAATGCGTATTATGAAAATTTATTATACCATTCCTATTAAAACTTGCTTTATCTGTTGTTAAAATATTGTTCACAAAATTAGGAAATTGTCGATATTTTCAGACAGAAATTGAGTCTTGGTTGAAAATCATCAATTGAAAGCCCTTGAACCCGCTGCATGTGATATGGATAGAGCAATTGTTCCCGTAATGTTCTATGAACAACAGTGTGAGAAATTTGCAGCTCACTTCCAATACTCCGTGTGCTACGATATGGGTTGATGTCGATAAGGTCTAGTATTTGATCCTCAGCAGTTAAGATACGATTATGTCGTTGTGGTCCGCGATTGTTTATTTGTGGTATTACACTAACCAGAAGCCTCTGCGAAACAGCTACGAATGTCCTAGCATTGGACAGGCGTCTGTTTGGAAACCTTTTCCTGTATAACATTCTTGCTATTCTTCAATTACGTCTGCTTTCCCCATAAATTAAGAACATGTCATGTCTTTCCCTAATTGTATAATCGGCCATTATTTATCACAAATAAATACTGTCGCACTATTCTTAATTTTCGAACTTACACACTAATCACAACCGATTTTATTTATTTAAAAAATATATTAAATGGGAAGCAAACCACGAAGTCTACATAAAATAGATATCATTCAAATCACTTTACCGTTTATCTATTCTTATTTACAAGAATCGAAATCGCAAAAAACAATCGTAACTCTCAGTCGTCGTTAAAGTAAAAAATGTAGTAAATAAGTTGGTCTGTATGCCACGTTGCCATATCTATTCGGAGAAACTTACACTAAATTATAAAAGCATATTTCGGGTTTAAATAATCAATTTTCATTTTTAATGTGGCTATTAAAGATGTATAAGCTATTTAGTATTTACATATTTATATTTACCGACATTTTGAAATCGAAATTATTGTATTATTCACTGTAGCAAGGGCTACATAAAATCTAACTTTATGTGTTCTTTCTGGCAAAACTATAGTTTATTTTAGAAAATGTTATAAAGCTTTTTGATTTGTTTTTGCCTGAAGTATTGTTCTTCAAAATCTTTGCACTCAAACCGTTTACACCCTGTATATGCAGGAAGCATACTATGGAGACACTTTTTTTAGGCAAGGCATACATTGGGGACATCTGCATGCTTTGAGGACTGGTCCCAAACTATGTTTGTGTAAAAGGCATGCTTTGGGAACATTTTAAAATTTATATCTACAGCATATTTTGAGCCCAAAGTGAATTTCTATAGAATCCAATAGATGGTGTTATAATACACATTTTGGGTATATTGCGATATATAAACTGTCCCCAAATTATGTTGAAAGGTTTATATATAAATGAGTTTATATATAGAATTTGTGTCTAAAGCATAGTTTAGGACAGTCATTTTTTTACATTGCATGAGTTTGAAAACGTGAAATAAGCCATCCAGCAGACATTTTTTATACATAGAGACAACGTAATAGTAGTCGCTTATGCTTTGAAGTTTTTATATTGTTTTTTTATAGTTCTTGTTGGTTACATATTTATTTAAGATATCATCGTTAAAAGATGCAAGGGTAGATATAGTATAATTTCATTTGTGTTTTCGATTAAATAAATACGTAAGACTAAAGTAAAGAAATTATTTAGTGGCGATATATGAAGTTTGAAGTTTTAAGACATGACTTAACGGTCTGAGTTGCACATTTAATAATTATTATTATTCTTACGGAGTTTGATACTGGGCTAATGGTTAAGATGTGGATTGGGTATTATTGACACATTTTATGGGTGGTAATTTTATAGATTTTCGGAACTGTTAAAAAATGTAGTAAACTTAAATTAATTCAATATATAAGGATTCAGTGGTTGATATTAGAAACCGTACGTATAACTTGTCGATAGTCAGAACAAGAATTAAATTCTTGGAATACATTTATTTCGGCTGAGTGTAAGAATTACGGATGGCTGTTTTTAAGTGTTGGTATATTAATTCATATAAATATTTCACTTTCGAAGCTGATTAATACTTTAAACGGTAAAATCGTTTGCTAGCAATTTAAGGATGTTCCTTTCACATTATTCAAAATCATATGCTGGGTAGAGGAATTACTTGAACCTTTATAATCAATATGGGAGTTTCCGGTTTTGCAGTATTATTTACGTGAAACATATATCAAAATTGAAAAACGAAATTTGTTTAATTTTTGCATCAAATGATTGTTATTCAGCAGGGTGGCACATGAAATATTTGTTTGACAAAATTCTTCAAATAAAAAATGTATTTGTGTTATTAATTGAAATTATTGAAAAAATCGGTAAATAGGTCTTGACTGAGCATTTATCGGTAGACTTAGAAATGTTGAAGTAATGTAGTTTTGAAAATGTGTTAGTCTATTTAGGTAGAATAAAATTAAACTTATGTTTCATCGGTAGATTAAAATTCAGGATTTTCTATAAAACATTGGATTCGTAATTTAAATTGATTGATTAATTAAACGTTACCTAAGATTGAGTGTGGTGCAGTTTAGTGGGGATATATGAAGTTTGAAGCTTTAACAACTGACTATTATCTATCTTAATTGATTGCACATGTATCTATAAAGATTGAAAACATTACTAAGGGTTGAGATTTGAATTTGGTAATATGTTCACAAATAGCGTACAGTAAATAAATGGTTTTACGGAATTCCTAAAAATGTCGTTTACAGAATCTAAATTCTTTGAATACAAGGGAAATAAAGTATTTTTGTGGGTACCTATGTGGAATTATATTTTATTTTTTGAGGATGATTGTGGAAATCGTATAAGATATGTTTAATTTCACAAGAATAATTACATTTTTACAAATCATTTCTTTAAACTGATAATAAGTATAATCTCGCCCATAGCTGATGTTGCTGTAGGCTTATATTGATTAATGATTTAAACTGCAAAATCTTAGACGTGTAATTTGGGCATGTATCACTCACGTTTTTCTATATTCTATGCAGGCTAGAGAAATTCTACAAACAAAATATCTGGTGGTATTCTTAGATAAACGTAATATTTTAGATAACTATTTTCAGGGTTTTGTGGAGGTTGGTAAAGTTTAACAATCATATTATGAAATATTCCAGATTATTTTTATGTGGGGTCGGAACAGTTTCTTCTTGGGAAAGTTCCGTAAATAGGTCTTAATTGAACAATTTTCAGCAGATTTGGCAATGTTAAAGTGTTTTTATTGTAGTTTTGAAATTTTATTACTCCATTAAAAATAATTAAACTTTGGCTTAACAAGTTGATTAAAATTTGGTTCGATTGTTGGGTGTCAAAATTTGGAACTTTCTTAATAACACTAGCCTGGTAATTTGAACCAATTGATCAATTAAACGTTACCTACGTTTGGGGTGGTGTAAATAGTTTAGGGGGATATATGAAGTTTGATGCTGTAACATGTTATATTTATAAAGTTTGAAAATTTTACTAAGAGTTACTGAATTCGGTACTATTGTCATATATTGTAGGTGGTGTTCCGTAAAATTATATTATGTTTTTTTCGATATTCTTAAACATTTCGTTTGTAGGACCTAAACTCTTTCAATATTAAGCGAATGGAATGAGTAGTTTTGTGGGTACCCATCACGAAAAGTATATTTCAATTTTGGTGAATGAATGTGTAAATCATATATGATATACTTAATTTCACAAGAATAATTAAATTTTTACAATCCATTTCTTATAACTGAGGATAAATATGATCCTGTAGACAGTTGATTTTCACCTATGCGTATGTTGATTAAAAATTCTAATGGTAAAATCGTTAAGTAACGATATTATGATGTATCATTCACGTTAGTGGATATTCTATGTTGGGTAGAGGAATTGCATGAACCACTACCAAAACTCGGTTTTGCTGTAATTTTCTTTTCAAACATATGGCAGAATAGCTAAAGAAATTTTCAAAGCTATTATTGTTCTTAAATAGGAAGCTTTTCAGTGACATAATTTAAAATGTTTGTATAATGAACTTCTCCAACTAAAAAATTTAGTAGTACTGTTAGTTGAATGTAATAAATTATTATTTTGGGGATGTGTGGTGATCCATAATATTAATATATATGTATATAACATTTTCAGTAAACTTGTATGTGTAAGTCGGAAGAATGCTGTAAAATTTCTGTTAATTTGAACAATTTATTGTCGGCTGACATGGAAATGTTGAAGTGTTTTTAGTGTAATTTCGAAATTTTGTTGGTCTATTAATTGAAGGATTAAGATTTGGTTTCACACGTTGATTTAAATATGTTTAGATTTGAAGACGAGAGATGTAATGACCGACATCTAGAATTTGTGTGTCTCTATACAAGGATCTTGACTCCTATTATACCTACAGCAAAGGTTAAATAGGGAAAGTTTTAGAGAAAACCTAGTGCATTCGATACCTGGCTTCAGATTTACAATCGGTCAATTGGTTTTGCAAATAACCGGCAAAAACCGAAAATAGCGGATTTCGTTTTTCGCCGGTAAATCTGAAACGGTTAATTTGATCGCTGTCAAGATGTGACATTATTTGAATACATTTTCTTAATCGAATAAGATGGCATTTGTCATATGTCTCAATAGTTTTTGGTCATTCCGCAAACTTTCCATTTTCCTTATTGCCTCCATATTAGATTTTTTAATTTTTAAAATAGGCGTAAATTTTCCAGTCTAGTAATACACCACAAGTGCATAAAAGATTTGGTTGTCAACAATATATCACACATCAGGATTAATAAAAAACAGCCCCATTATGCAATAGTTTAAAATCTAATTAAGTTCTTAACTGCTTCGTAACTAGGTATTAATTTAGAGAATTGCAAATTGGCGTCCATTTACATAGGGACAATTTTGACAATTGGTGATTGTTTTTCGTACAACTTCGCAAGTGTATTTCCGGCAATACTATTTATAAATGTATCTGAAATTCTATGAGTAGTTAAACAAAGCGGTTTCTGGGGCGGAAGTGGGCATAAAGGTAACCAGTCAACGAGTTCTCGCCGGGAGCTGCTGCCGAGCTGTTGGTACTTGTTGTTTGGATAAGAAGAAGAAGCCATTGGGAAGAAGAAGACATTGGGGGTGGTCGTAGGGGTGCGCGAAAGACATGTGGGTGTGTCGCAGAGGTGCGCGCCATCTGTTGTCAATAATTGAAAGTCATTGTATTGTGGGTTGCAGGGGTGCACGCCATCTGTTGTTGGTTGTGGTTGTTAGAGAGAAAAAAAGCTAAATACTTGGCCGGGTATCGAACGCGGCTTGCCTGATTACAAAGTCAGGTGTCCACCGAGCTGCGCTAATGCGGTTAATCGAGAAATGTTTATTTGAAAAGGTATAGTACATGCCCGTTGCGCGGGGGGTGTTTTTGGGCGTTGTTCGGTTAGATATTTGGGGGCTGGATGGGGGGATATGGTATTTTGTTGTCTGTAAAAAAATTTTAAAATCTTGGTATTTGTTGTCTGTAAAAAAATTTAAAACCTTTTACAAACGTCTACATGCGCGAAAACGTTCACTCCTTCGAGTCTACAGTTTTCGTAAGCGACCGCCTACCTGCGCAAGAACGGCAACTCCTTCGAGTCTCTGATTTTGTCGGATGATTCAAGGCCGAGCGTAATAATTTTGAGACTTGAAAAAATTTGTTTCAAACGTCGGAATTGTAATTAAGGTGAAAATAAAGGATATATTAAAACTAGACAACTGTTTAAATAAGTTTATTAGCATATAGTATATTATGCATTTTCAGAGCATCCTTAATAATTAAAGCTATTTTTTGTTTTGTTTTTGTACAATATATAGTAAGGCCGCCATCATCCAACCACATACACAGATCCAAAGAAATACCATCAGAACAAAGCTGGCTATCATCCCATACAGTGTCAGGTTCATCCTTTCCATGTGAAGGATCGTTATGGAAACCATATGCAAATTCCAAGTATTTTTTAAGCACCGTGTAACTCTCCACCGTTAAATGTAGAATTGTTTCACCAATTTTGAGAGTGGCCTCGGTATCGGTAATATTAATTGTTATAATTTCTGGTACTGCTCAAATTTGCAAGTGCGCCCGTTGTAGGTAATCACAGTTGTTAAAACGTCTGGCACCACGTAACATCCATTTTTGGGATTTAGCTTTCCAGTTACATCTTTCGGTTGCATAGTTCTCGTTGGCACTGCACTCATATTAAATCTTTCTTGGTCATCAAGTAAACTTTCCAAATTCATGTCTGGATTGTTACAGCTTCAACTCAAGACTGAACAAAAGAAATAAATTCTTTTAACTTATTGTCGTGAGTGTATGACGACAGCAAACACTACAAATATTAGATTTTTGTGGCTATAAGTGCAGTCTTATTCATTCGCTATGAATAAAAGGTGTGGAATATGTTTGGAAGAGATCACTAATAATTTTGGGCTATTTCCAAATTGTAAGCATTGTTTCTGCTTCCCATGCGTAAAAAGATGGCATCAAAATAAAGACTTTGAATTGAATATTCGCAGAGGCTGTCCAGAATGCCGTATTGTGTCTCCTTATGTCTATCAATCTGAGGTTTATTACCAGAAAGCGGAAAAAGATCGTTATATAGTTGAGAAAAACGAAAAAATGAAGAAAATACGATGTAGGTATTTCCGAAAAAGCAAACCCAAATGTCCGTTTGGAAATACTTGCTTGTTTAGCCATCGATTACCAAATGGGGTTGAAATAGATATAGGACCACCCCAAATCAAACGTGCAGGTATGGGCGGTCGTACTGATTTCATAGAGGCTCAGTTCACCCGTGGAGGAGGTAGAACTCGGCGCCCAGCAATAGGAGGACTCCCAGATACTATTAGTTTGCTCCTGGTGAAACCAGGAATTTTTTACGTCTTGAGAGATGAATAAAAATCTGTATTTATTTAAAAATTCATGCCAATAAAATCATAAATGTATTTAAAAATTCATGATAATAAATTCTCAAATCTGTATTTATTTAAAAGTAATGTTAATAAAATCGAAAAATAATATAAATCATGAATCCATGATTATTTAAAAATTCCTGATAATAAATTCACATTTTAGATATCAAAACCACAACGGAAATGATGACCGCAGTGAAAGGAAACTGCGATATCTTGTTTACGCTCAATGAAACCGAGCTAAATAAATTTACAGGAAGCTGTGGTTTGATAAGGTTATCATGTTGTTTGTAGCAATAAACTTTTGCAGGAAGTTCCCATATGATAAGCATTAATTAGTTGTTTTTCTAGAACTAACGGAAATTTCGTTATACGCAAAATGACGTAGTTCGATGCTGATAAATAAAATAGTTGCGAATTTTTATTTCATTGTTAATTCGACTCTCAAAGAGATCACATATCAACTACAGTGATTGTGTTTGTGCTGTGTTAAATTAACTGCTAATTCAACTTTCAAAGGGATTACTTCTTAAGTGTATCTAGTGATAGTGTGTGTTGTTCAAAAAACATTATGTGAGTATTTTCTTAATTTCATTTATGTTAATTTGCTTCTAGTATTTTGTGACTGCCCTTCAAAATATTTGAAATTAATAGGGTATGTTGTTCGAATTGAATAATTTCTGGCTGCTTTTCAATTCAATGTTCTAGTTCCAACTTTTGTTAATTTGCTTCTAATATTTTGTGTGTGTCTTTCAAAAAATTATTAGGAGTGTTTAGATTCATTATAAATTTGTAGTTTTGTTTTTCGAATCATGTAGTTTCTGTCTACTTTTCTTAAAAGTTTCAATGTTCTATTTCTAAATTTTTGGTAATTTGCTTCCAATATGTTGTGCCTGTCTTTCAAAAATTATTAGAGATTAGACGCAACCAAGTTCATAGTATTTAATTTTTGTTATAGAAAATGGATTTTTTAAAAGAACTTAATGCAGTTTCCTCCGCAGAGATTTACAACATGCCGGCAATAAAAATTCAAGACATGCAGCTTAACCAGAAGTATCGAATTGTAGCAGCCAAACTGGTCAAACCAAGATACGGTGAAACCATCCTACTTGAATTAGAGGACCACGTAACCTTCCTGCCGAAACGGGTCACTCAGGTACAAAAACCACACCTAGACAAATTTGGCGGTGGAAAGTTCCACATCGAATTCATCGGGCTGCAGCAACTTGGAGGCAAACTACACCCCGAGTGCTTTTTCAAATTTCTGCGGAGTGAATATAAAAAAAATTATTTGTAAGTTTTTATTTTAAATTTTGCATGCTTCAGTTATACTTTTACTGTTAATATTCCATTGATATTTCTCACGTTTGTAATAGTTTATTATATTGTTATATGAGTCAAAATGAATTCAGAGGCTATTGCGAATATTAGCACCGACATTATTAACAAGTTTGGATTAGCATCAAATATAATTTTCTCAAAGAAACGTTGTTCTCCAGAGCAAATATCTAATTGGTTGAAATTAAGTAAAAAACAATTAATTTTATGTAACAGAGCTATTCGGAGATCAGATTTACATATAGGAACTTTAAATAAGCTTCAATCTCAAATTAGTCATATAAAAAGATTTAGAAATGATTTGAAAAATTATTCTAGCATCAAAAGGGGTGGAGCAATTGGTGAGAAGTCAAAAGAAGTGATCGCGTTAAATGGTATGATATAGAGTCAGCGTTTCGCTCACGTGTTCGAACAGGAGTAATCATTAATCTCATTCATATCAATATTTTTAAATTTTTAGATGATGCATTTTTCTTTTTAAGGCGCGCATAAATAATACTTTGAAAACAATGTCTACTTTTAAAGTAAATACGACCTTTTGTGGTGAATTCATAAAGAAATCTGGAATGGAGGAAATTATGGAATATAAATATTTTAATACGAAAAACGCGATAATAGATAGGGGTACAGATTTGAATGGGTGGTTCTATGAACACATTCGGAACGAAATTTTACGTAAATTAGAGGAATTTCAGGAAAAGGCATCAGGTTGGAGTTTGTATAAAGTTCTAAACATAGAAATAAACATAAATAAATTTGAAATTGGAAATGGAGTATCATCTTTCATAAGGTTACCAGAATCAATTTCTAAGAAACATGCTTTAATCAATATTAAGAACTATGATGATGATCTTTGTTTTTTATACAGCGTTATTGCTCATTTGTACCCTACAGCCAATAAATCTGATAGAACATCAGCTTACCCCGAGCCATCTACTGTATTAAATCTAACTGGTTTGACATTTCCTATGACTTTACAGCAAATTTCTAAGTTTGAGAAACTTAATAATATTTCTATTAATGTATATGTCTTAGAATTGATAAAAACAAAAGACAATGAGTATTATCAAACAGTTCCAGCTCGAGTCACTAAATGTAAATTAGACAAACATGTAAAATCTCTTAATGATTCAAAATAAATATGTTCCTAAAGTCAATGATTTCGAAAATGTAGAATTAACAGCAAACGACGTGGAAATAAAATATCATTTCTGTCTAATTAAAAATTTATCGCGTCTTGTTTCAAATCAACTTAGCAAGCATAAAAGTAAAAAATTTATATGCCATCGTTGTGTAAATTATTTTAGTAATTCCAGCAGCCTGACAGCCACATTGAATATTGTAAAAATGTAAATAATTGCAAAATATCTTTTCCTAAGAAGGCGGTAGTTGAGTTTAATAATTTTTCATTCAAGGAAAGGCTTCCTTTTATTGTTTATGCAGATTTTGAGTCGATACTTTTTACCAATTTCCGATACTACTTCTACCAAAACTCATAAATATCAGCAGCATTCAGCCATATGTGCTGGTTATTATTTCAAATGTTCCTATGATGACTCTTTTTTGTACTATAGGAGCTTCACGGGCTCTAACTGTATGGAGTGGTTCACCAGTGAAATGGCAAACTTGGCAAAGTTCGTCCAGTCCAAACTAACAGATGTTGTACCTCTCAATGTTGAGGTTAGTCTCAAAGATGCATCTGGCACATGTCATATCTGTGAGAAGCCCTTTTTACCTCAAGATAAAATCGTTAGAGACCACTTTACCTTTCCGGTGCATTTAGAGGCTATTCACATAATTATTGTAATAACCTCAGGACTTTCATAGTTCCAGTAGTGTTCCACAACCTAAGTGGATACGACTCCCACTTTATAATTAGAGATCTCGCCAAGCATGATCATATAACTCTTGTACCAATCAATAAAGAGAAGGACATAAAAATAAAATTTAGATTTATCTAGTCATTTAGATTTCTGGGATCTTCTTTGGATGAGCTGGCATCCATTTTAAAATCCGATCAATTTGTTAATTTAACTTCAATCTTCAATCATGTGTCGTTAGCGAAACTAAAGATGCTAAACCGAAAGGGAATCTTTCCTTATAATTATGTTGATTCATTGGAAAAATTAAGTGAAACCCAATTACCGTCTATAGAGAATTTTTATAATAAATTGAATTCGACCACAACGTTTCTCAAGCTGATTACGAACATGCTAAAAAGTATGGGATTCCTTTGAATGTCAAACCATTCGCAACTACATGGAGTTGTACATGAAAGTGGACATTCTTCTTCTAACTGACCTGTTTGAATATTTCCGTGATAGGGCCCATCAAACATATGGCTTAGATCCAGCCCATTGTTACACTCTACCTGGATATTCTTGGCAGTGTATGCTCAAGTACACAAGTTGCCAATTGGAAATTCTTCAAAATGTTGACATGCTGATGTTCATTGAACGTGGAATACGTGGAGGTATTTCCCAATGTTCTAATAGGTTTTCCGAGGCGAATAACAAGTATATGCCCAATTATAATCCTAGTAAACCCTCCAAATCCATTTTCCACGTAGACGCTAATAATTTATATGGATATAGTCAAAGTCAACCCTTACCCTACGGGGGATTCCAATGGTCTGCTGATACCAACATCGATGTCACTCAAATTCCCGATGATTCAGACATTGGTTATTTTTTGGAAGTTGATCTGGAGTATCCCAAGCACCTGCATGATTATCATAAAGACCTTCCCTTCTGACCTTCCTTGCATGACAAGGAAAAATATATTATTCACTATAGAAATCTGAAACAAGCTCTTGAGAATGGCATCATTCTCAAATACATTCACCGGGTGTTGAAATTCAAACAGTCTCCGTGGCTCAAGTCCTATATCGATCTAAATACTTCCCTAAGAGCTCAGGCGACTAATGATTTTGAGAAGAATTTGTTCAAATTGATGAATAACGCAGTCTTCGGTAAAACTATGGAGAATATTCGAAAGCATCGTATCGTTAAACTAGTCAACCATTGGGAAGGTCGATACGGTGCTAAAAATCTTTTTGCTTCCCCAGCATTTCACAGTCGCACCATATTCGATGATGAGTTGATGGCAATTGAGTTAAACAAAACTGATTTGCTCTTCAATAAACCTCTGTATATCGGGTGCGCAATTCTGGAAAATCCTAATGTATGACTTCCTCTATGATTTTATTTATAAAAAGTACCCTCGTCATCTAGTCAAACTTCTATACACCGATACTGATTCATTTTTGCTTGAGATAATTTCTGATGATATATATGAGGAGCTCGTCAAACCCAATCTCCATCGTTTCGACAGATCAGACTATCCCCCCGATAATATCTACAACATCCCACTAGTTAATAAAAAGGTGCTTGGTTTAATGAAGGATGAGGCTAAGGGCTACATTATTTCACATTTTGTAGGCCTCCGTTCGAAAATGTACACCTACCTAATCCTAGGGGGAAAATGCATCAAAAAGTCAAAAGGTGTAAAATACAATGTAGTTAAAAATAAAAATAGTAGTAAATTGTTTGCAAGAAAACCAGCAAACTATTGCTTCCCAAAGCTGTATTAGATCATATGCTCATAACATATTTAGTGTAGAGCAGACAAAAATCGCCCTCAGTCCATTTGATGACAAGCGCTATCTGTTAAAAGACTTACATGATACTTTACCCTGGGGCCACTACAGCCTCTAAATTCATTTTTACTTTCAAGATATATGTATAAGTCATATTTGATGTAATTATGTTATTACTCTATGTTTATTTATTTTAAATAAAACAGCATATTAGTAACTTTGTTTTTTATTTTTTAGCATACATATATTTTTAAATTACCTGCAATTTTCCGTCTACATATGCAGCAATAATCTATTTTCAGTGAACAATCAAAGCAACTAGCAAAGTGTCTGCATGGCATAAAAACAATTGTCATTTCATTAGTTAAGCAAATTTTACAAGTATTATGATTAGAGTCAGTGGGGGATTTGGTGGGTAGTCTCTAAGCAATAAACATTTAGCTGATCCCTTTTTGTGAAGCTCTGTAATATCATCATAAGGTAAGAGATTCTTGAGCTCTAAGCCACAGCAATGACAAGTGATCCTGTCACCGTAGCCCGTGTAAAAGAAGCCGGCGTTGACAAGTTCGGTGGGTGTCTGCTTCAAGGCAATAGGCCAGTCTTTGAACGTCTCAAGTCTGGTCTCAAATATCACTTTGCTCTTATGTCTGATAGGTCTAGTGATGTGGTAAGTGTCATCAAAATCAAAAAAGCGACATTATGGATTCCAGTCCAGATGATCGGCAACAGGGTCATCACCATCTTCCCAGTTGAAACCACGTGTATCACAAAATGGGCATTCAACAGCATCATTTAAGCTGCCATCGGATTCTATTGCATCTTGTCGGTAGATAAATCCTGCTCTTGCTAACTTTTTAGCAGGGAAGTCGGAAGGCAAGTTTTCAAAGGTACGTAATCGATTTTCGTATATTTGGAAGTATTCTCGACACTCCATGGTGTAGAACTGATGAAATAAACAACAATTTTTTAATTTATAAGTATTTATTCAATTTTTCTAATGTCAATTTCTCTCAAAATAATATTTTTATAATAATAAATATGTTCTTTTAATGCAATACATAATGGAGACCTGTCATCTAAACAAAATGGTTTTAACAATTTTTCAATCAGTAAACGATTTAGTAAATTTGACCATAAACAAATTTCATCTATTATTTTATAATAAAAAGTACAGAAATTTAAGCGCTCCAAATAAAGTATTTTACTTGAGATAATAGGGTTAATAGCTAAGAGTTCAACCACATCACTATAATCCAAATATAGTGCGCAAATGTTTTTCATCACCAACACTTGTTTGACGTCTTCATACTGGATCTGGGATAGATGGAGACAATCTCCGCAGGTCACTGGTGCAGCAAACTCTGGAGGTGTGGCATTTTCAAAAAAGTTTGTTTTCAGGAGCTTGAGCTCAATGAAGACATCTTCCCACTCGTACATTACAATTTTCGTTGGTGTTCCAGCGGCTACAGGTGTTTTTTGCAAGATAACCACTGGAGAATAGGATTTTGCAGGACTGAGTGCACATTGAACATCATACTCTGAATTCAGTAATGGAAATCTCGAATGCAGCAAGTAATAGTCTTCCTTTTTGGCAGCTTCATCATACATTTGTAACACTCTATCGAAGGTCGCACTGTAATTGGTAGTGGAATCACTACTATAACCACTATCCATGGTTTCAAAACTGCTGATAATACTCATTTTCACAAATCACTCGAGAGTAAACTGGGACTGGGAATATATGTAGGGAATTTTCACAATTTTATAGTTGTATCCCTTCCACTACCTGATTGCGGTTGATTTCAATTATGTGTTCCTACGCCAAGATGGAAAAGTAGATCTCTTGTTGCTAAGAGCTCCTCTGTTCACCATCATCATATATGTAAGGCTTTCAAATGTTGCATCACTTGTTGTTTTTCACAATAAAATTTGATATCTTTTTGTAATCGTTTAAGTTTGGTGATATGTTGGCTTAAACTTTTCGAATACTTTACAGTGATGTTTTCAGTTATCAAATACGCGGATGAATCCCGGAAACCACCTAAAGCATTTAGTGCCGCGAAAACTTAAAAAATAATATATATATATATATATATATAATATATATATATATATATAGACCCGGTAGCGCAGAGGGAATGTGCTCGAACCTCCAAAATTTCACTAATTCGGAGGCTGAACCGAGTCTCGTACCCAGGTTCGAATCCCAGCCATGCCACGGCTTTAATTAATAAAAAGACGTGACGTCACCTCGGGGGTACGGTCGTCTCTGGTAACTGGCAAAATCCATGAGAAAGAGAATCATTGATCCTTACCAACCCGCATGGAGGCAGCGTGGTAAGGTAGGCCTCAGAACCTCAAACATGTCGAATTACAAACTCACGGAATTGTACCCCAGGGGGGTAAGCAATCCCACACCGGAAACCGGTCTGCCAAGTGGGATATCATTGGCATAAGTGAAGTTAGGAGGAAAAACGAAGAGCTAATAACACTTGAATCAGGCAACTCCTATACCACCGAGGAACACCAACAGGAAGAACTAGTGGTGTTGGATTCCTCATCCATAAGAGATGGACCGATAAAATTATATGCGTGTCCGGAACATCAGACAGAGTCGCAAGTCTAACATTGTCGCTTTCGAAAAGATACTTCATTCAAATAATACAAGTTTTCGCCCCAACAATTAGCTATTCTGACGAAGAAGTCGAGCAACTATACAGCAAATCAAATGCCCATTCAAAGGGCCTTGGCCTTATGCCAACAATCCTCCTTAATACCAACAACTTTTTAAATACATTATCGGCGACTTCAACGCGAAAATAGGAAAAAACAAGACCGAGAAGAATCAGTGGGGAACTTCGGGTTCGGTGAACGAAACGAAAGAGGTGAGAGATTAGTACAGTTCGCACATAAGAACATGTACATATCAAACTCCTTCTTCAAGAAAAATTCTAATAGGAAACGGACTTGGGAAGCTCCAAATGAGTCAGTCAAAAATGAAATTGACCTTGTCCTTACAAACAACATTAATACAATCAAAGATGTAAGCACGCTAAATAAATTCAGGACAGGAAGCGATCACAGACTTGTCAGAGCAAGAATTGTCCTTAATACGAAATTGGAGAGATATAAACTTACTAGGAAGACGCTTGCTACTAGCATAGACTTTAACAACCTGAAAGAAAATTCTGAAAAATATCAGACGCTGTTAGAAGAGAAGCTCCGGGAACAACAACACAACACACAACTAATGAATACAATACTGACCTGTGCTAAAGAAATAGGCGGAACCCAACAACGAAACGAACACAAGAAGCTTAGTTCGGAAAAAGGCGTTGCTTCAGAAAAGAAGAGAACTGAAAAGGACAACAGACATCCAACGCATAGAATACAGTGAACTATGCAAGACAATAAGAAAGAAAATTGCAGAGGACATCAAAAAATATAACGAAAAATTGGTAGAAACTGCAATTGAAAATCGGAAAAGTTATAAAAACGCTAAGAAAGCATTGATAATTGGAAAAAAAACAAGTAATCGCATTGACAGAAGAAAATATCAGAATAACGGATAGACACAAAATAATGGAGCATGTCACGAAATTCTACAAGGATCTATACAAAGGCCCCGAATCTCTGGAAATACAGCTGACGATAGAAGAAATACCTGAAATACTTGTTGGAGGAAGTGGAATCAGCGGTCAACAAAATGAAAAATGGCAAGACAGCAGGTAACGACGCAGTAACGCTAAACTACTAAAATACGCTGGTAGAGAAGCATGGAAACGACTAGCCAAAATATATACGAATTGCCTAAGAACCAGACACATCCCAGAAAAATGGAATAGCGCCCTCATAGTATTAATCCATAAGAAAGGCAATAAAGAAGACATTCGGAACTACAGACCGATAAGTCTCCTGCCGGTAGTGTACAAAATATTCACTAAAAATCATACAAAACAGAATACAGAGTACACTAGATTCCGCTCAACCCCGAGAGCAAGCCGGATTTCGTAGTGGCTAAAGCACAATCGATGACATACACACTATAAGGGAAGTTATCAGTCGAACTAGAGAATATCAAATACCACTTGCCTTGGCCTTCATTGACTTCGAAAAAGCGTTCGACACCATATATCTGAAGGCGGTAATCAACGCCCTTAGTGAACAAGGTGTAGATAAGCCATACATAGAAATGTTGGCTAATATATACAAGGAAGCCAAAGCCAAAATCAGAATATACGAAGGCAGCCCTGCATTTCCTACTAACAGAGGAGTCAGACAAGGTGACTCATGAAGACATCTTCCCACTCGTACATTACAATTTTCGTTGGTGTTCCAGCGGCTACAGGTGTTTTTTGCAAGATAACCACTGGAGAATAGGATTTTGCAGGACTGAGTGCACATTGAACATCATACTCTGAATTCAGTAATGGAAATCTCGAATGCAGCAAGTAATAGTCTTCCTTTTTGGCAGCTTCATCATACATTTGTAACACTCTATCGAAGGTCGCACTGTAATTGGTAGTGGAATCACTACTATAACCACTATCCATGGTTTCAAAACTGCTGATAATACTCATTTTCACAAATCACTCGAGAGTAAACTGGGACTGGGAATATATGTAGGGAATTTTCACAATTTTATAGTTGTATCCCTTCCACTACCTGATTGCGGTTGATTTCAATTATGTGTTCCTACGCCAAGATGGAAAAGTAGATCTCTTGTTGCTAAGAGCTCCTCTGTTCACCATCATCATATATGTAAGGCTTTCAAATGTTGCATCACTTGTTGTTTTTCACAATAAAATTTGATATCTTTTTGTAATCGTTTAAGTTTGGTGATATGTTGGCTTAAACTTTTCGAATACTTTACAGTGATGTTTTCACCCTGAGTCTTCATTTTGCAATGCAAGCACATGTCTATATTTATGATAATTTATTATCAATTTATGATTGACCTTGGTGCTATAGTCTGTTTTCAGTGCCAATCGTCGTGGCTCGAATCAAACCCAAGCCACCAAACTTTAACCTTGTTGTCTTTTCGTTGCAAAATTTTCTCAACGAGATACACATCAGGATAGGCAGCCTTTTGCAATTCTTCTTCGTAAAAGCTCCCTTGAATCGGTGTACCAGACATATCTTCCAAAATATACGTTACTGGATTAGTTATTTTAACCTGCGTAATTTTAAACAATTCCGTATTCCAGCTGGGAAGGTAACCTTTATCAAAAACGTGCTTGATTTTACTTATTCGCACAACATCTCCGACTTTCAGTTTTCTTGGCAAAGCAATTTTCAGGTTATTGTATACTTTAATATCTCGAGCGTTTTTCCTATTAATGTCCACAGGTCTCATCTTTGTCTTGGAATGTTTTTGATGATTGTAGTCCTTAACGATTTCCTGTAGAATATCCCTCCATTTGTAGGTGCCGTTCAAACTAAAGTACTTGTAGAGCCGTTCTTTCAGCGTTCTAATTACTCGTTCAGCTATTACGGCTTTCAGTCCACTAAATGTACTATAATGATTGATTCCGTATGACTTCGTTAGTTTCTGAAAGCAACTATTGTAGTATTCCTTACCTTGGTCGGTTTGGAGATTTTTCGGGTGCCGTCCTTCCTTGAGAATACTCTCAAAGGCACTAGTTACCTCTTCACCGGATTTCGTTTTCAGCGGTCTCGTCCACACGAGGAAGAACTTGAAATTACGATTGGATTTTGCATAGAGATCCATTTGTGCTAGGTCCGACTGCCACGAGTCATCGAAACCTTTGATTATTAGACGTCGGCGAGGAAACTTTCGTCTCACAGGTCTATGCAGTTCCTTAACGACTTGAACTTTTTCTTTGGAATGTTTCGCTATAGGAACCATCTTGTATACTGCTTAAAAATAGACAAAGACATGTTTTTATTGACCCTTATGATGCTTTTTAATTGCAGCAATACTGTCTGCGATTGCTTCAAATTTTTGATTTTGGTCCAACATTTGATTTGCAATATCATCATGTAGTTTTTGCATGTCTCGGTATAGGTCAGGCACTACTTTTGTCATCTTGTGTCTAAGTTCAGTTAGATCAGAAAGATCTTTAGCCTTATCCTTTCGAACAATATTTAATACTTCTGCTGCATCAACATCTTTAGGAGCTTGTTTCAGAGAAAGTTCCAGATCATTTATACGTTTTTCCTGTAATATACGGTTGTCATTAAACGAGGCTTCAAATTTTGTGATGGTTTCCTTATATTCTTTCCGGGCAGATTCCAACTGAGCTTCTAATCTATGGAATTCTGAAATGAGAAGCGATATATTTTGTAGTTGGGTTTCCATAGCTTGTTCGGTTTTCAACATGCGAGTATTCATTGCAGCAAAGTTTTGAGCTCCACGTTCCTCGCTAATCTTTTCGTTTTGCTTAAACATAGATAAGGTTTGCTGAACTTCACCAGTGTAGTTGCTGAAAGCTATTTGAAAATCACTATGTAGTTGCTGAAGTCCGTTTGCTATTTTCTTATCAACGTACTGCTTTGAAGACGCGAGATGTAAAACCGACCTCTAGGATTTTCAAGAGAATCAGTACTCAAGAGGTTCCGAATCTGGAGCCGTTCCGTGTAATTACTGTTCTCCCTTAACTCCTAGGACAGAATCTCACGATATAATTTTCAGGTTACTTCACCTGTCAGAGATATTGAATACTCTCTTCGAGGTGTCATTCCTTTGTACGCAAGACAATATATATTATATATAAATATAATATATATTCTTTCTTGGCGGGAACCTTCATCAGTTGCGCTTCCCACAATTGAATGTCCTCTCGAACACTTCTTTATGCATTTGATGCATTTCGTTAAATTTGAAGACGCGAGATGTAAAACCGACCTCTAGGATTTTCAAGAGAATCAGTACACAAGAGGTTCCGAATCTGGAGCCGTTCCGTGTAATTACTGTTCTCCCTTAACTCCTAGGACAGAATGTCACGATAAAATTTTCAGGTTACTTCACCTGTCAGAGATATTGAATACTCTCTTCGAGGTGTCATTCCTTTGTACGCAAGACAATATATATTATATATAAATATAATATATATTGTTTCTGGTCGGGAACTTTCATCAGTTGCGCTTCCCACAGTTGAATGTCCTCTCGAACACTTCTTTATGATTTGAAAATCCTAGAGGTCGGTTTTAAATCTCGCGTCTTCAAATTTAACGAAATGCATCAAATGCATACAACGGCATCCCAAACATTGAGAGAGGTGACAAGATCTACCTGTTTGACGATCACAACACGCAAACATTCATCGACTTGCCCGAAGGTTCATACGAAATTGGTGACATCGACGCTTATATTAGAAAGGCACTTGGCATTCATTTGGCAAAGGACGTTGAGAATATTTTTTCATTGAAACCCAACAACAATATTCTCAAGTGTGAGCTTTTCAGCAGCAAGTACGCTGTGGACTTTCAACCGCAAGACAGCATCGGTGATATTCTTGGCTTCTCTAAACAGCTGCTACCACGCAATCAAGTTCACAGTTCCGATTCATCAGTGAACATTATAAAAGTTAGAACGATTCATCTCGATAGCAATCACATCGGGAGCCTTCTACAACAACACTCCTTCACACACCATTTACGAGTTTGCCGTTGCAGTTGATCCTGGTTTTGCTATCGACGAAACACCTTAGCATTTAATCTATTTCCCGATTAACAGAAGCGAAATACATAACCTCACATTGCAAATTTTGAATCAAGACTCTGAACTTGTGAATTTTCTTTGTGAAGAAATCATCATTCGACTAGAGCTGAAACAACTACAATAATAATGGGTCGGCTTGTATTTGATGAAGAACCATATAAGAGGTCAACCGCTCCTCGACCACAATCAGTTTCTATGAAACCTCTCAAGAGATCACTCACGCTCTCAAACAGATTGTTTCTACAAACGCTCGGCTACCATGTCAACTCCTCAAATGTTCGATATCTTCCGCAAACCAAATTTTGATGATAGTGTAAGACGCGAGGAGTTGCGAACCTACTATCCATACGTCAAGTCATTCGGCAACAATGATATCGTTGAAATCACCGTCAATCAAACAGATTGTTGGTTTTCCATGACTGATTCCTGCATCTCAATCCAGGGACAAGTGGTGAAGACAGCAGGCAATGGAGATGTTTCTCTATCACCAAATGCTGGAGCTTTCTTCTTCGACAGCGTTACGTACGAGTTGTGCGGCAAGGAAATTGAAACCGTAAGAGACCCTGGTCGCGTGAGTACAATTCATGGATATTTGTGCTACGACCCCAACAGTTCAAAGGACCTATTCATAGCCGGGTGGAATTTTCCACATAAAGCGTATATGAATGCCGCCGATAAAACTTTTCACATGTACATTCCATTGGGACATTTGTTTTCCATCTTCAACGACTACAAGCAGGTGATGTGTGGTAAACAAACAATTCGTCTGGTGGGAAGCCGTAGCGATGATGATTGCCTTATAATCACGGATGCTGCAACCAAGGGCAAAGTGACAATAAATAACATCGAACTCAAAATCCGTCACCTTTTTCCAAACGATGACGTTAAATTGGATTTACTGCAAGCCGTCAAAGCGGATTCCAGTATAATTTTACCGTTTCGTAAATGGGAGCGAAATGAGTTGCCTGCTCTCAAAACAGGTGCTATTCGTGAAATTTGGGCTGTGAAGACGTGTGCCGCACTGGAAAGCCCTCGTTACGTTATCTTAGCCTTCCAAACGGATCGCCACAGCAACATCAAAGAAGATCCCACGGAATTTGATAATATTCACATTTCCAATATTCGTCTAAATTTAAACAGCGAATTTTGGCCTATGGAGAGATTTGATTTAGATTTTTCAAAGAGTGAATACGATGAGGCGTACAAAAGGTATACGGACTTTTATTCCAGCTTTGGCGGCGGCAAACACCCTCTACTGGATTATGTTGCATTCAAGACGCACACCCTATTCGTCATCGATTGCTCCCGACGTGAGGACACCATGAAATCCTCGACTGTAGATATTCGCTTGGATATTGAAAGCCAGACGGGATTTCCCGATAAGACCCGAGCCTTCTTCATAATTATCCACTATTGCCTAATGGAATTTCTCCCACTCAGGGAAATTGTTCGAAGCTTATATTAGATCACTCAGCTTTTCAACGGTTCACCATGGAAATTGCAATTGTCGACATTCAAGGTTTCGAAATCGACGGAAGATTTGTTCCCAAAGAATTGGTAATCAAGACACGTAAACGCACAGGTGTGTTTTTGTTTAAACCACCCAAACCGTTTAACTATCTATCAGCAGCAGACAAAAGGCAAGTACGATATTTGGAAAAATGGCTACATGGACTCCACTACTCTGATGGCCACTACTATTTGAATACTATGAACGACATTTTGAGAATTTTCCTAACCAAATGCACGCACATATATGTACGAGGCCATCAGAAATATGACTTTTTATTTATCAAGTTATTTGAAGAGCTGATAATTCACAATTTGAGAAAACTGCTTAACGAAGATGGGGAATCACACTATCACCTAATCAATCTGGAGAACTTCAAAGACACTGTTAACCTGAAACCTTCTGACTCTCCATGCATTTTTCACTGCCGCTGCAATGATCCAGTACGATGTGCAAAAGAAAATGTTGATGTAGTTTATTATTGGCTTCTGAATAGTGTTTTACATAAATAAAACATTGTATATAACTATGTGTTTTAATTATTCATTCTTTTCCTTATACATTTCATAATTAATTTAAGTAATAATATTGCAATTGTAGAGAGTGTTACACAAATAAGAATTAGCACTTTGTGGAGCTCCTCTTGTAGGTTAGCATCACGTATAGTCATTGAGCTGTTCGATAGTAAAGTTTTTTCATCTTGGCAAGAAGCTGCTGAAATCCAGTCAGTGTCACCTTCAGTGTCATCAGGAAATATCAGCTTCAGTTTGAAATTTTTTGTTGTGTTTGACAGGCGAGCAAAATATAAAGGCAACCGTCCATCGTTTAATCTATCTCGAGCCATCAATGTATAGTTGGAGCGGCTCAAACAGTTCCCTGAAGGGCATACAGCCATGTCCTTGGTTCCATAAGGTATATTAACATACAAGACATTTTTCAAAATTAATGTGAATATTATAAAGCTTGATTTAAGTAAAGTCATTTTATCGATCTGCATTCAACAGTAGCTGGTGAGACACTATGCTCATCTTGCACCTCTTTCGTTACTTTATTCTAAAAATTATTAGCAGACTCCTAGAAACCATAACATCAAATTCTTGATTCATCATTAAAAATTTTCCAAGTCTCAAAATTATTCCGCTCGGCCTTGAATCATCCGACAAAATCAGAGACTCGAAGAAGTTGCCGTTCTTGTGCAGGTAGGCGGAAAACTATAGAATCGAAGGAGTGGACGTTCTCGCGCATGCAGACGTTTGTAAAAGATTTTAAATTTTTTTACAGACAACAAAATACCAAGATTTTAAATTTTTTTACAGACAACAAAATACCATATCCCCCCATCCAGCCCCCAAATATCTAACCGAACAACGCCCAAAAACACGCGCCCGCGCAACGGGGATGTACTATACCTTTTCAAATAAACATTTCTCGATTAACCGCATTAGCGCAGCTCGGTGGACACCTGACTTTGTAATCAGGCAAGCCGCGTTCGATACCCGGCCAAGTATTTAGCTTTTTTTTTCTCTAACCACCACAACCAACAACAGATGGCGTGCACCCCTGCAACCCACAATACAATGGCTTTCAATTATTGACAACAGATGGCGCGCACCTCTGCAACACACGCAACCCACAATACAATGGCTTTCATTTATTAACAACAGATGGCGCCCACCTCTGCGACACACCCACATGTCTTTCGCGCACCCCTACGACCACCCCCAATGTCTTCTTCTTCCCAATGGCTTCTTCTTCTTATCCAAACGACAAGTACCAACAGCTCGGCAGCAGCTCCCCGGCGAGAAGTCGATGACTGGTTACCTTTATGCCCACTTCCGCCCCAGAAACCGCTTTGTTTAACTACTTCTATGTCTCAGGGACGTTAGATTAAATTACCAACGATCCCACACCAAAAGTTACTTCCAAATGTAGTCTATACACATCTCTTTGCCAATTCGTGAGGGTTTTCCATATCACATTGATAAGTACATATTGTGCTCATTACAACCTTCATAATTCGTAAATCAACTCTCATAAGACCACAAGATATAATTTCCATAAATGAAATATTCATTACTCTTTCTAATATACCACTCATAGAAACGCATTCGTCTTGGAAAATCAGTTTCCTTAAATCCTATTTTGAGTTTGTATGGATGGTACTTATTCTTTTTTATCACTTTCTTTACCGTTGATTTTGGCACATGAAATTGCCGTTCAACAGTTCTTACCTAGGCATTAGGCTTTCGATGACAGGTCGTAAAATACTTCTGTTTCGATTTTCTTTTTCAATATTGTTCCGGCTTCTAGATTGTTCATAAGATTAATTAAATTAACTAGGATTTTTTTGAATTGGGCTTTATGAGGCTGTCGTCGTTCAGAATACATCTCTAAATACCTTGCTGAGATAATGTCGGTGTTTGTATTTAATGTAAGTATAGCGCTAATATGCCAAACGTTTCTTCATTTGAATGGAGAATACCGACTATTTTTGACAGGTTTCGATAATTTGTGTTTCATTTTTATGATTTTTATCATAGAAAAATGTATTACTTACTAAAAAACAACTTTCACACTTTGAATTTTTTAACATCAGTCAGATGTGTTATAGAAGGCGATACAATATAAAAAAATAAAATATAATAAATAATAAAAATGGCGATATAAACATTTTACAAGTTGTCAACGAAAGCTCTAGTAGGTACATTGGTAAGATCTGTTGAAAGGGAATTTCGTGTGTCACAATAAACAATACAGAGAGTGTTAAGAAAGAATAAGTACCAAAAACCCTCAATAGATCAACAACGTAAGGAAACTAACTTTCTAATACTGAATTGATTCGGCCGATACTTGTTGGAAATTCATTATAATAATTAACTGATACTACAATTGCAATTTCCACAAATTATTATTATTATTTTGTGGAAATTGCAATTGTAGTATCAGTTAATTATTGAAACTAATTTTCAAGACAAATAGATTTCATTTGTCTTGAAAGTTAGTTTCCTTAAGTAATAAAAATTCGGATTTTGTAAATCATATCTTGTAGTACGATGAGAGTAGGTTTACGAATTATAGAATATTAATAAGCACAATACTCATAATTGGGATGTTGAAAACCCCCAGGAAGTGGCAGAGCGATGTTTATAGACCAAAGTTGGAAGTAACGTTTGGTGTTGCCTCATTGGTAATTTCATCTTACTTACGTTTTTTTAATTGGGTACCCATTATAAAATTATGAAAATTTTCAGGACTTATAAGACCATATTTGTTTGACTACAATTGACACACTTTAATGTTAATTTAATACAAAGAAGTCATGGCCTTCTTAAAAAATAAGGCCTAATTTTATGAAGTGTGATATTTTGATGAAACTAAAATTTTGTATGCACTTGTGAGACATATAAAAAAGGCTATTTTGCGGGATAACAAAAGACCTTTGAGATATGTGATATATGTCATTTTATTCGTCTTAAAGAAATGTCACATCTTGACAGCTGTCAAATTAACCGGTTCGGATTTACTGAAGAAAAACATTTTCGGGTTTTGCCGATTATTTTCAAAACCAAATGATTGATCGTAAATCCGAAGTCAGATTTCAAATGCACTAAATTTCCTCTAAAATGTTCCCCAGTTGATCTTTGCTGTATAGAGAAGGGAATTTAAATATACCTGTCCTCAGAAAAATATAATCAAAAATAAAGTATGATTTTGTTAACCGTTATTTTAGATAAAACAACACTATAATTCTTATAATATTGGGAAAAATTGGTTAAAATAATGTAAACCTCACATATTTGTACGCACCATAAATTTGAATTAGTTATAAGAAATTACTTTATTATCTAGCCCATGTTACTATTTAGATGATCTTCTAAAGCTTTATTGTTTCTCATTTGTCTTTTAATGTTATACCTGATTTTTTATTTTATTATTTTTTTAATAGAATTAGTATTTCCATGCAGATATATGACGGTAGCTTTCTGATATATGATTTCAAGAAACATTATATGTCGGTAGTCTCTTGTAGCGTTTCTCAGATATGTTAGTGTTGTCCACTTTGAAAAAAATACATTGAAAAATACATATTTCTGTTAAAATTCAACTCTGTTCTTTGCTAATCATTTCTATAACAATTGCGTTTACTGATTTACTATTTTTCTTTACTTAATTGAGTTTTGTTGACTTATTTTGTTAAGCATTTTAAATTTTATTTTACTACACAATAATAAGTTTACCATTCATTTTATTTGTATTTTTGCAATTCCTTTCTTCCTTCTTCAGTTGTTTAATTAGTTTTTATCTTTACTTCTGAGCCATGACTGTTTTTCTTGTTGATTTTCGAAAACTATGATTTCATTTCGTATGGTAGATGTCCAGTAAGAACATTTAAGCGATTATTAACTTGACATGGACTTTTGTACTGCGTTACTTTGCTGTATAGCAAGTGCTCATATTACACCTTATTACCTGAAGTCCAGTGGTGGTCCATTTTAGCGTATTCAGTGTTTCTTCATCTACATAGAGACGGACGTTTCTTATCTGGGTTCGTATATTTACAGTTCCGACAATCATTTATTATTATTTTTCCTTGGATGTTTTCTCCCGTCTGTGATTGTTAGCACTACTTTCCTTTTTAATTTTATGTCTCTCAATTTTCGTGGTTTTCGTTTTCATGGAGGTGATTTAGAAACCACGCACATCACGCGGCTTGTCGAGTTTTCATGTGGGATGAAGAAAGATTAGGAAACAGTCAACAACAAATTTTGATATCGGAATCTTTGAAGCTGGCAATGAAAAAAAAATACTTCAAAACAAAAAAGTATGTATATTACTTTTCCCGAACTAAATTTAAAAATCCTAAATGATTCTGGATTCTCAAGATCCCGTATCGATTACGAGAAGTTTGTTTAAAGATAAAACAGTTTCGCACAATACATGAACATGTTATGTTTTTCAATATCCTAAATCAAAACTTAACCCTTTAAGTTTCATAACGTTCTGAATTGTCTTATTGGCTTAGAGATTTTAGGCTATCGTTGACTAAGGCACGGGATATCTTATTACAATATTTTAAGAAAAAATGTCTAATTTTTCATGCTCTGATATCCAAATTTTTATATAAGCAGGAAGTTATTTTTAATAATAAACAGACAAATCCACAGACCACATTAAAATTTTATATAGAACATGTACCTAAAAGGACCCTTGAGGAGAAAAGAGTAAGCGAAAACGAAGAAGAAAGAATTCGGATATCGTCTGATATTGGTGATAACAACTATGAAAATATTCCTTCCGCCCAAGAAAATATTTCTCTCAAAAATAAAAAGACCTCGGAAGAAGCTAAAATATATTTTAATGCATATCGCCATTTTCGAATATACTGCAAGTTATAGACAGTTTAAAATAATATTTCATTCTGTTTTTTACTTTTCAACTCAGCCATAGACTAAGTTTCCAAAAATTATTTTAAATAAGAAATGATCAATTTCGGACAAACTTTGTAAACTCTTACATACAATATTATACCTTTATTCAATATCCTAAAATTTCTAATATTTCTCATTAGTTTATGAGTTAAATAAAATGAAATTCGTCACGTAACAAATTCATGCGACATTAGATATTATTGAACCTTAATCACAAAGGTTACTCAAACTTTACAAATTACTAAAATGCTATAGGGCATATCTTTCGAAATTATGTTCAAGACAGTTGAATATATCAGCAGTCTCAATACGGCACTCTATGAATATGAATGTTCACAACAGAAAATATTTTCGGAAGGATAGATCTAGATACGTCCACTATCAAAAAACTAGTAAGTACAAATTTTCTAACTATTATTTTAAGCTTTTGTACTAACATGTATTGTAACTTCCCTTACAATTACAGAGATAGCAAATAATTTTGTTTATTATATTTTTTATCGTGGAATACCCAACTCAATTGTGGTACACAGTGGTACATAATTAAACTCAAAAGTTGTTTCAAAATTCGCTCTCTCAATTGAACAACTTCCACTTCTAAATAAAACTTTTACAAATAGCCCTATGACGATTATTGATACAAGACAAAATTTTCGAGATTTTTCAATTCATTGAACACAAGACAATATATTGTTTCTAATCGAGAACTTTCATCAATTGCGCTCCCCTCAACGGATTGAATTTTCAAATACTTATTTATGTATATAGTACATATAGCTTAATTTATTTATTTTATCGCTAAATGTATTCCTACATCCAGGAGTTTTAGGAAATTTGATATCACAGTCTCCAAATCGGGAGTCATACTGTGTATAAAGCCGATTCCCTGTGATTCCTAGGATATAAATTACACGAAAAAATTTTTAGAGGTTTACTAAAACCTGTCAAAGAAATGACGATACTAACTATTCGACATTTTTCATTCCACTGAACGCAAGATATTATTGATACAGTATACTGATCGGTGCCATTTTTGTACATAATCACTCAATCCAGTTAGTAAACTGTTAGTGAAAATGGAAATGCTGTGGAACCTTTACTGTGTCACAAATGTAAAAACACGGTTTTACACTCTAACACCAAACATTTATTTAAACACTCAACGGTTAGTTTACTCCTTGATGATGACAGGCAAGCTATTAGTGTTTAAACAAAGGTTTGATGTTAGGGTGCAAATCTGTGTTTCTACATTTGTTAGTGACAATGTTAGGTAATGATTTTAAAGCATCAATATTCTCTACAAGAAACTCAATTTTCACTTAAATACTAACAGTAGACAAACTATGCAAAAATTGAGTCAATACTGTATTGAACAGAAAATTTTGATAAACTCCATATGGACAAGACAAAGCGCTCTTTAAAAAAAGAGTTTTGATGTGGTTCTGATGTTTACTTCTAAATTTAAAGTATATCTGAATTGTAAAATATCTAATATATATCACTGATCCATGCCCAAAAAAAATTCCAAATAAACATTAACATAAAAAGTCGTAATATAATAAATGATGACAACAACTGTTTTTATTGACAATTTACTTTCGTCACAATACAAAATTTAATTAGGTACACAATCTTTCAATTCAATGTCAGTCAATAGCCAATATGGCGGAATTAAATAAACAAATCTTTGCTCATAATCCCCAGAAGAAAAGATGTCCCATTCAACTGCTTTTAATTAATAATGTAAAATTACAAATATCCTTCAATTTCATTAACACTATGCATAATATACCAACGTTTTGATATTCCCATTTTTAGTTTATTTTCATACAATTTTGAAATGTTCTGTAATTATTTGTATTTTAATTGTAGGACTAAAATAACAATTAAAAACACAAAGAAATTCATAATTTGCCATGAATTGTCTAACACAATTTTATTAGAAAAGGACGTATCATATTAATCTAATATTTATTAAATTTCAAACATTCAAATTCAAACATTTACAATACAACTTCATAATATCTAATGTTAAAAATTTCGTATTTATTATGGGTTGGAATGCCGAATGCTTTTTTATCACAGTGGCCCGTAGACGATTTTCGAATAATCGCCTTTCACGGAAATGTCGGTATAACGAAGCAGAGATCAAATACACGACCGAAATATTGGCCCATTTTTATACACCAACAGTTTAAAGATTCGGTGAACTAACAAACCAAAACAATTGTTACAATAGACCAGAAGAATAAATATTATTACGAAGGCGATATGTGTCGTCTTTAATAATGAATTACTGCAATAAAGTTGTGTAAAAAAATATACTTAAACTTATCTATACGACAATGAAATTTGTCACTTTGAAGTATAGTTGCTAAGTGTGTATGCAGAAGATCCGCTGGGTATTAAGGATTAATACATTTCAAAGATTCGAAGCAGTCATAAAATAATTTTTTCTACATAAGAAATTACCACTATATATTGTTATATTAAACTATAATAACCAAAGAAATGTAATTATTAATAGTATGAATTTATGATGCGGGCACCCATTTAGTTTTGTTCAAATATATTTCATAACATAACATAAAATGTTGTGTATTACAAGAAAACAATAATTTATTTAGTTTTCTAAAACAGAGATAATTAAAAATCTGATTTATGCTAGAGAGCATTTTAATTTAAATACAAAACAGAATGTCTTTTTTAGATTTTATTAAGGAAAAATGAATATCTTCATCTAGAAGTTTAGAAATTATGATCTATCTTTTCGAGAGTTTTAATCCATTGAAGGCAAGACAATATATTGTTTCTAGTCAAGAACTTTCGTGTGATTGATAGATCGAATTTTTATTTATGTATTTCGCACAAATACCCGAACTTTACATGTTAACGTAAAATAAAAATCGACATCTTAGAGCTTCAGGAAAAAATAGCCAACAGATTAACAGTTAATCTATTTGTTATTTGTTTCTTGTGCTTACTATCCTAGGAAAGGGTAATGGAGTTTTGAATACAGCACGGCTCTCAATTTGGAATCACTGTGGACTAGTTTTCCCTTAAACGACTATTTTCAATTTGAGTTAAAATGTTAAATTCAGCCTTAAATGCAATGCAAAAATAATTATTTGAGATTTTAATCGCCGAGGGGAGCGTAACATTTGAAGACTATCGACTAGAAATAACATATTGTCACATAATAGCTTTGTGGGTTTTAGTTAACATACATCATATGAATCAAAGGATAAAAGCATTACACATGGCACGACTTTTTTTCTTTTTCTCTAAAACTCCTAATAATTGTGCGTTAAATAGTTAAGCTTGGTTATATGTTTGAAAAAAGATTAATAATTATTCGAGATTTTAATATGTTGAGGGAAGCGCACCTGATGAAGTTTCTCGACCTGAAACAATATATTGTCTTGCGTTCGATGGATTGTATAATGTTCAGAAGATAGTATCAAAAAATAATTACCTAATAAAAAAAGTTGCAAACATATAATGTAATCTAACATTTGTTGCATTATCAATTGAATTTGTTACTTAAATCATATATTTAATCTATATATTAATATGTAAAAGGAAATGTTGTATCCCTATTTTAAGATATTTGGGTGAATGATGGAGTGCAAGATTTGTCACGGTTAAAATACAAAATGTTAAAATTTACTTAAAACATATTTATTTTATAAACTAAGCCATAGCTTAGTTTAAGAGATTTAATGAAAAAAGTTTTCAACACAATGTCTTTTTTTTAAAGATTACCTAATATTTCACAGTTGTAGGTGAAAAAAGTCAAAAAGTAAATGAATCAATTTTGCTTGCTTGTATGTAAAAATTGTCTTTGTCATGTATAATGAGATGATTTAGTTCATCATTTAAATAATATTTTCACAGTACCCAAAGTCCTATGGTCCTAAAATATTCAACTTTCTGTCTGATGAGATTAAAGGGTTAAATTCACTTTCATTATTTAAAAAGAAATCCAAACAGTGGATAAAAATATGTACAATTTTTAACATGTTAATAAAATCGTCTTTATAGTAAAACATGTTAATTACTCAATTTTTTCTGTTACTTTCGTTTTTTAAGTTGTTGTGTTTCATTGTTATCCTAAAGTCTGTAAATTAGTTTGTTATTTTAAACTTAGTTTATTTGTAAGCTGAAAGTCGCAATATAATTTACCTACGCAAAAGGATTATCCTTCTATGGGATTTTCATTATATTTATTTCAACTTATGTTTTAATTAGGAGTACAAACGTGATATTTTATTAAGACTAATTTTAGTGTTATAAAAAACTGTATGATGATTTTTTTTCTTGTTGTTTATATCAAAATTGGAAAAAATATGTTATGAGAAAAAGCCAATTGAGTAACTGCATAAAATGGTAATATAAAGCCAATAATTAGTTCTTACCATCAGTGAAATAAATAGTCATGGTGAAGGATTTTATATTACTTTTGTTACAAAAAATGTGTCCCTTATTATGTGTCGTGTTTTCAGTAATTAAATTTAGGATTTTTGGAGTTTCCAGTCCCAAATCGCAAAACATTTTATAAAAAAGAGTACCTGTCATCTAATTATTAAAAATATTATATTTAAAATTTTAACAAATTATTTAATGTTATAAGCGTTTTGAAATATATTTGCAATATTTGGGCCACTAGTTTTTAGTATTCTAATTACGCATGCCATCTGATGGGAAATATTACTATGAACACATCTGATATCTTTGAAAAGGTTGTGAATTTCCAATTTAGTTAACATGCGAATTTAAACTCTACGGCTTTCATGACCAAAAGTATTTCATGAATAATAAGAAAATACACAATAATCAAAAATTATCACGATTTCTCGAGCTCTTAAGGAACTGTTAGAAATATATAAAAATATCGTATGAAGGAAATTAAACGAATTATTGGGTTCCATTGAAAAATCAGATTATCCGTGGTTAGTTAACCTTTTCAAAATTGGACTGACGATAACTGGCACGATAAACAGAGTTGATCATAGTCATTCTGGCTCTTGGTAATATAAAGGGTGGCCAAGAGTCATCCTCCAAGTAAATCCTGCTATGGCATCAGACACCTCTGATATTAAACAGTGTCTAAAAGTCACAAATATTTTCGAATAACACCCCAATAGTGCGTTTTAGGTATTATTTACTAAACATAAGTCATACTGAAATTCACTTAGTAATCTACTTTTTTCAATCTCTCACTAAACCTCATCCTCTCCTAAGAACAGAGTTTAAAAATATATATCTGCATAGCCACAATCTTAGCGAACGCCTCTTATAAAAGTGGAACAATACCGAATTACTGCAGTTCATATGTACAATTTAACTAATTATACTCATTTACTTCGCTATATTAATAGGGGTACATAATGAGGTTAATAGGCCTATTAATACATATTTCTTTATTTTTTAGGGGTTCTTCCGTAGGGGTGTTATTTCAATTTTTAATTTTACTTTTATTTTACTGTGTAATCTCGTAATCAATCTTATTTTAAAATAGCTATCTAGATTGAATGTTACAAATGTAATCTAGTAGGGCCTTTCCTCTTTAGATGGTTTCAAATTTCTAAAGACCTGAATGTTTCATTTTCTTGGTGATACGAGGATGGCAAATATGGTAGCAACCCAACTAATAACCATGTTATAGTAAAATAAATGTTGAATGGTTCGTCTGCAAATTTCAAAAGAAAAATAACTCCAAGAATTTTGTAGTTTGCATGGTCATGTCTCTAGGCCTAACCACCCCAGACTCTTTCTTATGAGGAAATTGAAAGCAAAAAGAAAATGAAACTCTATGTTTTTTTCTTTTTGATAGCTGTGGTATTTTATTAAATAGATGAGTGACAACCTTCGGTTCTGTCTGAAGTTAAAATTGGAAATGTTCCTAAGAAACGGCTTAAGCAGAAAATTGTTGATGACGCTATAAGAACCAAAATTATATTTAGTGAGGTCTTGAGGCTGTAAAATACAACTGAATAGATATTGACAATTCTATGACATTTTTGTTAAGTGTGAGAAATCGAGTAACTAGTAACATTATCATTATCCCCTTGAAAATAAACTGTAAATTTTTATTATTATACTATTAATTTAAACCCTGTAGGCATATAGATACTATAAGACTCACATTCCTATTTAGTAGTATCATTGCAGAGCTTAATAATAATAATTAGTCTATACAGCGACAATTTAAACAAAACAGTAATGTAATACGAAATAATAAATTTGTTTTTATACTTGCTTCATGTTGAGCAAGCAAATTTTAATTGGATTGGAAGTAATTCACTAGCAACTGTACCCGAAATCGTCATTATTTTGATGAGTCCCCAAACAATACTAAGAGAATGCATATTTTAGGGACAGTCCCCAAATTATCATTTCGTCTACCGCCAGTTTGCAAAATGCATGTTTTGGGAACTGTCCTCAAACTCTAGGTTAGTTCAATGAGGGCTCAAACAATGCCTCCGTTAACCGAAAGTTACTTTTTAATAGAAAAAATTGTTTATATAACAATTGAACTATATCGGTACTAATAAAATGTGATTTAGAAGCTTTTTTTAATAAAATTTTGGTGTCCCAAACCATGCGTTTTACACACACACATATATATATATATATGTTAGGCCTAAATATCATGCACGTGTAAGATACAAAGTATCATATTTCGCTGACCAGTTTCCTGCTTCACTATGTAAACGTGGGAACGCATCGACTTGACCGTTCTTTTGATTAGTCAGCTTTTTAATGTTATAAATCAGAGCGACGCGGTCCCACGGTCGTCATTTATCTAGTATACTTGTACCATTTAGTCATTTCATTTAATTTTCAATTTACTGTTTCATTTAAAGTTTTAATTTCAATAAATAATTTTTTTTAAAAAATCTAAAGTGATTTACAACATATAAAATTGGCGCAGTCAGTAGGATTGTCCAACACAGCTAGAACACGTGTACACTCACTAGTTGTGTCGATTTCCAAATCCTTGTGGGCAAGAACTTCCAGACCGAGACAACAACTGTGGCAGCGAGAACCTGGAACACGCAACCTTACAGCTAACCAGTCCTCAGCTTCTCCAGAACAGTCTCTCATGCCTAGGGTACTACTAACGTATGTAGAAACATCTCGTTTTTGATTTAATTATTTATCAATTGAAACGATTTTATATTTATTTTTATATTATTATTATCAGTTCTCTCGTTTAAAATTTCCATATATTTCTTATTCCTTTGAATTACGTTTTAAGCTAGTGAATAATTTTTGAAACGCATTTACTATTATTCTGCATTATTTTACCACGCTTTATTTTATTTTATGTTCGCAAACTGTTGAATTTATTTAACCAATTTACTCATACCTTAATTTTGAATTTTTATAAATTATTTTGTGTTACTTTGCTTACTTCCATTTTACTATCTTATTAAATTTTTATTTTCGTTTTCGTTACACTTGAATATTTGAAATGGCAACTACAAGACAAGGTGCGGCGACTCCTACTGTAGAGCCATACAAAATATCAGAAATTTTCGCAATAATTCCGGAATATGACGGAAACCCTATATTCTTAAACACTTTCATTTCTTCATGCCAAACTGCACATAGTATGGCAACCGACTATCAACAAGTGCTTTTAATATTGCACATAAAAAATAAACTTCGCGGCAGAGCTGCCGAACTAATAAATTCTCGCAACCCGACTCAACTAACAGAAATTCAGACACTCTTAGAGAACCACTTTGGAGATCCTAGAGATCTCTCAGCCTTGATACAAGATCTTCAAAGAATGAGGCAATTAAATTCGGAATCCCCCTTAACATTTTCAGCCAGACTACAAACCCACCAAGCAAAAATGCTTGCTGCGGTTAACAAACAAAACTTGACTCAAAAAGAGAAACAGGCACAAATCGACTTGATCGAATCCATGGCAGTAAATAGCCTCCTAACAGGTTTAGAGCCAAAGATAGGACAACTAGTTCGTGCTAGCGATCCTAAAGACATTCTCACCGCCGTTTCACGCATAAAACGTGAACTCCAACTCCATCACTTAGAATCTCAAAAATTTTCAAATCTTAGAAACCAAGGTCCACCTCCTCGAAAACCCAACCAGTTTCCAGTACAAAAACAATGTTCATTCTGTAAAGAATGGGGCATACTGTTAACGAATGTCTCACTAAATCGAGACAAATGCAACAAAATCAAAACTATGGGCAAAACTTTTCAAACATACGTCCTAACCCATTCTCTCAACAACCGAGCCAATTCCAGAACAGGCCACAATTCCAACCCAATACTCAGAATTTCCAGCAGAACAGAAACTTTCAACAACCTCGTCCATCGACCAATACACAACCCCAAGGTTCAGGTCAATATAAACCTAATCAAAACTTTTTCCGACAACAACGAACACATCACTTGAACAACTCTTATAATTATGAGTACGACCAACCCAATACTCACTTATACGAAAGTCAATACCAAAATACTGATTTCGGAAGTTACGACCAAGACTATTCCGATTCGACACAAACGAGTACGACTATTACTCAAAAACAGATAACACAGAATTTGACAACTACGTTGAAAACGAACACGAATTTTCCCCCGTAAATTTTCAGAACCTCCCTTTCCAAACGGAACCCCCGGAAATCACAGAACTTCAGACCCAAATTCAAACGCTAAATCTAGACAGTTTCGACCCGAATTTGAACTTCCCCGAACAGAGCTTTCTATAAGACCGCTTCTGACCGTAAATTCTAAAAATTCTATACTACATCACAGATTCTTCTAACACATATAAACTCTTAATAGATACCGGTGCTGGTCTTTCTATTTTCAAACCAGACACTTGCACACGTTTCAGAGAAAGATTTCAGGAAAACGTAGTAATTCAGGGAATTACCAACCAGAAAATCCTTATAAACGAATCGACCCTCGTCCCTTTTAATATAAAAGACCCACACAAGGTTTACATCTGTAACCTTGATATAGAATTCGACGGTTTGTTAGGCTCTGACTTTCTCGAGCACTACAACTGCATTATAGATTTTGATAAAAAACAACTAATAACGAACTTTAAGACACTTCCTCTGTATAAAGTGACAGACGATACAATCAATGCCACTGAATCTATACAAAGTCCCCCTTCTTATACGTCCATTAATACAATTTCGATTGAACCCCGTACCGAACAAATTTTTAAACTTAGTTGTGAACTAAGAAACACTGAAGTCCTTCTAACAGGTATGGAAATTGAAAAAGTTCACCTCCCTAATGCTGTTGTTACAGTAGACAGCAAAGGCCAATTTCTAACCTCCATTCTAAATGCGAATGCCATCCCTAAAATAGTAAATTTTTCAAATCTAAAACTCGAACCTTTACAAAACTTTTCTGTGAACTCACTCTCACAAAATACTCCTTTGAACTATAACGAACCCGACAGACAAGAAGAAATCGTTAAACAACTCCGACTAGAACATTTAAACGACGAAGAGTCAGACTTAATTTTACAATTATGCCTTGACTTTTCAGACATATTCTACCTCGAAGGCGACCACTTATCATTCACAAATGAAATCAAACATAGTATTGATACCAACAACGCGAAACCCGTGTTTACAAAATCATACCGTTATCCCCAAGTACACAAACAAGAAGGTAAGTCCCAGGTAGCAAAAATGCTCGATGAAGGCATTATACGACCCTCTAATTCGCCTTGGTCCTCTCCCGTCTGGGTGGTACCAAAGAAATTAGACGCCTCTGGAAAACAGAAGTGGCGTGTTGTAGTAGACTACCGCAAACTTAACGAACTTACAATCAATGACAAGTACCCCCTACCTAACATCTCAGACTTACTAGACCAACTAGGCAAATGCCAGTACTTTACGACTCTTGACCTCGCCTCTGGTTTCCACCAGATAGAAATAGACCCAAAAGACATCGCGAAAACTGCATTCACTGTCGAGAACGGACATTTTGAGTTCGTCCGGATGCCCTTCGGATTGAAGAATGCTCCTTCTACCTTTCAAAGGGTGATGGATAACATTCTTATGGGAATCCAGAATGAAAGATGTCTGGTTTACATGGATGACATAATCATTTACTCGCCTACAATACATGACCATCTATCACGACTGACAGACGTATTTAAAAGACTCAGAAAGGCTAACCTTAAAATACAGCCTGACAAATGCGAATTTCTCCGCAAGGAGGTCGCTTACTTAGGACATCTTATAACTAAAGACGGTGTAAAACCCAATCCATCAAAAGTAGACTGTATTTTAAACTTTCCACAACCAAAGAACCCTAAAGACATAAAATCCTTTTTAGGCCTTGCTGGTTACTATCGTAGGTTCATTTCTAACTTTGCAAAGATCTCCAAACCACTGACAAAACTATTACAAAAAGACCAACCGTTCAATTTTAACGAAGAGTGCGTAAAATCCTTCAATGAACTAAAACGAACATTGACTTCCACCCCTATACTCATTTACCCAAATTTTGACGAACCGTTTATACTGACTACAGACGCCAGCGCTTTTGCCATCGGCGCCGTATTATCTCAAGGGCCAATAGGTAAGGATTTACCGATTGGATATGCTTCTAGGACCCTTTGTAAAGCCGAAACCCGGTACTCCACCATTGAGCGAGAGCTCTTAGCCATTGTCTGGGCGGTTAAGCATTTTCGTCCGATAATCTATGGCCGTAAGTTCCTACTACTGACCGATCATCGCCCGTTAACCTGGCTATTTTCTATAAAAGATCCCGGTAGTAGACTTGCCCGATGGAGACTCAAACTAGAAGAATACGACTATGAAATTATTTACAAGCCTGGTAAAGTTAATAAGAACGCTGATGCTTTATCACGGATTAAAATTAACCATCTTGACGAATGTTCATCATTTCAGTCAAAATCGAAACTAACACCCTTCAAAGTCCTACCCCTAAACGACGAATCCGAAGACGACAGTCCTGAACCCGAACAAAATGAAATATCTCTTGAAACTATGTCCGAAGAATTTAAAACCTTTATAGAACGTTACAAAACCACTTCTTTAATTGACTACAGCAAAATTGAATTCTCCAACTGCCAACTACTAGACAAAACAAATAAAAACATTTTAATTTTCCCCCAATCATCCAATCTTCAGGAGTTTCATCATGACATCTTCGAAGATATTTTCGAAGAAGTCGCTGACTTCGAAACCTTTAAAATTAATGTATTCGCCAGTAAAACCGTAAGCAGAAGGCAATATTTCATAATCCCACTTCCAAACGATCCTGAAATTGTCAATGAAGTTCTTTTTGCATCAATATATAAACATCAATATACTTTATCTCCATCTAAAACATACTGTGTCGAAAACAATCTCGATCTTCCGATTCTAGAGATGCTCTCTTTCATTTTCGCTGAAAAGGAAATCAAATGGAAAATTTGCCAAAACGTTACAAAAACCCCCGAAAAAGACGAAATACCGCTTATCCTTGAACGATATCATAACGGGAAAAATAACTTGCACCGCGGCATTAACGAACCGTCCGCCGTATTAAAGAAATGTACACCTGGCCAAGTTGCACAAAAGACATTGAAAATTTCGTTAAGAACTGCGAAATTTGTCAAAAAACTAAAGCGTGTCGCAAAAACCTAGACAATCCCCTCGTCATTACGGAAACGCCTAAAACACCATTTGAGCGAATTAATATTGACATACTAGAAATACCTAACAGGAACTATATCTTATCTGTAAGAGACGAACTGACAAAATACTCTCAAGCTTATGCTTTGGCAGACAAATCAGCCAAATCAGTTGTCAGTACTATGATGTTATACTTCCAACATTTTGGTACGCCATTGCGTATCCATTGTGACTATGGTAGGGAATTTGATAACGCCATATTCAAAGACTTGTGTAAACTGTACGACATCAAACTAACTTATTCAAGCGTAGGACATCCTCAAACAAACGGCTCTGTAGAACGATTTCATTCTACTTTGTTAGAAATGATTCGAATCCATAAAGCCGAAAATCCAGATGAACATCCCCTAAATGTACTCCCGTATGCGGTTATTGCTTACAATAACTCGACAAACAAAACCCATGGCTTTTCACCTTACGAACTAGTGTTTGGACATACGTCCAGTAGACCACCTGAAACCACTTACAACCATAAGGAACTGATTAGTAAATATATACGAGACTTGAACAATCGGATTTCCTATTACTACAAAGTAGCCCGTGAAAAAACTAACTTACAAAAGCAAAAGGCTAAAGAACGTTTTGATAAACACGTTTCGGACAAACTTCCCGAATTTAAAATTGGTGACAAAGTTTACATCAAGGAATCCCAAATTAAAGACAAACTTCATAATAAATTCAACGGTCCATTCCAAATTTTAGACATTCACAATAATTCAGCCACACTCTTAAATCTCAAAACAAACCAACGAACGAAAGTTAACTTTGACAGAATGAAACTCTGTTCTGAACATTAACTTTCTTTTCAGGTTACTACTGCTGTTCGGATCAGCAGTCTCACAGTTCAACATCAAACCAATAAACAACACTCTTGGTATTTACTATCACGACGAAACTAGAATAGTCATCTCCAACTATAAATGGACATTACTAGTTCATCGTAACTTGACGATACTCAAAGAAATCTTTGAAAACAACAACAGAATCCTCAAAACATTAGAAAACACTGTCGATCCCATCCCAGGTTTCAAATTTCATGACACAAGTGCATTCCGAATTGATGTACAAAACTCACATCAGTCTCTTATCCCAAATTTCAGATTCAATTAAAACTAAATTTTCAGAAATATTCATGGACACTAAAAGATCCAAACGAGGACTAATTAACGGTGTAGGAACTATCTTTAAAGCCATCACTGGAAATCTTGACGCAAACCGATGGCGCATTTTCACAGATAGTATCAACAAACTTAATCAGGGACAATTACAAATAGAGAATCTCCTAAAAAATCAAATAAGCCTAACTACTTCTATTATCAAAACTTTCAATGAAACCATTCAGAAACTCCAAATTGACGAAGCAAACTTTAACGAAAACATTGACGCAATCAATTTGGCAATACATACTCTAAACGACAAAATAGCCCTATCCAAGCAAAACAGTATTTTTGGGAATATGCGAAAAATTAATGGCAAGCTATTTATTTCTTGAGGATAACCTCAATGATATTTTAAATTCCATAACGTTTGCTCGATTAAAAATAATTCATTCCTCAATAATCACACCTGATCATTTGATAAAGTCACTACAGGAATTTCGCAAAATCTTGTCAAAAACAATTTACCGTTACCTGTCAGATATTCAAGTGTCGCCCAATATTTGGAAGTAATCGAATTAGAAGCGTTTCAAACTAATTCAGATTTAGTCTTTATTTTAAAAATTCCTCTTGTAGAGCAACAACTCTACACCGCCTACCACTTATATCTATCCCAATTTTAGATGACAGAACTGGTTTTCATCATATTCTTTCATTCACCCAAAAATATATTGCGCGAAACGATGATTCTCTAATGTACATACCCATTAAGGACTTGAGTGTATGCAAGCCACTAAACTCCACAACAAAAACTGTGTTCTGAGTTATATGCTACCCATCGACTCCAATGCACCCTGCGAAGCTCAACTTCTGAAGAACATCCGTAGTGTACCGGAGAGTTGCCAAAGCTCCGTTAGTTGTATTCAGTGAAGGAACAAATGTCAAAGACTAGAAACTAACACAGTGGTGGATTGTTATAGTGTACGAGCCCTTACATGTGACAATAAATGTGCGGGGAATAGGATAATAAGACAAATTTTTAACAAACAATACCATTATTCGCTTACAATCAGACTGCAGTGCTTTCGTGGGAATCACAAAAATACAAGCGGAACCTCAAAAACTTATAAACATTTCCGACAATTCATACCCTGTATTAATCCCTTACAACTGTTGCAGTTCTCACCCCGAAAAACTAGATATTCCAGAACTTAAAACCCTTAAACTGGACGATTTAAACATGGAAGAACTATCCATAGCCAACCACAAGTTGGACCAGTATTCAAGGGATCTTGACGATCTCATCAACCAACCCTTCGTTAATAAAAACATTTCCTGGTTCACATATGCTACAATAATTATCATTGTAACAATTGTTATTGTATACAGCTCCTTGAAAATTATAAGGCACGTTAAGAGACCTCCGAAAAACGACATCTCTAATCCAGAGAATCTGAGACCCTTGGCAAAACCGTTCTCCAGGCTCATACCAAAGCTGAGGCCCCACATCGGAGAGGAACCAGAACATCCAGACCTATAGAAGTGAGAACTTTTATTGATACGTTTCTATAGACTAATTTCACTTTCTGTGTTAAATATTTTTTTGTCCTTTTATGTAACCTATTTAATCTTAATCATTATGTTCATTTACTTTTATTTTATTTCCATAATTGTATTTTTTTTTGCTTATCTAGCTAGTCCAGTAAATTCCAAAAGTTGATGTTACAGCATCAACTTTTCTTGGTAAAGGGGAGCTGTTAGGCGTAAATATCATGCACGTGTAAGATACAAAGTATCATATTTCGCTGACCAGTTTCCTGCTTCGCTATGTAAACGTGGGAACGCATCGACTTGACCGTTGTTTTGATTAGTCAGCTTTTTAATGTTATAAATCAGAGCGACGCGGTCCCACGGTCGTCATTTACCTAGTATACTTGTACCATTTAGTCATTTCATTTAATTTTCAATTTACTGTTTCGTTTAAAGTTTTAATTTTTGTATTTGAATAAATAATTTTTTTTTAAAATCTAAAGTGATTTACAACATATAAAATATATATATATATAGTTCCACAGATGTATACACTAATTGTTCACATCTTTACTCATGAAATACAAGAAAAAATAAAAAAATTCTCAAGATGTATAAGTACACAGAAAATTATCAAACATAGGTCTTTAGAGGCAATAAAAGTTGTCCCTTAAGTATTGAATTTATAATGGGATCAGTCGTATATAAGAAAAGTTTACTGTTTTTCTGTAAATAAGCGGATTTGCCAGAAAATTTCAAGCCAAAGAAACCCTTTTAATAGTATATACGTTTATTACTCTCCAGTTTAATACTCTCTAGTTTAATATAGACACATATATCAACAGATAGTAAGGTAACCCAACGATCTGTTAAAAAAATTATTTAAATTTAAAATATAAAAATCTGCCAGGATTAAAAAATTTGTGATAAAGGTATGTTACTATCAGAAGCATTAACAAGTTAAGTAAAAATGTCAAAAATCCCACTTGGTTATTGAGTCTGTTTCAAATTTACTATAAATATTTCACAGATAGTTTATATATTGTAAAATATATTGTTTCTGTGTAGACCTTTTCTAAATTTTGGAATACAAACGTCATAAAAGCAATTTAACGAGCCCATAAACGAAAATCTGAGGTTGAACTTGTACGAGTATGTGGTCTCGGTATCGCCCATAATATTTTCCAAACGTCTAGTCTCGTTTTTGCGAGAACGAGACGAATGAGAAAGTTCCCGCTCTCGTGTGAATCCCTAATCATGCCTCAAAATGTTAAAGAATATTTACTTACATAAGTAGTTAAGATTCCATTGATAGAATGCTTAAATTTGATTTTTTTTTCAATTTTTCACAAAAGGGGTTGATTTCACCCATAAAACGCAATTCCACACAATGTCACTTTTGAAGATAAGGGTAAAAAAAATTCGGAATTAATAGCTTATTTTTACCTTCATTGAGTAATAGTAAATTGGCTATTTGTAATGGCAGAATGGTTCTAATTATTTTAATGCTGACTTCTACCAATTTTGTGGGCAATATACCGTAAAATTTCTAACATGCATGCATAGAAAATGTTTAAATTCTCATATAAAACTTTTTATACATATCTTCCATACAGTCGAAAACGCACATTATTAAAAGTCCCCATGCAATGCATTCCATAATAAACTATGTTAAAGTTCAAACCTTCCTCTAAGTAAATGTGCTTTGGGGAAATAAAACTTCCATGTTCTGCTTCTACAAGACCATTCACATTTTTCAACTGCATAGAACCTGGAACTCTTTTGTACTTAGTTGAAATATATGCTTGACAGATCACGAAATTCATTGCATCAAAAGGGCAAAAAAGAACAAAAGCAGTTAGTCAATGCGGGTTCATTAGTTGAAAGAAGCGTAGAACTGAACTTTAATGCATTTTTTGAACGAAACAGAGATTATTTGCAGAGGAACAAAAATAATACCCTATTCCACAATGTTATAACTCTAACCCTACGTTATTATTTTAGAAAATCAAAGACGTAAATTTCAGATGAAATTAAAATCATTTCTAAAGAGAATATTAAATAAAGGTTTATTCAATTACACTTTGCCTAGTTAAATAATTCTCAACCTAAAAATAGTATCTAAAACGTAAAATTTTAGAAAAAGAGAATTATGATAAGAATGGTAAAATTTAATGACGACTGTGAATATCAAGTAACTTTGGTTAGTGCCACTTATATTTCATGATGATGTAACTACTTTCTGCACAAATTTTAAAATAATAAGGCAGCGTAACTTAGTGAGGCTCCTGGTCGGTGCCATGTAAACATAAAATCCTTTATGCTTACAGATCTAGTACTTCATGAAACTTGATTGTTGTTTGTCACCGACTTCAAAAATATACTATATAGGTAGGTAATTATTTGTACACAATGAGCACCTTAGATTGTGTTTCCAGTTCCACTTTGAAGATAGTTAATACTTATTCAAAAAAATGATTTATTTTTAATTTTTAGGTCTTTTGTGAAGTCTCTTACTTTTTAAAATTATTAATAAACTTTAATCAGCTTTTTTAATCTATTTTGAACTGAAGTAGGTAATATTCATTAGATTTTATTTTGTATGTATGAGTTTAATATACCGGGAGTAGGTAACACGGAAAGCTACGTTATCACATAATGATAAATTTTTGTTTAGATTAGCAGAAACAGCTGTACAAACCAGAAAATCAGAAAAAAAGTACTTAAGGGTATTCAGTGAATTTCAATGAATCTTCACTGTTTTCTTTAAAACCGCTCACCGCTCAATTTAAAATTATAAAACTAATATTCACTTTGACTTTTCTAGAAACTTTTATTTACATCGAATGTACAACAGTTGATTCAAATATCACAATAACAATGTTACATATAAGCTCTTCGCTCCATCAACTGATTCGGGATCGTGGCCTCCTTCCTTTATAAAACCAGCAAAGAATATTCTCGTAAAAATCATCATCACTCCTACAGGTGCCGAATCTTTTCGAGAACCATTCTTTTATCCTAAAGCGTTTGTTGTCGTACAGAAATGAAACAGGGTAGGCTTTGGGTAAATTTCGTAACACTGCGCCCCTTAATTCTGATCGTCCCGATCAGAAACATACCCTCCATGGTAGGGAGCAAGTCGATCTAAATGGACCACCTTCAAATTAGCCTTGGGGTTTCGACGGATCCGGTAGACGACGTCATTAAGCCTCTTGACTACCTCGTATGGTCCTTCCCAGGCGGGTGTAAGCTTTGGGGATTTACCCTTGCTCCGTGGGGGTTTTACAGCCAGACTTTGTCTCTCTCCTGAAACCCGACTGAAATGGCCTTGAGGTCGTATCGCGTCTTCATCCGGTCACTGCTGGCCAACATCTGCGTTCGGGCTAATTCATGTATTGCCAGCCTGTTATATCGGAGCTGGTCGGCATAATCCTCGATGTCTTGGGAAGGTTCTTCGGGGAGCCAAATGCCAAATCGCAGGGTAATCGCAGCTCCTTTCCGAATAGGACCCTGGCTGGGGTCAGGCCTGTACTATTATGTACGGCAGAGAGATATGCCAATAGGAATAGGGGAATATGTTCATGCCAATCACGCTGGTTATTGCTGACGACCTTCGATAGGTGTTGTTCCAAGGTCCTGTTGAACTTTTCCACCATTCCGTCTGACTGTGGGTGCAATGGTGTTGTTCTCGTTTTCCTGATCCCTAACATCGTGCAAACCTTCTGGAATACATTCGATTCGAAGTTACGACCCTGGTCTGAATGTAGTTCCATCGGGACGCCAAACCTGCTAAATAGTTGTTCTACTAGCTGCGTCGCTACCGTGGTTGCCTCTTGGTTGGGTATCGCATATGTCTCAGGCCATTTGCTGAAGTAATCCATTGCGACCAGAATGTATTTGTTCCCCCTCTCAGACTCGGGAAACGAACCGGCGAGATCGATGGCAATTCTCTCAAATGGGACGCCCACATTGTACTGCTGCATTCTGCCCTTGGTCCGGGTCTTCGGCCCCTAACTGGCGGCACAGGTGGCACATTTGCGGCACCAAGCTCTGACGTCTTCTAAGTAATTCACCCAGTAGTACCTATGCCGAACTTTGTCTAGGGTTTTATTCATGCCCAGGTGGCCTCCGGTAATTCCATCATGTACTTCGGTCAGGATATTTGGTACTTTTTCTTCGGAACTACCAGTTGGGACTTGGTTTCTCGTCGATCAGCGCTTTCCCAAACTCGCTTGAGCATTCCATTGTCTACTCTTAGAGAGTCCCACTGAGCCCATAACGATTTCAGCACGCCGGAGTATCTAGTTACCTCGTCCCATCGTGGCCTGGGTGCCCCTCTCGGTTTGAGTGACAAGATTGGTTCGATATCTGGATCAGCCATTTGGTCCTGGATGTACTGTTCCGTTGTCCAGTCTTCATTGGCCTGCACTCGGATCTGCCTGATGGAGATACCCTCTCTCTGTTCCGTCTTCAGACAATGTCCGCATTCCGCTCTACAGGGTCTTCTGGATAGGGCATCGGCGTTATTGTGCAAACGGCCGGCACGGTGTTCCACCTTGAAGTCGTATTGCTGTAATTTCTCCATCCATCTGGCCAGTTGTCCTTCCGGTGTCTTCATGTCCACCAGCCATTTGAGTGGGAATGATCTGTTCGAATTAAGAAATGACGACCATAGAGGTATTTGTGGAAATGGTCTACAGCCCTACAGAAGTTCTTTTCTGGTGACGCAATAATTTCTTTCCGGTTTCGAGAATCTTCGGCTGTAATACTCGATCACTCTCTCTTCACCATCTGGGATAGGACGGCCCCCAAACCTGTGTTGCTGGCGTCGGTGTCTAAGATGAACTTGCCGGACTGTGTAGGAAAGGTTAGGATTGGGCTGGAACATAGTTTCGCAATCCTGATTCCAATGGAAGGTCTCTTTCTCAGTGGTCTGCCGATGTAGAGAGGTGGCGAAGGTGGCAAATCCCTCAACAAAACGCCGGTAGTATGAACAGACGCCCAAGAAGCTTCGGAGTTCATGTTTGTCTCTTGGAACTGGCCAATCACGGATGGCTTCTATCTTGTCTTCGTTGGTGCGGATTCCTGACTCGGACACTACGTGGCCCAAAAACTATACTTCTTTTTGGAACAAGGAACACTTCTTCGGATTGAGTCTCAGGTTGGCTTTATTAATTCTGGAGAATACTTCGCCCAGGTTCTTCAAATGGTCGTCGAATGTCTGACCCATGACTAGAATTGAATCTTACTATTTTTTTTAGTGTTTCAAAGTTATACCTCCGTGCTGTTTGAAACATGAATGGCCGAAGTGAAACACTCGGTTTCAACTTGATAGACATGACAGAAAATGAATTGTATGCTGAAATAGATATCGAGAATAATTATGATCCAATTCCTTCTGATCAAGACTCAGACAATGACAGTAAGGTCGAGTCTATACGCGAAGGTCCTGCTATGTTTGGTAATCCAGGCATTGGCGAAATTGTGTTATCTGATTATGAAGACGAGCGAGCTTTAGTCTTCAGGCGAATGGGGTGCAGAAGATGAGTGCCACTATTTACTATAGCAAACAGTTTGCAAATGAATTTAAGAACAACCTGAGATATTTCTAATATTAAGAAGCCTGACATATTTACTGCAGATTTCGGTCTACCAAAGATTATTAAAAGTCGTGCAAACTTAATTCCCTATGAAGCCTTTAATCGTCTTTTACCGATAATCTTTTGCAGTACATTGCTTTTCAAACAAAGATATTTGCAGAACAAACAAGATGTGTCTAAGTACTTTTTGGGAAATAACACCACAGTTAAGAAAATTGCTGTATATTCCAAACGTTTCGGGGTCTAGGTCAGACCCGTTGTCAATGGTTAAGAAACTATGGATAAAAAAGGCAGAATTCTAAGATGCAAATTCAAATATTTGACAATATTTACATCTTGCATTATAGGCCAGTTACGTCAAAGGTGGGGTGCGAAGCGTCAGTCGACAGTCAAGCTGTTAAAGGGGAATTTGCTTAATCGTAGTTGCTCGCTATTAGGGGCCAAGAATTATTTAGATGTAGAATCTTTTGAATGCGATAAGTTTGTATTCAATTCAATGGATTATTTATACAATAATGAATAAATGTCATTTTATATTTTAAAATTTGTGTGTTTATTCAAAATTTGACTATATATAATTTACTCATTTAATAATATTACTGTTAATCTTATGACAAGTAATTGTTTTTCTGATTCTGTAGGTTATAGTCGAGTATACCAAAAAATAGTGGGAATTAGATTTTATAACAAATAACGGAGATATGAAGGATTATAAGGTATTTTAGATAAAAACACAGTTTTATTGTATTGATGTATACTTTTCTAAATAAACAAGAGCATATGTTTTGTAATGTATGGAGATATGTACTTTTCATATTTTTTAAAAGTGAATCAAGAATTATTATATTCTTGTAACGAGCAATCTTTTTGTTCATTAAAAGAATCCCATTAGGATATTTTAAAAAAATTACATATATTGCATATTTCAGTACGTAAAATGTTCAATATATTATATTGATATTAACATACACTTAACTGACTTTACTTATTTGGACATGCCATTCATGACACTCGAGGCTATTTTCTTAGCGATAATATATTTAAATGTGTAAGACACATATGATAATAAAATATAGATTAAGAATTTTTACTTAAGCCCAATAGTTAGCAACCCGTCGCGCCCGTTCCCCTTAATTAGCTTGACAATCCCCACCACATTTTCTTCTGTCTACCTCCGGCACCAACTCTCAGGTAAAATGCAATATTCACAAGTATATTTAACCATTTTAACAGCATTTCAACAAGAATCCAAAATATTCAAATTGATTGATAGGAACTTTCAAAATGTATTTGGTGTATCCCTATCAGACGGATGCAGTTAACACGGTACCGTTATATATATTGTTACGAAATTTACCCAAAGCCGACCCTGTGTCCTTTCAGCACGACAACAAACGCTTTAAGATAAAAAATACGATTCTCGAAAAGACTCGGCAGCGGAAGGAGCGATGACGATTTCTACTGGAGAATTCTACGCTGGTATTAAAGGAAGCACACCACGATCGCAGTTCAGTTATACCGCGACGACTAGCGTATATGGGATTGTTATTGTATTTAAATCAGCTGTTTGAATGTAAATAAAGTTCTAGAAAAGTGAAAGTGCATATTAGTTTAATAATTTTTAAATTGAACCCACGGACTGTATAGCAATTTGGTGATCAGAAGTAAAGGATTAAGTGCAGTGAAAATTGATTTATGGAAACTCGTAGTATGGAAAAGATAGACGAAAAAATTGCACAGATTCTAGAAAAACGTGACAAGAAGGAGAAAAACAACATCAAGAAGAAATTCAACAAAGGTTAGTGAAATCTTTTGATGATAAACTTAAAGTTGAGTTAGGAAATCTTGTCACTAATATCGATGAAAAACGTAAAATAGAATTAGAAAATCTTGTTTCTACAATGAAAAGCGAACAACAAAATCTTGTCACTGCCATGGAAGAAAAACAACAAAGTCTTGTCACTGCCATGTAAGAAAAACAACAAAATTTAATGGAAGGATTATTCTCGAAATTTGTAGAAAAACAAGATAAAATTGAATTAAATCGACACGAAACTGAACAGAAAAGACAACTGCAATTCGAACAATTAATGCAAATAGTAGGACAAGTTAATGAAACAGTTAATGAAAGAATGCAAATAGTTGAGTCAGACATAAAAGAGATAAATGATGACATTAAGACCATAAAAAATACCGTGGATACTCTTGAAACAAAAGTAGATGATCTCGATTCCATCCAAAGCCAGGTAAAATTTGAAATCAGTTCAATTCAAGACACAGTTCAAGATCAAATCAGTTCCATCAAGCAAACAGTACACAGTGAAGTACAAGATAAAATCAGTGCCATCCAAAATAAACTAGAAACAGAAATTAAAAAAATGCAACAGGACTTACAGCGAGGAAAATACCAGAACACCGTGAGTACCAAAGGTTCCTTTAGTAAACCACCCACATTCGACGGCAGTTCATCTTGACCCATGTATAAACAGCAATTTGAGGCCGTGGTTACAGCTAATGGATGGGATAATCATGAAAAATCCACGTCTCTGGTAGTTTCCTTAAGAGGTCCGGCTCTAGAACTCCTCCAGAGCATTCCAGTCGATGAACAAGACAATTTCGACAAGATCATCGCCATCCTAGGCAAACGTTACGACAATCAATCCTTGAGCCAGGTATACCAAGACCAACTAAATGGAAAAACGCAAAGATCCGGTGAAGACGGTTAGTACACTTGTCCTACCCAGACCTGCCAGAGGAAACGAAAGACCAGTTGGCCACACAGAGTTTCATAAACGGCATCAGAGATGTGGAAGTACAAAGAAACTTAAGACTGAGTGGCGTCAAGAAAAGTAGTGAAGCTCTACTTCGGGCTTTGGAAATAGAGGCCGTCATGAACATGTCCAAGCCGAGGGTCCGAGCCGTTTCCTTCAACCAGGAAGAGTCAGAGTCACAATTTCAAGCGCTGCTGGCTGGTCTGAACAAAATATTTGACCGGTCACAAAGAACTGGCACCAGAGGGGCATGTTACCGCTGCGGACGGACAGGGCACTTCCAACGTAATTGTCGAGTGAGGCCACCTGAACGATCACCGAGCAGGGGTAACCAACAGAACAGCCACATCTCCAGGGACCGTCAGTCAGTCAGCATAGGGGGGCGAATGCTGACTGTCCCTCCACCAGCCCCCAAAACGTTATCCATCCGGGGATTTTGCCGAGATAGCGGCAGCCTAGTCATCAGAGGCACCATCAATGGGCGAACAGTTACCATCACCATCGACACCGGCGCCGCTATGTCCATTGCCAAATCCAGGGTTTTGAGAGCATCAGAAATTCGGCCAGTTACCAATAACATCCAGCTCAGAACAGTCACCGGCGAGTCCATGTCAATACAGGGTGAGGCAGATGTCGTGCTATACAGATAGGGGACAACATGATCCGGCATAGGGTCCTGGTAGCGAATATTGAGGACGATTTTATACTGGGAATGGACCTAATTAGCCAGCATGGATTTATGTTAGACCCGAGATATGATGTTCTTCGGTTCCTAAATGAGGAATTTGTATTGACACGGCCCGTCAACACATCAGTAACCCCCATAAAAATTGTGGCAAAGTCTTCAGCTAGAATTCCCGGTCGAACGGAACAGATTATCCATGGGCGGCTAGACAGCAATCCTGGGAGCTGCGTTGAAATGGTGGAGCCCGTACACTCAGCTCATGACTACTTGATTGGACGGGCTATAGTTAAAACCGGACGAGATATACCAATCAGAGTCCTGAATTTGTCCAAGAACGACATCAGAATTACCAATGGTCAAGATATAACTTGTTTCGAGCCAGTAGACACCATCATCAATTGCGAAGAAGAGTACCAGACGTCGGCGAAGGAGACAGGGCCCGATAAAGAGTTCCTACAACAGTTTGCTGACCACTTGACACACTTGACACCAGAGAACCAGAAGAAAGCCAAGCAATTTATCACAAAACACTGGCAAATTTTTAACAGTAAAAATGGAACCACCGGTCGCACCAACATCATCCAGCATCGAATAGATACCGGAAAGGCTCATACCCATCAGAATACCACCTAGACGACTACCATTGGGGCAACAACAGGCAGTCGAGGAAAACATCGAGTCCATGTTACACAATGGAGTTATTGAGCCATCCATCAGTCCATGGTCTGCTCCCGTCGTGTTAGTTAAAAAGAAGGATGGAACCACCCGATTTTGCGTGGATTACAGAAAGCTGAATGATGTCACGAAGAAAGACAGCTATCCACTACCCCGAATCGATGACACTTTGACCACACTAGCAGGCTCCCGTTGGTTCTTCACACTAGACCTAAAAAGTGGATATTGGCAGGTTGGTCTACATGCAAACGACAGAGAGAAGACAGCGTTCTCCACCAGTAAAGGGCTGTTTCAGTTCACGGTCATGCCCTTTGGGTTATGTAATGCACCCGCTACATTTGAGAGGCTAATGGAGTATGTACTGAGCGGGTTAACATGGAGGACGTGCTTAGTATACCTCGACGACATTCTAGTCATGGGCCAGACATTCGACGACCATCTGAAGAACCTGGGCGAAGTATTCTCCAGAATTAATAACGCCAACCTGAGACTCAACCCGAAGAAGTGTTCTTTGTTCCAAAAAGAAGTAGAGTTTTTGGGCCACGTCGTTTCCGAGTCAGGAATCCGCACTAACGAGGACAAGATAGAAGCGATCCGTGATTGGCCAGTCCCGAGGGACAAGCATGAACTCCGAAGCTTCTTGGGCCGACGCCAGCAACGCCGGTTTGGGGGCCGTCCTATCCCAGGTGCAAGATGGTGAAGAGAGGGTGATCGAGTACTACAGCCGTGGATTCTCGAAACCAGAAAGAAATTATTGGGTCACCAGAAAAGAACTTCTTGCAATAATAAGGGCTGTAGACCATTTCCACAAATACCTGTATGGTCGCCATTTCTTAATCCGAACAGATCATGCCGCACTCAAATGGCTGCTGGACATGAAGACACCGGAAGGACAACTGGCCAGGTGGATGGAGAAATTACAGCAATACGACTTCAAGGTGGAACACCGTGCCGGCCGTTTGCACAATAACGCCGATGCCCTATCCAGAAGACCCTGTAGAGCGGAATGCGGACATTGTCTGAGGACGGAACAGCGAGAAGGTATCCCCATCAGGCAGATCCGAGTGCAGGCCAATGAAGACTGGACAACGGAACAGTGCATCCAGGATCAAATGACTGATCCAGACATCGAACCAATCTTGTCACTCAAAATGAGAGGGGCACCCAGGCCACGATGGGACGAGGTAGCTAGATACTCCGGCGTGCTGAAATCGTTATGGGCTCAGTGGGACTCTCTAAGAGTAGACAATGGAAAGCTCAAGCGAGTTTGGGAAAGCGCTGATGGACGAGAAACCAAGTCCCAACTGGTAGTTTCGATGAAAAAGGTACCAGCCATCCTGACCGAAGTACATGATGGAATTACCGGAGGCCACCTGGGCATGAATAAAACCCTAGACAAAGTTCGCCAGCGGTACTACTGGGTGAATTACTTCGAAGACGTCAGAGCTTGGTGCCGCAAATGTGCCACATGTGCCGCCAGTAAGGGCCCGAAGACCCGGACCAAGGGCAGAATGCAGCAGTACAATGTGGGCGTCCCATTTGAGAGAATTGCCATCGATGTCGCCGGTCCGTTTCCCGAGTCTGAGAGGGGGAACAAATACATTCTGGTCACAATAGATTACTTCAGCAAATGGCCTGAGGCATATGCGATACCCAACCAAGAGGCAACCACGGTAGCGACGGTGCTAGTAGAACAACTATTCAGCCGGTTTGGCGTCCCGATGGAATTACATTCAGACCAGGGGCGTAACTTCGAATCGAATGTATTCCAGAAGGTCTGCACGATGTTGGGGATAAGGAAAACGAGAACAACACCATTACACCCACAGTCAGACGGAATGGTGGAAAGATTCAACAGGACCTTGGAACAACACCTATCCAAGGTCGTCAGCAATAACCAGCGTGATTGGGATGAGCATATTCCCCTATTCCTGTTGTCATATCGCTCTGCTGTACATAATAGTACAGGCCTGACCCCAGCCAGGGTCCTATTCGGAAAGGAGCTGCGATTACCATGCGACTTGGCATTTGGCTCCCCCGAAGAACCTCCCCAAGACATCGACGATGATGCCGACCAGCTCCGACATAACATGCTGGCAATACACGAATTAGCCCAGTGACCGGATGAAGACGCGATACGACCTCAAGGCCAATTCAGTCGGGTTCCAGGAGAGGGACAAAGTCTGGTTGTACAACCCCCAACGGAGCAAGGGTAAATCCCCAAAGCTTACACCCGCCTGGGATGGTCCGTACGAGGTGGTCAAGAGAGAATTCTACACTGGTATTAAAGGAAGCACGCCACGATCGCAGTTCAGTTATACCGCGACGTCTAGCGTATATGGGATTGTTATTGTATTTAAATCAGCTGTTTGAATGTAAATAAAGTTCTAGAAAAGTGAAAGTGCATATTAGTTTAATAATTTTTAAATTGAACCCACGGACTATATAGCAATATATATATATATATATATATATATATATATATATATATATATATATATATCTTAATTGTTTAGATTAGAATTCTGCAAAAACTACTTAGGCGACAAAATCCATATTGGGCTTAATTACTTCTAACGTGGTCGTCTATAATTGAGCTTAAAATTACCTTTGCAGTTTTTATTACAACAAAGTTATATATTTTTTACAAAGTAATTTTTTATCAGTTTCTCTGGATTTTCTCAGAGAAAAAATGGCCTGATCGGAACTTGTAAACGCCCATAAGTTTTCATAACACAAGCAAAAAAACAAAAGAGAATCACTTTTTATGGTTTTTTATTGTTTAAATAATTTTTACAGTTATTATCTATTGACTATTACTAATGTTATAGCGTGTGCGGTGTGCTGTTGAATTTTATTTCACTTAAAAATCTCTATTGACTGGGGTAATAATAAAAGAACATGGAGTTTAATTTCCCATGCCAGTTAATGTGAAATATCATTAATTTCCAACGTTATAAGTTTATCTCTCTCTATATTTTCCTTCTAATGCTCAGTTCTATATTACTGTCGAGTGTTTTAACACTCGGAAGTAAAGTTGGCCATGGAAAATACACAGTACGATTCTCCAAAAATCTTTACTAAATAGTCAAATAAATGGACAAGAATTAACGAATTACCAATAAATTCATAAATAACAAAACGGTACAGCAAATAAATAATACATAACTTCAAAGTAATTGTTCATTTCGGGGATCTCCTTATTGAACATAAATAATTTCGAAACTGCATTACATTTAATGGCTAATGGATATGAAAACATTCCCTTTTCTCGTTTTAATATCTTCACTTGTCCGGTGAACACACCCTCAGACAGATATCAAGAAGTGTTATGTCCTGCGATCTCCCTGACCAACGTGTTGGCCTATCAGATCAATTTTTAGCCATAAAATCAAAACACAGCAAGGTGATGAGGTGCCCTATCTTCCTCAATTTATATATTTCTTAATTGGACAAGAAGAACATCTTGTAGGAGTTTAAATAAATCAAATATTCCTATCCAAATATTAACTGTTCATCTCTCCCGCTATGTAAGTAGAAAAAGTGTGCGTTTTGACCCGAGTAGTAATGAAAACCGTGTTTGTTGAAGAATCCATTGACATGAAAAATACACTAGTCCATAAACAAGATTTCATTAAAAAATTCTAATTCCGATTGAATTTTTTGCAAAAAGTAAGTTCTTAGTGTAATTGGATAGAATGGAATTTATACTTTAATATTCTTCTCCTTAAAGAGGTTCTACTTATGTCAAAATCCCCTTCAAATTACCGGGTACTCACATGGCTAGAATACTGAATTCGTTATCTTCGGTTATCAGTGATTTTGCCCTTTCTGGTTTTTGAGAGTAGCAAACATTACCTTTAGCATTGAATCTTTACATTATTTTTTAAGTTTCTGCTGTTGGATGATGCTCACCATCAGAACATCTTGCGTTGTATGTTCTACTTATCAAACAAGGATTTTTAAAGCATTTCATGTTGAGTAAATTTTGCCATTTTCAATAATGTAATTTTATAATGGGAAGAAAGAAATAAAATTATTTTAAAATTGAGGAACTTTACCGTTTTCTTCATGCCCAACCTTATCAAGATCTTAATATTATCGCATTTTATTTTATGGTTCTGATATAACTTTGATTTCGAATTATTAAAAACTTTATTTAACGACAATAACAAATAAGAAATTCAGATAATAACACATCCGAAGGCTGTGTAAAAATTTTGAAAAGTTATTATCGTAATTTCTTTGACAGGTTTTAGGAAACCTACGAATTTTTTCGTGTGATTTCTATCCTAGCGTCACACACAGTACGATTCCCGATTTTGAGTCTCTGTGAGCTAGATTTTTCCTGAAACTCCTGGATGTCGGAATTATTTTCGCAATAAAATATTAAATTCAGTTACATATACTATATATATTAATAATTATTATAGAATTCAATCAGTTGCGGGGAGCGCAACTGATGAGGGTTCTCGGCTAGAAACATAGAAACAATATATTGTCTTGCGTTCAATGGATTGGAAAATCTCGAAAAGTTAGTACGAATTATAAGGTTCAACTAAATCAACAATCGTACCAATTTGTTTACCAATAAGGAGAAAATAAATTCTTTTTAAAGCGTTGGGTTATAAGCGCAGTGAGGGCGGTGCGATACGCCGCCACAATTATAAACTTCAAGTCAAAGCTAAAAGAAACCAACTGAACGATGCGACAACACAAAATCGGTACAATCGTACGAATTTATTTTCAGTAAGGGCAAAATGAATTCTTTTTATGTGTTTGTTAGTTTTCGGCTGTCACTTTGACGCAACTCTCCGCCCACACCGCGCAAATTATGTGATAATTATATTCCAAAATGTTAAATTATGCAGTTGTTTATTGTGTTAAATTTTTTTTCTGCATTTTTTTATGTAGCACTATAAATGGGAGTTTTATATTCCTGTTGGGTAATAAAGAATATTATGATTACAATATTCTCTAAAGCTGACAGTGTCAATTAGTTTCTATACACAGCGTCTTTCCTCGGTGGTAATTATAACTTTTTGTGATTATAACCTATCCATTTTGTTACCTGAGATTAAGGAAAAAATTGTTTAGGATAAACAAACGCAGTGCTATTTTTTGCTGTGTTATAAAAAGAACATATTCCCGAACTTTGTTAGATAAACTCTGATAACTTCGTAACGCCTCCTCCCGCCAAAGGATTATCTCAATAAAGCAATTTTGCCAAACAGTGTGTAGGCTGTATCGCAAAAACTGTAGGAGAGAAAAGGCGTATTTCCCACATCATTTTTCACCATGGGGTTTACGTAGTAAACAGACTGGGATAACCGATCGAAGTCCAAAGTGAAATGTGCTTAACGCACATTTGCGGAGCTTTCGGCCGTGTGTACTGGAATTTTCTGGAAGCCTTGCTCCACACTGTCAAGTGTACTTTTTATTCAGGGTTGCGAGAGATGAAAACACCAACGGAAAGATTGTGGGCCGTTCATTGTAACAGAGTAATTAATACTCATGGGTGAATTAAGCTGGATGGGATTGTGTTGAGAAAAATAAATTAATTAGACTTTTAAGAATGAAATGTTTTGTTCGCTGAATGGCTCAATGATGAATGAAATTTGTTTGTTTGCAAAGAGTTAATTGGTGTGAAGCACGAGTTGAAATCACATAAAGAGGCAGCTTTCCAAGCAAATAAAAAAAAACGTAAAAAACCTATTTGAAAGCCAGGTTTTAATTATAAATTGTTCAACTAATAAATAAAGACCGGGAAATTAATAAATAAATTAAAAAAACAATAACCCACTAGTTACGAACCACGTTTGACTTCATCCGACAGCAGTATAACCCACGACAATAGACTCGACGCATTTTCTTAATCAGCGCTTTTAACGTTCTTTGTTTCAATTCATAAAATTTAGTTAGTCTGATGTTAGCTTTTATTGCAACTACATTAAACTTGTATGTTTCGCTTGAATAAAATTTATGTTTTAAATTTTAAAACGGATTTTTCGAAATAGAAACTTTAAGTCACTTCAAAACATGCAATAGTTACTCAACTACTAAGCAAGAAATAAAATGTGTCTGCAACATTTCAGTACGTATTTTGATGTCGAAGCAAAGGAGAACATGTAAGGGGTAATTCAAATTCGACCCTCACCATTTGGATCTCGGAAACTTGCGTAATTTAGTGCTTGAAAAAGGGCGTTTTTTTAATTTAAATTTTCTTCTACCAACATCAACTTTTTTTCTTATGGACGCCACATTACACTTTTCTACAGAAAAATAGTGCATTTCATTCTGATTTCATTGATATACAACTTGTTATAATTCGCTATCTTAAAATCACAACGAAAAAAAGAAATATCACCTTAGTTGGCCTTGACTCCACCGAAGTACTTGTGAAACCACATTGAAGTACACAAATTATCAAAAAAGCGAGATATGTTAAGAGTTTATTACAAATTTGATAGAAACAGTGCGAAAACAGCTCCAATTTTTAAGTTATATCCGGAAATGCAATAGCCACATAGAACGTTATTTAACATTTAAGATGAACGTTTGGCTGAGTGTATTGTGGCGGGCATTCATCGAATCCTAGAGGTTAGAGGTAGTCTGTCTAGCGCTTTGAGGCCGGCGGCTAGTGCTGTTAACGTCCTCGAGTGTCCAAGAATTCTTGAAGGAAATCTCTGGGTGGCTGTTTAATCTAGAGCCTTCTAAGAAGAAATATATAAATACCGGAAGCCGACTAAGAGATGATTCGGTATTCGGTCGCCGTCTAGTAAACAACTAGAGTTCAAGGTAATTTTTTAATTAGTGGAAATAAAACATGGTAAGTTCCATGGAGTGTTTAAATAAATCTAAAAACGTAAAGTGTAAAATAAAAGCATTACAGTATGGAAGCAGAAAGAAATAAGGTACTAAAAATAAGTTGTTGATAGAGGTAACTTTAAATGTTATAAGTTTAGAATAAAAAAAGTAATATTTTCTTGCTATGGTTTTCAGATAAATGCGAACCCTTCAAATACATTTTATCAAGTTTCTTCAGATATGGATGTGCGACAGACTAGCGTCTGTAAAGATGGTGGTATAAAATGTTATAAAATACAAAAAAATTTCCCAGAAACTATATCCAGGTGATCCTGATAGAAGAATGGAGTTTTGCAAATGGCTCTCAAATAGAGAGATGCTACAGAATTTTTGAAAACTATTAATTGAACTGACGAAAGTACTTTTTCAAATTTTGGCGTATTCAGTAGAAATAATTTTTCCTATATGGAGTCAATATAACCCTTAAGGGATGTTAGTAGGCAAGTTCGTTTTCCTTCAAATGTATGGGCTGGAATTTGCAATGATCAAATATTATCTTTTCAAGGGAGCTTTAAATTTCTTGAGAACCCGACTTGAAGAATATGTCGATGTTTGTCACCATTTAGATCACAGATTTCCACATAGGTAGATAGGAAATTTAAGGCTGGTAAAATGGCCAGTAAGGTGTCCCGAACTTACTTTTTATTTGAAAAATACAGTATCTTGGGAACGAGAGTATAACACGATAGGAGAACTTAGAGAGAACATTATTATACAATTCAGATATATTAAAAGAAGAGATGTTATTAGTGCGACCAAATGAAATCGTCTTGATCGTTTATATTCCCAAGAGGAAGGTCGTCAATTTGAGCACGTGTTATATTATTTTTTTATGCATACAGTTTATTACAAATATTTTACTTAATGTTCGACAAAAATTTTTAATTATGTTCTACGCGCCTATGGTCTTTCTGAATATAACTCAAAAAACATTTGAGTTGTTTTCTTACTGTATCAAATGTGTAACAAACTCTCAATATATCTTGTTTTTCTACATTTGTGAAAATTTTAAAATATGTGTATTCTAATTTTGTCAATTAAGGTGACATTTCTTTTTATCTAAACTAGTGTTCAATTCGACTCTATTTCATCAAATTGTGAACATTATTGAGGTTTTTTTATCAAAAGTATATTTCCATAAGAAATGAAGTTGAGGACAAATTGGAGAAGTAGGCGTCATGACTCTTCTGGCAATGGTTCACGTCTTATTGACAACTCTATTAAAATAAAAAAGATATATGAGTTATTAATTAAAAATAAATATTATTTGAAAAATGCATGACTTGGTAAAATGATATCGAACAATTTACCAGTACCGGTCCCAGCCAATAAAAAGGAGGATTGTTCTTTGTAATCTAATCATAGTTCATAGATATAAAAAAATGTGACCAATAAACCTATGAAAACTCCAATCTTTAATATATTCTCTATTATCGACTGATCGACAATTTGTTTCACTACACCTTCGAAGATTGTAATAATAATATGTTAATAAACCAATCTAACAGCAAATGTAGGTACCTAGCTTGCCATGAGAAATCAGTAGATGCATTGAATTTCTTTATATATATATATATATATATATATATATATATATATATATATATATCTTTAAAATGTTGATGACATGTTTATTTTAGATAAAGATCAGGATTTTGCAAGAATGGAGCCATGTAATGTAAAGTAGATTATATAAAAGATTAACAGTAACTAACTGATACATTACCTACCTAAAAATAATTGGAAGAATCGGTATTTAAATATATAGTTATAATTTTCAATGTTAAAATTTTTAATTTCCTATAAAATTATTAACATTGTATTAAATAATAAATTAATATTAAAAGTATTATTTTTAAACGTTAGTTAATAGCTACAATTTCCAAAAATATTTTGGGATCTGAGACTAAAAAACTTCAAGAGTTTTAAAGTGAGTAATAAAACGAATTATCTAGAATTCTTATTCTGTCATTTCCCTGGATATACTATTACCTTACAAATAATTACAAAACTTAACTACATGTTAATAAACCTTAAACCAAACATCTTCAGATTAAATATAATTATATTAATTTAAACGAAATACATATAGTAATGAATTTTTTAGGGAAAATTTAAAGAAATACAAGTACAATCCATCCGCTGTTAAATAATGTTAAATAATAACCATATTGTTGACAACTTTTCTCCGTAAACGCAACTGAAATCTTGATCTTTTCTCATTGAATTTAAAACATATCTTTACCTCCATGCTGTAATAACGTAACGGCAAATAATATAAAACTGAAATATCAAAATTCAAATCAAAGTAGGTACAACCAAGATGGCCATGAATATCAGTACAGGCAAATCTAAAGGCTAATTCAGACTACGCTAGTAGTTTAGTCGAGTCGCGAGTTATTCCAATGATTACTGTCCCAAAAATGTTCGTACTGTGGTCGAGTGCAGTACACAAGTTTAGTGTATTCTGCAAGTGGAAAAACCTGCAACTTAATATTCCATACGCACTCATATTCTAGATATTTGAAAACAAATTTTAAAGTTGTTTCTTCATTTCAAAGAAACTACATTTTTGCAATACCTAACCAACAAAACGGTAGCTAATAACTCCACAGCTCAAACAGTAGTTGAACTCGACTTATTGAAACGTTCGGACTTGTTTAGCCGATGAACCAGTGAGCAGTGACCGTATAATTTCGCTACTTCACGTGCTCTACAGTATTAACCCCTTTGGCAATGACGCGTAGTGGGGGACGCCACTCGACCAAAAAATAGAACAAAATGGATCGGCTCGACTAAATTGCTTGCTAAACTACTCGACTAAATTTTCGTTGTTCAGACACGGATAGTTACTAAATTACTCGCCATATGACTAAATTACTAGCACAGTCAGAACTAGGCTTAAGGCTTACTGTCCAGTAGAGTCATTCGTAGGTTGCATGCATGTTGGAGCACGTAATAGCGTGCCAAGACTAGAGAGAGAGGGCAATAGAGGAAGTAGCAGGCTATTTTACTTGGTTGGTGGAAACCAAGGATAGTACATAAAGGATTACTCGATAGATATAATTTTTTTGATACCATACGTCACAAAGTGGCTCTTAATATTTGCACCGTAACCTTTTCTAATTAAGTTGTTACCAACAGATGAAGCAAAACAAGAGAAACCCTTTAAATGTCAATAGACAAAAAGCCACAATAACTCGAAAGCGGGCCCAACACAGGGTGATACATCACAAGGTGGCTGGTTTCATTCGAAAATTTTTAAAATTCTAACTATCCTTGGGTGAAAACAGCCAATGAATTACATGCCGGGCGTATTTTATTGGAAGCAGTTCCCAATAGAATAAAATAGCTTCTTGCTCTCTCTATTGCCCTCTCTTTTTAGTCTTGGCGGAATATTTGCGCATTGCAGGATACCTCCAAAAGTATAAGCTCTAAGGCTGCAAAAGACGACAGTTCAACGTTCTGTCCACGTAACTTCATAAAAACTTCATACAAGCTAGAATATTCTTTACTCTTTCGTTTTACAAAGCTAAAAGTCGTTATTTTATGTAAAAATGACAAATGATGTTGAAAATGTGATTTTAGCATTTGATTTTCTTAGAAATAGACGAAATAGACATACATAATGAATAAAAGTCGAATTTAATCTCTATTGTTGGACCATTAATACAAAAACATTATACTGTTATGCGAGAATATCTTAGCCTAGAACAAAGGTTCGGTACTTACTGTTGAGTAGTTTTGGCGTGATTGCGTAAAAAATATATCAGGAAAACATATTTTAATAGTACATTAAAATAATCTATTCATCGTGATGTAGAATTACAAAAAGTATGTAAAAGTAAAATGTATTAGATAACCTTTAACTTAATACTTTCTATAGACATAATACCTGAGTTTTATAAAATATAAATTACAAGTTTACGAAGTCCTGCATTTAATTAAATCGGAGAAAACACATCGGCTTGTGTTTGGACAAAATCTACCGCTGAACTAACCATTATAAATAGACAAATATCATGTTTGCGTCTTGCAATAAGTTTGAAGTTATGACATGTTACTTAAGCTGCATGACGATTGGATGCCACTACGCAAATGCGACTTTGATGCATCGTGGAACGTGTGGACACAGCTCCGTTTATTTGATATGCAAGATGCCATCAAGTACACAGCAAGTGGAAAATGACGTGTGCGTATTAAACGAAGCTACATGGACAGTAGGCCTAACAATTTATCTTGTATTAAACGATCTGTGCACAAATTCACGGTTTTGCTAATCTTAGTCAAATGATACGAAATTTATCCGTTAAAATAAAAACAATCTAAATTAAAAGTATGATATTAAAATTAATAAAATTTATCAGAAATAAATTGATCGATTGAAACATAATTTTGATTTTAGTTAACAAACTGTATGTACAAAGCAATGAAAGTTGCAAACTTGCAAGAGCCCAATAGATGGCGATAATTTGTAATATAAATTTTCTTGAGGTATATTTCAATAGCATGGTGATTTTGAATAGCTTTAGGGATTGGTCTATTTACTTGAACAGCTTGATGTAAGATTAATACGTGTATAATATCGTTCTTATTAAAATTATATTCTAATGTAGTTAATGACGATCACCGTTATCTCCTTATTGTTCGATTTAGCATCATTTTTGGTTAAAGCATATAATGTGTATTTCTACTTATAACATCTAGAATTTAACTTTTTTAAATCTAGACGTTTATACTCACGTATAACTATTACTCCTGCCAACTTACTCACCTGTAACAAAAATAAAATTATAATATATTACATTTAAAAACCATATATTCTTATGGAATTTATTGTATTATATTTGATTTGAAATAATTCAAAGAAACAAAATGGTATTTTTGAATTCACTAAATACTAAAAGTAAATGTCAACAAATACTCCAAATTCTTACTTTTAATTTGTATTGATGGATTTTTTATATCCATGTTATTATTTTTGATTAATTTAAAGATGTCTAAATATAAGTAACTTTAGGTTCAGTGTACTGATACCTTGTGGAATGCTCGAATTGATACTCAACTTTTAGCATTCCACAAGGTATTACCTACATTCGAGCCGCTAAACATGTTTGTCGCATTTGCAAATGAACCGTTCGGAAGAAATACCAACAGACTCCAGCAGAATGCCCGGAAAACACAGTATATCCTTTGACATGAAAGCCTACACCTCTTGTTATATTCTTTATAAACTGACAGGATGGATACTTGTGAATTAGTTTATTTTCACAACTTGCAATTCCAGTGTACATATGGTCCTTTCAAATATGATCAATATTACCTTCTTCTGGTAAATCATTTTGATCTACCAAAGTTCTTAAAATGCCTACCTTTTTCATTACACAATTAAGTAATAGAGTTCGAGGTTACCTTAGTTTTGTTAGATTAACCTTGTACTTTTTGCTTAAATTCGTTTTCAGCTTCTCAAATCTATTAAAACCGAGAAGAGATAAAATGCAAGATGGCCGCAAGTGATGACCAAGAGAATTTGCTCTGTACTGTAAATGAAGAAAACTTCAAAAAAAAACAACTAAAATGTTGTCAAACTAAATCCACGAAATTATTAGTGTGCATCAACTGTGGAAATACTTATCATCTCTCATGTGCAGCAAGAAATAAAGTGCAGTGCATTAAAATATGTGACACCAGAATTATCTGCTGTAAAAAAACAAGTTTGCATGAAGAAGAAAAACAAGGCAATGAACACAATAACCTAGAACTAAGAAAAGAAATCCAACTATTAAAGAGTTTATTAAGTGAAAAAGATGAAAAATACCAGTTACTATTAGATAATAATAAGTTGTTAAAACAAAACAACAAATTTTTAGAAGAAAAAATTATCAAGTTAGAAACAAAAACCGACAAGGTAAAAAACATAAATGATAAAAAACAACACAATAAAATCGCAAATGAAAAGGTAAATCAGCATTTGGCCTTGGATCACGAAAAGTTGAATTCTGGCAGTACGGATATGCCAAACCACAAAATGTACCGAAACCCTAAAAATCAGTTTAAATATGAAAACCTAGTTACAGCAATCCAAGCGAATATAAATAATTCACCGACACAACCTATGAGTACACATCATGCTTTGATCAATCAACAAGCAAATTTAATGAATCAACTAATTCAAATTAATGAAGATGTTAAACATGATGGACAAAGTAATGAGTTCAAGAGAGTTGTATACAAAGGAAATAAACAAAAAATGAAAGCGAAACATTTTGGAGATAACGATGAAGGAAATGATTTTGGAATACAAAGAAGAGTATGGTTATATCTATATAGAATAAAAAGGATAGTTACTGCAGAGGATATCAGCAGATTCTTAAAAAAACAAGATGTATTTAAGGATGCAGACATCATTATCAAGGAACTACCAACTAAGGAAGATCAGAACAAATGTTTTATGTGTGGAGTAAACTTTGAGTTAAAGCATGAAATATATAAATCCTCAACCTGGCCAAGATCTATTGCTTATAAAAGATTTGACCATCGGAGATATAAACACTACAACCATCCACAGGATTTTTAAGTAACTCACCACCTACAGATGAGAATGTAGCCGATGTTAGTCATCCAACAGACATTTGTGAAATAGTGTGCTCCATGGAAGAAGTACTAAGGGCTCCAAGGAAGGCCTTATTTGAGAACATCAACTATAAACAAAAAAAAATAGGGAAGCAACAACTGAGGTTGGTGTATTTTTATTTTTTGGTAATATTCAAGGACTTAATAATAAACAAAATATACTTGAGGCAGAATTAAGTAACCTAGGTAGTCCTCTTTTTATATCCATTGCCGAGCATTGTCTTCATTCAGTGGAAATCAATAGTTTTCCTTTGAATGGCTATCTCACCATATTTGAGGGGGAGTTGCAATCTGGGTAAAAAAAGAAATAATAACGAATGAACTATCTTTAGCTCAGCACAATATTGAACAAATTTTCGAATGCTGTGGATGTGAATGGAAATCCTATAATAATAAAATACATAAAATATTAGCAATATATCGATCTCCTTCTGCTAACTTTGAACTTTTTTTTAGAAAAATTACAAATTATCTTAGATAGTATTTTTACTGCAGAGTCAGTTCTTTGGGTTATAGGTGATTTCAATGTGGATATTACTGATCACAGAAATATATATAGGGAAAAGCTTTTAAATGTTATGTCTCAATTTGGGATAAATAGTATTGTAAATGATTATACTAGAGTAACAAGTTAAAGTAAGTCAACAATTGACAATATCTTTGTAAATTTAGACATATCTACAGATGTTGTTGATACATATATGTCTGATCATAGGTTTATATTGGTCCCAAATGATTTTACAACTATCATAGAAAATTCACAAATGAGTAGAAAGTTTAGTAAAACCAAAATAAACAAACTAAAACAGATTCTCCATGAAGAGGTTTGTCAGACATGTACAGTGAAACAAACTTAGATAATAAACTCAATATTTTCTCATCAATAATTGTAAAACATTTCAACAACATTTTTCCATTAAAAAGTAAAGTCCATGAAAAAAAAACTGGGTAACTGATGAAATAAGAGTATCCAGCCAAAATTTAAAAGCTCTACATAAAATGCAAAAATTATATCCACTCCTGACTCCTGTTTTCATAGAGCAGAAAAGACAACACATCGAATTAGTAAACAATACAAAAAAAGATATTATAATAAGAAAATTATGATGTCTAAAAATAAAAACAAATCTGCATGGGATATAATAAAAGACACTTGCAACAAAAACGCCACTAATAGGGCCAACATAGAGCTATTGCATAATGGACACTGTCTATCATCTCCTGAAAAGATAGCAAATGCTTTTAATTATTTCTTTGTCAATGCTCCATATGATATAATAAAGAAAATACCTATAAAGTGTAATGTTCTTCAAAATCGTACCTTTTCAAATAAACATACAATTGGACTAATTCCTTTCTCTGAGGAGGAAATGCTTTCAATGTTCTCAAAATTAAAAAATAAAGGCTCAAGTGGCCCAGATGAATTACCCTGTAAACTTATAAAAGACTGCAAATATGAAATTGTAAGTCTAATGGTACATCTAATTAACTATTCTTTTGAAAAAGGAAAATTCTCAGAAGGATTAAAAGTGGCAAAAGTTGTTCCTGTTCATAAGAGAGATTCTAATTATAGGCCAATTTCTCTCACCTCAAGCATTTCTAAAATATTTGAATACTGTATGTTGAATAGACTCAATGCATGTATAGACAAATTCCAACTAATACCAGCAGAGCAACATGGTTTTAGAAGGAACAAATCAACCAGTACTGCTACGATCGATTTTTATATTGAAATTTTGATTGAACTAGATAAAAAACAATGTCCTGTGGGACTGTCCTGTGATCTCAGCAAAGTTTTTGATTGTGTTCCCCATCCACGATTATTAGAAAAATTATGGGACTGTGGAATTCGAGGTGCTGTCTTTGACTGGTTAAGATCTTACTTGACTGGTAGAAGACAGTTGGTTGAGATTCAACATTCAAACAATGGAATCAGGAAATCTTACACGTCAGATACTACGCAGATAAATATGGGAGTTCCTCAAGGGGGGGTTCTATCGCCAACATTGTTTTCTTTGTTTATAGCGGATACAGTGAGTCATCTTAGAGATCATAAAATTATTATGTTTGCAGACGATCTTTCAATTATAATATCTGAAAAGTCTCATCACCAGATACAGTTGTCATGCGCTGATTTACTAAATAAGTTGGAAACTTGGTTTTCGAATAATGGTTTGTATCTAAACGTGCAAAAAACACATTTTCTACTCTTTCATACCAAACAAAAGGTAGTCCAAGATATAACAGTTAAAACCCAAAATTCGATAGTGTCACGCAGCAATACAACAAAATTTCTTGGCATTACACTAAATGAGAACCTAACATGGAAAGAACATATATATGAAGTAATAAAAATAGTAAATACTAAGGTATTTCAGTTGAGATGTCTAGTAAAAGTTTTAAACTTAGAAGCATTAAAAAATTTCTATTATGCAGAAGTACAATCAAGGTTAACTTATGGTATTTTATTATGGGGATCTTCTTCACTTCAGAAAATGCTTTTTGTTCTACAGAAAAAATGTATTAGAATTATTATGATGTAAAAATGGAATGATCCTTGCAGATCTCTCTTCTCTTCATTACCTAATTTAACTTTACCAAGTCTCTATATTTTAGAGGCTGCTAGTTATATTTACAGGAATAGAAATACACTAATCACTCAGAGTGATGCACATCGTTATAACACCAGAACTAGATATCTGATTAAAACCCCTATTGATACAATGAAACTTGCATTTAATGGCCCACTAAGTATGGGAATTCGAATCTTTAATAAACTTCCAGAAAAAATCACACAAGTAGAGGGTTACAACATTTTCAGGAGATACTTAAAAAAATACTTACATGAAAACATTTTTTATGATATTACAGATGTTCTCAAGTAGGTGATCCCTTGGAAGCCAACTATATTAGATTTTTCCACAAATTATATTTTTCTGATTTACTTTTATCTGCTTTATATTAGTTTTGTCCCTACCTACTCTGTATTGTTGTACTTAGTTTGTAATTTGTTTTTTTTTGTGACCTGTTTTATACTTTGTATTTACAAAACCAATAAATGATTGATTGATTGATTGGCATTTGATACTGATCCAGCCACATTTCGCTGTTGTCGTTTTCTGCATTACAAGATTCAAGCTTTATACATCAACTCTCTTACCAATGATTTAGAGGGTTTGAGGCTCACGTGGTTTAATAACAATTTGCGGAAAAACTGAAGTGTTGAGGATTCCTAAAGTCCACTTTCCTAATTGTCAGAGCTCTTACTCAAATAATTTATTTTATTTCCTCTTTAGTGTTCCTTATATCAATTTAAACATATTTTAACTTTATCCTTAAGGCTATCGTGAAGTATTTTGAGGACATTTTTTATGGTGAACAATGAGGGTAGAGATCACAAGCGCGACTTTAACTCTGGATAACCTACATTAACATCACTTGCTTCTCTTAGAGTGAGGACTCACAGCCTGTATTGTGGCTCATAAAGCCACCCAAGATGATTTTGGTCCCTTTATCCAGAAAACAAAGGATTTATATTTTTCGCAACCCAAGAGTATGGTTACCGACTAAGTAAGCAGCATAGAAATTACCTCCATAATTTTGTTTCAGCACGTGCCACACGTCTTCTTTTCACTAAATTGTCGGTTTTTTATTGATACAATGTCGGCACAAAGCTGCCCGACGAGCCTTTGGTCTTTACCGCCATTTCTTGCTTTCCACCAGCCGGGCGAATCTACCCGTTGAAACTCTATAAAAATAACTTCACCCTTGCTATCCGCATAAATTAGGCATTTTTGTCCTATAAATTGGTAAGCGGTTTGTTCATCCATTGAAATTTTTGTCGGTATCGGAGAACAAAATAAAGGATATATTTCATTCTAAGAAAGGGTCCAAATCATCTTCGATGGTTTGACGAGCCACGGTACGTACCGTGAGTACCCGGCCTTAATCCATGCCCAACGTAAACGCAATTTTGCGCGGGCGGGCGGTGCGTTGCGTCAAAATGTCAGCCGCAAACTATCGAACACATAAAAAGAATTCATTTAGTCCTTACTGGAAAATAAATGTGTGCGATTATAGTGATTTTGTGTTGTTTGTTTATTTCAGTTGCAGTTTATAATTGCCACATTGACGTACCGCGCATATCCCACCTAAACGCGTTTTACGCATTTTGGGCAGTGCTTTGCGTCAATGTAACAGCCGCAAACTAACAAACACATAAAATAATTCATTGTATCTTTGCAGAAAAATAAATTCGTACGACCCCAGTAATTTTAAGTTGTTGCATCGGACAGTTGGTTTGTTTTCACATTCTGTTGAAATTTTTAGTTGTCTCATTGACCTATCGCACCGCCCACACTGCATAAATCAAAGTGACAGCAGCAAACTATCAAACACATAGAAATAATTCCTTGTATCCTTAATGGAAACTAATTAGTCGTGGGATTGTAGCGATTTTGTGTTGTCTCATCGTTCAGTTGGTTTTTTCAGCCTTTAGTTGACGTTTATAATTGTCACGTTGACGTACCGCACCGCACGCACCGCACATAAAGGGTTAACCTTGGACATAGCCTTATACATATTGTTACGAGAATTCATCTGATAGCTGGTGCAATCGGCCATCAACCAATTCGTGGAAGGGACATTATTCCGATACTTCTGGCAATCCGAAATGTTTCGCCTATCAACAGGCCGACCGCTGCCGTTACTGGGAATTCCCTTGAAGTTTCCAGAACACATGAAAGAAGTTTCCCGATGGTTCGTTGACATACCAGACAATTCCAAGAGAAATATATAAATATGGACAGCTGGCGATAGGAGTCATTCAGTTTTCGACGGTCGTATTGTATAGTTAAGATAAATCTAAATAGTTCTTGTGAATATAAATTGCGTTAAAGTAGTGGAAATAAATTAGAGTGAGTTGGACTGTGTTTTTAAATAAATCCAAGAACTGAACCCGAGTGTGAAAATAAAAACACTACAATATGATAAGTACGTAATCGAATACCTCTGATTATCATCCTTAAATTACATGGAAAATAAAAGTATAAATAACTAAAATATCAACTTTCTTTAAATAAAGCGTCTATAGTGTGATGTTCGATGTATAGGATTTCGGAATAAAGAATAGTTCCCCCATTCCTTAACTTGTCATCTGGTTTGCTACAATAGTTGAAGTCTATATTATTGCCACTCTCATTTCAGTCGTCACGTGCTGATATTTAACCTATAACGTCGTTCTATAAAGAGATTCTTCGACGTAAGAACAGTTCTCAAATTGAATTAGTATTTCTGAAATTAGAAAAATGAACGGCAGTTCAAAACTGATTAATCACTTTTTTAACAGATTTAAATAACAAACATTAAATGTTAGTCTAAGAATATCTTTATATATCACTTATAACCATATCAAATATCTTTAGCCTTGTGGAGATTATCAGGAATGCCATAGGTAAACATACAACATAACATAACATATAACAGAACATAAATAAAAATAAATAAATATAATTATTAAATAATATAATAAAATGCAGGTGCCAGTCGATGATTTTCACATGAATGTTTAATTTCTTTATGTATTCTACATAAATCCAAAAACAAATCTAAAATATTCCCCTTAGCTCAGGTCATTTACGAAATTACGTGACAAAATTAATAGTAACACAAAACCGACTTCGACGTGTTCTAATGATAAAACTTGACCAATTGATATAAAATTCAACATTTTTTATTGATGCGTTTTTGTTTTTTAACGAAAATAAAACAGCGAAAAATCGGTAACAATTTAGTTTTTTACCTTTTACATAAAATCCACCGATAAAACCGTGTTTGCTACTCTGGGTAATGTTGAAGAGAAATGAAAAACCTACAAAATGAGCTACTATAGGCTCAACTTCGTTAATTGCTTTCTTAGATAATGAAACCTTTACCCGAAATTCCAAAAAAATAAATAATCGCTTACATATTTTTTTTATTTCATAGCTAAAAGATTCTTATTAACTGAAGCGATAGATCTTCTCATACCAATTCATGTTCAGAAATACTGTAGCCCCAGTAGTTTTTGCATGGAAGACATATTTTTTTGAACGGCCATATTACCTCACCGGATGACCCTATGATTATGAATAAAACAACCGATGGAAAGTAGAAGAGTTGGTCTTGAGACCCCTCAGCTCAGTTTTTTAATTTTAAGGTATAAATACATATAAGTATTGAAAATATTTGGCCATTCCGTAAAAAAATATTTGGACGAGTCCATTCCAAAAATTGCTAAGGGGTGGTACTATATTCTTATAATAAATAATCTTACAGCAAGTTTTAATTTTAAGCAGGCACATTTTTATATTTCTTGCATAATATGGATATATGTAATAAATATAGCAAAATGGAATGCTTACACTCCATTTAGCCCCAGATGATAATGACGGAGCAATCATAATATTACACTTAATGCGAAGGCTATTGCAAGCGATTTCTCCATTTGTAAATGTTTCAATAAAAGATCAACCCATATCTACCTATATATCTAAATAAATTTGGCTAGTCAGTAATTAGTATTTATTAACAAAAAATTAACACGAATCTGATTGGAACAACATAAAAATTGCATTGTTAACTAATTGAAGAATAACATCTTATATCTTCTATTGTTAACTATTATCAATTTGTATCAGCTATTCATTTTTATATAATAATAAAATATGAAATGTACTGAAAGTGTAAACAAAGGAACCTACTATTATTTACTTATGTTTTAAAAAAACAGTGTATAGAGAAGGCAAATTTTCTTTTTTTACTTAAATTTAAAATAAGCATATTAAAAATGATTGCTCCATCTTTATCATCAGTGTCTGTCTAAATGGAGTTTAGGTATTCTAATTCTATTTTGCTAAATTTATTACATAAATCCATAATATGCAAGAAATATAAACATGTGACTCCATAAAATTTAAATTTGTATTAAGATTATTAGTTATAAGGTTATTAAAAAACAGTCTCAGGGATTTAATAATTTTTATTGGCAAGAGATAATTCTATTTTACTCTAAAAAAAGCAAACGAAATAATCCATTTTTAGTGATTACTTAAAGAACTAATTAAGCTTAATAATAGCAAGAATTTTCTTCAACTAAACATCATATTTCGTGATATATTGATATTACTCTCATGTTAAAATCATAATACCTACATCTTCAGTATAAACAATCTGAGTGGAGTCAATGTACCTTCTTGTTTGAGAAGGGAATTTCACGGCTTCTGTTTACTACGTGGTATGATATATTAAGTTCCTGACTGGCAGTATGAGTTCGTCTGTAGAATTATGATTTTCTGGCACTGTAGGCCTATTAGATTTCGGAATATCTAGAATTCCATGAGAAACGAAATCAAATGTTTCATCAAATCCACATTTCTCTCTAGAACTTAAACCACTAACAAGTGGACAGAATACAGTTTTTGTTGAGGTTATGCAATATTTTATTATTGTAGATAGAGTCATTGTGTTTTCAATATCATGTGCTACTTAAAGAAGAAACTTAAGATGGCGCAAGAGGTTTTTTCCAAACGAAGGTTTCTGAGATTAAAGGTACAATTTTACTTTTTCCGATTTTAAAAATTCTTGGTGTTTGCTTTACTCTGTAAAATAGTTAAACAAAGTAAATGATTAGTTTTATTTGCTGTTTCGTAATAATTTATGTAATAAGTACAGATTTTTAGAGTAAAGAGTGTTTTTCTCAAATAAAACTAAATGGGCCGCAGGTTATGGTACACATACATGAAAGAAAATAGTTTGAACGTATTGTCCGGTTGAAAAATTCAGCAAAATATTTTGGTTTCTTCTGTAATATTATTACTAATGGTGAGTAATATCACCTAAAAACTTTAGTTTCTCGCTGGAGCGAGTAATATATTTTGAAAAATATAAGGTAACTGCAGCACGACACAGGGTACAAATAGTTTTAGTTCGTATAATTTAGGTACAGATATTATACAACTAATCAAGCAAAAAACCACCATGGTCTATAAGACTTAGTAACCAACACAAGACAAAATACATGTTAAGTAAATTATTGTCAATTCGGTAAGGTCGCATGGTACTGTTGTACCTTAAAAATAACGTCAGCTACCACAAAATGAACATCTTAACTTTTATTCAGTAATTGAGTAATTATAATTGTTTTGTCGAGAATTTGATTTGTCTTAGTATATAAAATATTTGTGTGTAAATTAATACGCAACATTATGTTACAGAACAGAAAGATAAAAAGTTCTTCATATACTATTTAGAAATAACTACATGTAGAGTAACTTAAAATATATATTTTAACAGAAACACATGTACTTTCTTAAGTAATAAATAAACTCTAAAGTTATTATTTTCAAAACTAATGCAGCACCAAACTACACGTTTTAATCCCATTATGCAAAAATGTATTTTCCATTATATTGTAATGTTTTTATTTTCACGCTCCCTGTTCTTAGATTCCACGGAATACTGGATGAATGCTGATTCCACGAAATATCGGGTGAAGCGTTTCACGAAAACCGCACAATTACAAACTACCTAAATTTTTAATCTCATCTGTTTCATATCTAAATTTGGAGCTTCCCAGGCATTTTAAAGACAACACTAAATAAATGTTACATTGATTTATTTTCAGCTGAACAGTTATTCCTTAAAATATTTTTTCATTCATACCATTTAAACTCTTTATATAAACGACGTGTTTTCCATGGAGTTTTCGAAAAAAAATGTTGACAACCAGGTCTCTAATGAAAATGGAGATGCAGTTTGGGCTGCTATGAGGCGTACCGGAAATTCACAGATTTCGTGGTGAAACTAAGAAAACTCATTGCCAAGAAATTAGGTCATATAAGTAAGTGCTTGAATTACTTTATGTTTTTTTGGGCCCAAAAAAACATAAAAGTAATCCAGAATAAGCCACAAACAACGTTTAGAAGACAATAAGTTCTTGAAATTCATTTAATGTCATTTCTATTCCGAATAGTTCTCGCAAGTCTACCGGAATCACACTAACTATTAAACTTCCTTAAAATCTACGAAAGAATTCCGATAAATTTCACATTGTTGAAACTGAACAACAAGTTCTCCGATGTCTAAACATAAACATTCGGTAATTTCCCATACAAATATACTAAAATCATGTAACTTAAATCTTACACCGTGTATGCTTCTATATATACTCCACCCTGTATACTTATAGCCTATATACTAACATCCTGTATACCACGACAATTCCTTCACTCTATATACGTTTACGTGTTACGATAGCGATGTTTTAAAAATTGAAAACTGATGATTCGTTCAAGTGGACTCGCATACTAAGGGTTCCGTTGCACCTTTGAGACTTGATACAATGTAGGTGAATCTAAGTATATATTTTTCAAATATTCCAATTTCAGACAAGCAGTGGATGAAATAATTTTCTTATATTTACCTTAAACTAACCGTTTAATATTTATAAAAAATATACACTTTTATTTCTCACACAGTGCCTTTTATATTATCTGCTACATGATCCGCTTGATTTTTTTTAATAATTATTTAATTTTTTAATTGAGTAGTTTGGAAGAAAAAGGGGAGAATGGGTCAAATTTTAAATAATGAATTACCAAATAACTGTTGTAATTTGTGTTTTACTTGTTTTAATCGATCGAATTTTGTACATTCGTTTAATAACTTTTCAACAAATTATTTTAAAAATATGAAAAAAATATACTTGTATTCCTCATTCTACCTCTTAATATATTACATGATGAGTTTGAAAAAAAAATCATTTAATTCGGTGATTTGGACCCCAAACCTAATATCACAGTTTTTTCTTTATTTTTCCTGTAAAGTTGATGCGTTTAAAGAAATAACTTCAGGGATTTCTCCTTATTTTCTGGTAAAATTCAGATGAGGCACTATCTCCTTAATTTCTTTATATTTTTGTTAATATCTTTTAAATAATTTATTTTAAGAATAAAAAAAAATATATTTGTATTCGTCATAATAAGCCTTTGATTTGATTTATTACATGATGCGTTAGAAACAATTTTAATTAAGTATTTTCCATATAACTCTGTTATTTGCCCCCCAAAATTAATACTAGGAGTGTCTCCTTATTTTTCCAGTAAAATTCAGTTGGTGCTCTAAATCTCTATTTTTTTAATTTTAGGTATTATAGTCTCGGAGATAAGGAGGGGGAATGGGTACCTACATTTTTAAATATTTTTGTTATTATCTTTCAAACTAATTACTTTTAAAATGTGAAAAAACATATTTGAGTTTCTCAGAATGAGCAGTTTCATTTGATGTATTACATGATGCATTAAAAAAAATTAAATTTTTCATTTAATTCTATAATGTGTCCCTCCAACTGAAAATTATGGGTTTCTCCTTATTTTTTATGTAAACTTCGGGCAACGTTCTATATTCGGTATTTTTTTAAATTTTAGGCCCAGTCGATTCGAGGATAAGGAGGGGAATAATCGATTTTTATTAAATTTTCCCTCCAGTACCCCTAAAATCAAAATTTTGCACTTGCGATATGTACTCTTGATCTAGTCGCAATTTATACACTGATACCAAATTTCAAGCTTTTCGGTCTAGTAGTTCCGGAGAAAATTGCTGTGAAACGAACGACAGAGAAATCACGAGTGACATTAGAAGTGTATATTGTACATAAGGAACCGTGAAAATACCCGCAGCATATAGCCTATTTAACAAACAAAAAAATAATGTAGGTCTTTCAAAATCGATGAAGATAGCATGTAGCATATTCAACAGTGACAAAAAATCTTCTCAACTAAAAACCTTGTAGGTATGCAACGTGAAGTGATTCCACAAACTTTATTTTGAATTTATCAATTCTATCCAGGGTCGCAATCTTATTTTTGTTCTCAGTTTAGAAATGAGACTAATTTTGCATACGGATAACATCCTTACGCTAAATTTCCTTAATTTAGTTTCTGTGAATTTGAGGCGATCTACCAACAGAAAAACTCCATATCAATTCAAATGGCAATATATTGGAATTGTTTTGGTAATGGTGGTTCAAATTTCATTTCAATTTCCAGTTTGAGGCAAGTATACCCAGGACATGTTTTCTAAATATCCTGTTATTCAAAATTTGCATGGGAATTCTTTGTGGGTTCTAATTGTTTTCTGAAGCTTACTTGTGGTGTCTACTAGTTTTTTAATGGTTATCTAACTAATACAAATTCATTAGGAAAAAATATAAGCATTAAGTCTTATTCTCACTTTGTTGTAGGAACTAATGTTGGTCGGTGATTATTTCATTTAGAAAACATGAGAACATCAAAAATCAGTTTTAAATATTATTTGGCGACATTCCTGAATTAAAAGCTACACATACTCGTGCAGGGTTAAACTACTTGGCATTCAGTTCCAGCATCCACGGAAACAGTCTTCATCTCACTGCATGAAAACACTCCGATATTACTAATCATTTTGATGAGTTTTTAGTATTTTTCAAATTCTCATTCATTTTCGGTAAAAAAAATTCGAATATAAAAATCAGTTGATAATATTTTCCCCTTATATGTATAAAAAAGATGTGCTCGTTCTCTATTCTGAAGAAGGGAAGTACATTCTTCATCGCCCACGTTCCTGTCGTCGCAATAAAGGAACGTCACGGTGTGAAAGCAGCTCGGACAACCGTAATGTAATTTGGAATAACTCAGTGTTAGCTGGCAGTGTAAAGGCGGACAACGCCTCCGTAGAGTCAACTACACGTTGTGCACTAGGTCAAGAGCATCATCATTTAGGATGCACTTTCGAGAATCGGATTGTTTCCATGGAAATGCTTAGTGGTTGCTTTTGATCAAAGTGTTATTTGAACGAACATGTGGAGTTTGCTGATTTAAAATGGTGAATGAGACTTTTACGTCTACAACGAAATCGATTGCCATCCCTCAACGTTTTATGCTAATGCATAATTTCCTGGATAGTAAAGACATCGCATTTGTTTTGAATGGAAATGAACTTCTGTTCGCAAACACGTAATTTTTTAGCAGAAATAGCATAAAAATGACACCTATACATTTGCGCTGATACTTTAACAATGTTGTGGTTTAATAAAACCATATAATGGGACATATTAGTATATAAAGTGGTAAAATAAGTTTGTTGGCGGGGTTGTTTGTTTGCAGGGAAACTAGGTAACAGTGAGACATTCTACCTAACGTTAATGCTATAAATGATTCATAAATGGCGCTAAAGATTCGGCAATGTATTTGCTCCGTAGGAAGTCAGGTTTGGGATACCCGAATCGACGCCCGCGTAAGCAGTTGATACCTTTGGCATTATAGGAGGCTAAGGAGGCTGTTTTGGGGCGAACAAATTCATAGGAAAATTTTAAATTTGTTCTAGTTCCTAAAATAAAAACAGAATGGGTAATAAGAATAGCTACGTTGTGAACTGTAAAAATACAGAGCGGAAAAAGTGAATGTATATTTTATAAATTTTCAGCTGCGTAATGGAAAGTAAATCAAAGAAGTAAGTGGATAGCTGCTCTAAAAAGGCAAAAATTAATAGTACCATGACCTTCTTTCAGAATAGCAATAACAATGTACTAAACTGTTTTCTGAAATCAATGAAATATAATTTTAAACGAATAATAAATAATATAAGGAAAATACTTTTGTATTTGTTTAATTATTGGAAACCAAAATTGCTGTTTATTACATATAGTATTTAGTATTAGTAAAATTATGTGTCCGCATATTATCAATATGGCTTCCCAAGTCATATCATTATATACGCAGTGATCATTTTATTGGAGGAAAAAATCGAAGGAGAGTTGAGGCCTACCTACATTCCTACCATATTCTCTCCAACTTATAGATCTCTTCAATTGAATAAATCTTTAGCAGTTTGCAGGTAAATACATATATGTGAAAAATATATGAATTTTAATGACATAAAATAAATTGAGGAAGCGACAGTATCAATAATTCAAATTGAAAGTACCACTGATAAAAAACTCTAATACTGTATTATAAACATAATGATCCTGGATAAAGCAGGATTGCACAGAATTTAACATTGAAATTCCTACTAGTGTTCTCAACCGGGTTTTAACATATTGTCAATGTAAAAAGTTCTTGTTGGTATTACTCCTGGTGGTTTATTTCTTTAGAATCTGAAGTAGCTTGAAGAGGAAAATTAGATTTTCAATGACCTAACATTAGAATTAGGATTACTGGATTTATTAGAAAATGGGGACATTGTTTTGACTGACAAAGGTCATTGATGCAAGTGTTTATGTCACCATTCTTAGAAATGATAACAAAAATTTCAGGGCATGGAATCCAACAAACTTACAATGAAGTAAGAGTTGGGAATCACTAGCAAGAATCATGGAGGGATTGAGAACCCATCAAATATTAAATAAAATCATAGAAAATTTATTTCATTGCGTAGATGGCATTATATGTACACATCTGTTGTGTTTTACGTACAGCCTTCAATAAATAATATAAAATAAGAAAAGTTCAGAAAACGATATATAAAACATGATTCATTGTTGTAGTAAATTGTATATACAGGGTGTAAACGGTTTGAATGCAAAGATTTTGAAGAACAATACTTCAGGCAAAAACAAATCAAAAAGCTTTATAACATTTTCTAAAATAAACTATACTTTTGCCAAAAAGGACACATAAAGTTAGAGTTTATGTAGCCCTTGCTACAGTGAATAATACAATAATTTCGATTTCAAAATGTCGGTAAATATAAATATGTAAATACTCAATAGCTTATACATCTTTAATAGCCACATTAAAAATGAAAATTGATTATTTAAACTCGAAATATGTTTTTATAATTTAGGGTAAGTTTCTCCGAATAGATATGGCAACGTGGCATTTTACTTTAACGACGACTGAGAGTTACGATTGTTTTTTGCGATATCGATTCTTGTAAATAAGAATAGATAAACGGTAAAGTGATTTGAATTATATCTATTTGATGTAGACTTCGTGGTTTGCTTTCCATTTAATATATTTTTTAAATAAATAAAATCGGTTGTGATTAGTGTGTAAGTTCGAAAATTAAGAATAGTGCGACAGTATTTATTTGTGATAAATAATGGCCGATTATACAATTAGGGAAAGACATGACATGCTCTTAATTTATGGGGAAAGCAGACGTAATTGCAGAATAGCAAGAATGTGATACAGGGAAAGGTTTCCAAACAGACGCCTGCCCAATGCTAGGACATTCGTCGCTGTTTCGCAGAGGCTTCTGGAAACAGGTAGTGTAATACCACAAATAAACAATCGCGGACCACAGCGACATAATCGTATCTTACCTGCTGAGGATCAAATACTAGACCTTATCGACATCAACCCATATCGTAGCACACGAAGTATTGGAAGTGAGCTGCAAATTTCTCACACTGTTGTTCATAGAACATTACGGGAACAATTGCTCTATCCATATCACATGCAGCGGGTTCAAGGGCTTTCAATTGATGATTTTCAACCAAGACTCAATTTCTGTCGTTGGTTCTTCAGAAAACATCGACAATTTCCTAATTTTGTGAACAATATTTTAACAACAGATGAAGCAAGTTTTAATAGGAATGGTATAATAAATTTTCATAATACGCATTCGTGGTCTGAGTTAAATCCGCACGAAATACGCCAGTCAGTATTTCAACACCAATTGTCAGGTAACGTGTGGGCTGGAATAGTTGGTGAATACTTGGTTGGGCCATTTATATTGCCTGCACGTTTGACAGGTGAGAATTACCTTTATTTTTTGAACAACACGCTACCAGATTTGTTAGATGAAGTGAAGCTACAAACACGTTCCAATATGTAGTACTTACATGACGGAGCAGCTGCCCACACAAGTCATCTAGTTGTCGACTTCTTAAATAGAACATTTCCCCGTCATTGGATTGGTCGAAACGGACATATACGTTGGCCAGCAAGATCACCTGATCTCAATCCTTTAGATTTCTACTTATGGGGACATATGAAAAGTAAGGTTTACACGACTCCAATTATTGACGAGAATTACCTTAGACAACGCATTTTTGACGCTGCTGATGAAATCCGAAATATTCCAGGAATTTTTTCTCGCATACGTGAAAATTGGATTAAACGGTGTCGTGCTTGTGTCGATAGTAATGGTGGGCATTTTGAACATTTGCTGTGAATAATCCGTTGTTTCAACTCAGTTCTACCATTATAATAAATTCGGTAAGTAGGATAACATATTTACTTGTCTATTATAAATAATATTAATTAAATCAGTAATAATGACTCTTCGAATAATTTAACTGGTAAACAACTACATAATATACAGATCTCTTGAGTTGAATATCATATTTACCCAACTTTGTATAATTGCATAAAAGAAACCGCCAAATACAAATTCTAATTGTAATACCTTGTATTAAAAACGTAAATATTTTCAACAAAATATTTCATACATTTTTATTTAATTCTAAGGTCAATATCATCAGTCAATACAAAAACACAGGTGTTTACTTTTTTTGTCGGCGTAGTCATTCCTTTATTATTCGCGCTAAGAGTGACTCTGCTTCGAACGCGAGTGACGTTGCCGGATTGACAATAATTTACTTAATATGTTTTAGGGATTTTCTTGGTTATTAAGGCCTACTGACCATAGTGGTATAAGAGTTTTTTGTTAAATTTGGTGTATACTACCTCCACCTAAAATATATGCACTCAAACTATTTACACCCTGTATACTTAAGCAAATGATAATTGTAATATTTTCTATATTCATTTTTGAGAATGAGAAAGGATTAATTATATAAGAAATATGCAACAAATTGTTAGATATTTTTAAACCTAACAGTACTATGTTTCATAATATCTTTTCCCTTAATCGACCTTTATATTACAAAAATTATATTACTTTTTAAATATATGGCTAATATAATAACATCATTTTTTAACGTCAGTCTCATCCAAATTCATATTCTTGTTATTTTCGTTAATATTTTTAAATCTACCAGAATTCAATACCGTATATAAATCAGGTAAGTTAGTAATGATGATTTTTTTTCTCATTTTAGAATTTTAGAATTGTTTTCTAATAAACTCCCTTCTAAACTATTATTTGCTTATAACTATACTAATTTTGAATTATGAATAAGGTAATACAACGTGACAATAAGCAGTAATTTGAAAATAATTCATTTTAAATTATTTACAAGAAATTACAAACATTAGGTCTGGCTATGACAAAATTAACTAATAAACAAACCGGTTCACCAATTTGAGAACTGCTTAGAGCCTCCTTTAGTGTAGACGTTCGGGCGTTACAGTCCGGCACACAGGGAATATATAGCATGCCATAAGTAATTTTTAAAGGTTAGTTTAAGCAATTCGAGGAATAGTAAAAAAATTGCTATTGCTTTTTTTTCTTCCACGGACTGTAAAATATATGGTTGAAGAGTATTTGGTGTGATTGAAGTTAATAAATCATATTTGAGGTTAGTATTGTTCTGATGTTTTCTTTTCTCGGTCTCTGGCTAACTGAGCAATTTTCAATTGTTTTATAGACATGTCTCACTCTTACCTAGTTGCAGAAAGATTATAGAATACGTTCACACCCACGTCAAATTTTCCATTTTGATACAAATGTATAAACGGGTCAAATAATGTTACAATACTTAGTTATCAGCCTAGAGAAACTAAGATTGGAACAATCTCCTAGGAAAATATGCGGAGAGCGGTAGAATCGTTCTTAAATAGGCATGACATTAAGTCTGTGGCAAAAAAGGTTAAACTCTTCTGTCATTGTATGTAAGTTATTAAATTGACAAAAATGTACCAGTTGTTAAAATTTCATATACATAACGTAAAAGAAAGTTAAAGTTTGGCAGGGGGTACATCCTTCAACCAACATAAAGTCTCTATATTTTTTGATAATAATTTTTGCAATACAATGAATCGCCAGGAAACATTTGGAGAGAAAACACGCATATACAATTTTGACAAAATTGTAACCGTGACTGATTAAAAGTCAGCAAAGTCCTTAACTGTCAGTGCTGAAAAAAGATTGTGAGTGCTGGTGGAAACCTGCTATGACTTTCCCGCAGGTGCACTTCAGAGAGCACAAGATTTCCGGAGTTCCGCCAAGTATTGCCGACCCTGATTTAGACACTCTCTTCGAGGTGTCATTTCTTTGTACGCAAGACAATATATATTCTATATAAATATAATATATATTGTTTCTGGTTAGGGAACCTTCATCAGTTGCGCTTCCCACAATTGAATGTCCTCTCGAACACTTCTTTATGCATTTGATGCATTTCGTTAAATTTGAAGACGCGAGCTGTAAGACCGATATCTAGGATTTTCGAGAGAATCAGCACACAGAGATTCCGAATCTGGTGCCGTTCCATGTAATTGCTGTTCTCCCTTAACTCCTAGGACAGAATGTCACGATAAAATTTTCAGGTTACTTCACCTGTCAGAGATATTGAATACTCTCTTCGAGGTGTCATTTCTTTGTACGCAAGACAATATATATTCTATATAAATATAATATATATTGTGTCTGGTTAGGGAACCTTCATCAGTTGCGCTTCCCACAATTGAATGTCCTCACGAACACTTCTTTATGCATTTGATGCATTTCGTTAAATTTGAAGACGCGAGCTGTAAGACCGATATCTAGGATTTTCGAGAGAATCAGCACACAGAGATTAGATATCGGTCTTACAGCTCGCGTCTTCAAATTTAACGAAATGCATCAAATGCATAAAGAAGTGTTCGAGAGGACATTCAATTGTGGGAAGCGCAACTGATGAAGGTTCCCTAACCAGAAACAATATATATTATATTTATATAGAATATATATTGTCTTGCGTACAAAGAAATGACACCTCGAAGAGAGTATTCAATATCTCTGACAGGTGAAGTAACCTGAAAATTTTATCGTGACATTCTGTCCTAGGAGTTAAGGGAGAACAGCAATTACATGGAACGGCTCCAGATTCGGAATCTCTGTGTGCTGGTTCTCTCGAAAATCCTAGATATCGGTCTTACAGCTCGCGTATTCAAACCTGATTTAGACCTTGAAACGTTTGGACAATTTGAAATATACAGACTTTCAAGCTTATGTGGTGTTATTCCCAAAAAACTCGAAAAAAATAAAAAGAGATGCCACCACTATCCTTCAGAAAACAACTTGAATAAAATAATTCAGTGAACTGGTTTAAACCTCAAATATTCTACGGTTAGCTTTTGCAACTTTAATATCAATTATTCAAAAAAACTAATTATTTTGTCCTACATGGCTTAAACTATATTTATATTTATCTTGAGTACGTATGTAAATAAATCACTAAGCATATTTTCCTGAATACTAACATAATTATTGAATGATTTATGGAGTATGTTATCGTATTATACAAAAAAATATATTTTCAATATATGTTCATAAAATAAGTATCCTTGACGTGTGCTTGAAAACATAACCTTTTATTTGGATTTTGATTTATGCGAAGAATATAAACCCATTCTCTGAAATGCTTTGAAAGGGCATTATTGAAATGTCCATGAAACAATCCTCGTTTAATTAATTGTCTGCACAGCAAATTAATTTATGTCTGTTTTCCGGGCATTCTAATCCATTTTGGAGTGAATACGTTAAGGTGGATTAACTGTGTCACAGATTTTCGTTTGTTATTCGAGAAAAAAGTTATTTGGCTAAGCACAAATCTGCTCATTTAATTCCGTCAAAAAAGCTTACGAAGATTCTGATCGGCATATGTTCCTATATGTATAAACACATACAATTTTCCAGATATTAGTTTTTATAGACAATATATGGCAAAATTTCTATGGCAGAAATTAGAGGTCAAAATTTAGAATTTGCGTTCAATTTATGTAGATAAGAAACATTTATAGTGTTTCCAGTTTCAATTGAAATTGCATAAAACCACAGTAGGATATTACTTTCGTTGTATGTTATACTTCTATCTGGTAGAGAAATTTTTGTTAAATCAGTGTGTGAACCATCCCTGTTAATATCTGATTCAAAACTTACAAATATTAAATTTTAAAAAACTTCTTCATTAATAGCCATCATCAGTAAAGAAATATACCTACTGGGCTATTCATTAATAGTAAATAGTAAACAGATACAATAGCTTATCAATTATGCACTTTAGTTGAATATACTAGGTCTTTAAGGTGACCTTGTAGGTAAAATCCTGAATTTTCGAACTTTGGCTGCATATTTTAGACTGTTGTGTAATGTAATACTTCCTACTACGTAAGTGGGTTAAGTGGGTTTTAAGTTACTTACGAAAAATGCCACGAACAAGTAATTTAGGTATTAATTTACTTAAACTCACTAGTCGTCACTAGCCGTTACATATTGTCAAATATTTTAATTTACATCTTAGAATTGTGCCGTTTTTATCCATAGTTTTATAACCATTAACAACGGGGTCTGACCTAGACCCCGAAACGTTTGGAATATACAGCAATTTAACTGTGGTGTTATTTCCCAAGAAGAATTTAGACAGCCGTTATAGTTAGATATAGTTATATAATTTACATTCATATTTCATATTAGTGAATATGTGTCTTTCGCCAAAGGTTTGATATCAACATAACATATTGAATATATAATTTAAAAAAAGATGAATTGTCAGACAACTATTTACTGTAGAAACACATTTTCAGCTATATAGGACTTTCTGGATACTGCAGCACTACAAATTATCCTCGCCGACCTTAACGCGTATGTATAAAGAAACATTAAACGAAAAGGGGGAAGTCTATAGAAATTTACCTTGAAACGAGCTTAGATCAACCCTACAGCATAAAATCACATGGTCATTACTCTATAATTAACTAAATCATAACGAATAGAGAAATTCCCAGAAATATACTAAACGTAAGTACTCGATCCTCAGCTGATCATTCACTCGTATTAGGTGAAATAATTGTAAACTAGCAAGCCAAACAAACAAGAACGTTGAAGAGACTAAACATTGAAAGCACCGAAGACGAAGGAACTAAAAATCTGTATCCCAACGAACTAACAGATAAGTATAACAGATACATATTAGAAACAGCAACAAATGTAGAAGAATGTTGGAAAATCATTAAAAAATATTCAAAAAGCACTAACAGAGGCCCTAAGTAAAGTAAAATAAACACAGAAAATCGAAAATACAAAATATAGTAAGAAAGGGTAAAAACAGCAGAAAATGCGTTTTTAACCTACATAAAGAATAAATATAGATAAAAAATAGTGTTTTATTGCACAAAAGCACAAAAACTATTAACAGAAAAGTTTTAAATTAGTAGTAAAATTTGATTTGGAAAGAAAAAACAACTTCACAGAAAACCAAGAATTAAAACTAAAATGATGCTCTAAAGACGTGAACTCAGAAAAGAATATGTGAGAATAAGAAATTCACCAAAGATATGTAGTATGACCTTTATGGGCCCCAAAAGAAGGTATGGATCGTAATATGGAGACAGAAAAGTTATGAATATTTTCATACGAATAAACGACATCACTGAGAGACAATGAATTGAACACACAATTATATGGAGGGGAAGATGAGAAAACTAACCATGGGAAGAAACGGCGACTGAGTACAAATATCAGAACTAAGCACCATAATAAAAAGTTAATGAACAGCAAGGCACCGGGCGCAGACGGAATGAACTTATAAAATACGAAGGAAGAAGTTTATGCGTATGGCTTCGAAAACTATTTAACAACATAAATGAATGACCGAAAGTACTAGAAGAATGGAAGGAAAGTATCTTAATAACGATACTTAAAAAGGAGACAAAAAGCCAGAAAATTACCGGGTCATCAGCTTAATAAATAGTACACATGAAGATATATCTAAAGAACAACAGGGCTCCAGATAAAAGTGCGCTACCAAAGACGCTACGTTTATTATACGACAAATAGTGAGAAAAATGTGTATACAACAAATCACATATATGTATTTCGTAGACCTGAAAGCTGCCATCGACATAGTACAATGAAATGACAACATAAAAGCTATTACAAGTATGACAAGTAGAACATAATTTAATAAGATTGATTAATATTATAATCCCAAAAAAGTAAGACTGATAATAGGATGAACACAGTATATAAACCTAAAAGAAGGAATACGGCAGAACTGAGTGTCTCAGCCCGATATTGTTCAACATGATAATGAACCAAATAATCCACTACGAATACCTAACCAAGAAGAGGAGTACAATCTGCAGCTGGGAAAAAGAAGATGTAAATTGGAAAAGAGAGGTAATCTTCAACAGGTAATGAAAGTTAATTACTTAGGAGTTGAGATCACCATTGTACCAAATTTTATAACAGAGATAATCAGACAAACAAAAGCGATAAAAGTCAGGAGTTGGCTAAGAGGAACCACATGGAAGAATTAATAAAGACAAAAAAAAATAAAGTGAGGATATACAAGAAATAAGCTAGATCTATTTTAAGATACTTAGCCATATAAATATAATAGTAAGGGCGATAAAGTGCCTATGATTGAGAAAATAACAGCATATGAGAACAATGTGACATTTCAGAACGTCAACAAATTGTTAAAGACAAGAAAAAAGAATTGAAATGAGCACATGGATAAGATGAGACAGGACCGAGTAGCAAATATCAACAAAAAAAGCAAGCCTTATAGCAGTAAACCAATTGAAAAATCACCAAAAAATGGGACAGGAACCTACTGTCAAAAATCACACAAGCTGAAGAAGAGGTAGACGGACAGAAAACAGTTCCTGGTTACGCGAAAGAGAAGACATTTCTACCCATAACAAACTTAATTGAAGTATCTATAACAAATATTCCATTCAAACCTAGCGCCAAATATTTGAAAAATCCTACATGGAAAGAATATATTTTTAAAAGCACAAGTAGAACTAGGAGAATCAATTTAGGAACATGTATGTTATTTTATAACGTACATGTTAGACCCGTTATTAAATAAGCCTCCACTTTTTTGTGATTCAGTCACTAAAACTAGGCTTATTAAACTAGGTAACCTTATATACAAAGCTTTCCAAATCCCTTTTGGTAGAGCGTAATGCGGAACCGTTAATTATTTAAGTATCCTGCTTTATTAGTATCTATTGAAAAACCATTCAACTTACTTGTCTTCTAAACGTTGTTTGTGGCATATTCTTGGTTACTTTTATGTTTTTTTGGGCAATAACACCACAATAAAAAGCATTCAACTTACGTTCTGCCCCAAAAGAATAACGGTAGCAAGGCTCCAGAATTTTAAAAGCAAAGATGTAATATAATTGTGAATAGTCACAATACAATTATAAAATGTCAGTATATTTAAAAAGACAGACGTTTCAGGTTCATTCTTAATGGCAATTATAACACACTTCGTTACAAGAATTTAAAAGAGTTCTTTGCAAATCATTCCATCTTATAACAACAATCAACAACAACAACTAATTGTAACTACGAGCACTAAATAAAATGCCGAAGATAACTCTTTGGATGTATATATCAGATAAGGGTAAATTATAGTTGCGTCACCTCATAATTATCAAAGAATTTAAATTTTACATTTTCTTATAATTGCCATTGACACAAACTTTGATACTGAAATATCTTTAACTTATGAGTTACTTTTCTTTATATGTGATATGATAATGTCAGAGATTCATAAATGTATAAAAAAAGATACCACAGATATCATTCATAAGATAACTAAAAAGCAAATATTGGATTTACAAAAAAATTACCTCTTTTGACTTGAAGTATTATCCATATAACCACATCAGCTGTAATAATACCACAATACCTTTAATAGCTGAAAATGCAACACTAACTGAAAATCTTGAGCAATTATTATTTATAATCTCGTGAAAACCGCATCCTTTTTTATTTCACTACAATATTTTTTGCCAGTCCAAGGGCAAACATTTTTATTAATAGTGTTAATTACTAATTAGTTGTGCATTTTACAGGAAACATGGTTTCCGAAAAAATGTTGTAGTCCGCGCCAGCATTGATATTTTGGTTTCTTTAACTCCAACAAGCAATTTTATCTGCAGTCCCAAAGAATGTGCTAATCATAAGTACATCCGATAAATGCCTAGAAATTATAACGAGAAATTTATTTTATTAGAAGAAATAAATTTCGTCACCTAAAGTTCGAAATAATAATATAAATAGTCTGTCCTTAATTTAACATAAGGTAAGTCAAATTTTAGAAGAGTTACTGGAATCTAAGTATAAGTAATGATTGTCTTTCATTAATTCATTAATTTTGTCATAAATACGAGTATAATAATAATAGTTAGTTATTATCATACAGTTTTCGTTATTATGCACAGATATAGATTTAGATCAAAATATCAGCAGATCGTTTCTAGAGTTAGCAGTGAATTTATAACATTTAATTGAGAACAGAGACTTGAAGATTTTAAACGGTCTAGAAAAATTAAGTCATATAACAGTTACTTCAGAAAAAGAACAAGAAGTAATTCTCAAGGCCAGTAATGCAACCTTATTACCGACTTCAAAAGAAGCAGGTACTAGACTGGACATGTATTTATTTTACATATACTTAGGTTTTTCTTCAACAGGCTTTAACGATTTGAATAGTTTAAACACTATCATATAAAGTTGTTTTCTGAATGATACTTGTGGCATATTTTTCAATGTCTAAGTGCTTCTTGGGAAATAACACCACAGTTTAAAGAAAATTGCTGTATATTCCAAACGTTTCGGGGTCTAGATCAGACCCTGTTGTCATGGGTTAAGAAACTACGGATTAAAAAGGCACAATTCTAAGATGTAAATTAAAATATTTGACAATGTGTATTATTTGATTTTTGACGTAACTAAGAGAATTTTATTTGTAATATACAGGGTAGCACAGATATTTCTAAAGATCATATAATCATAAAGTTTCTTTCAAATTGGAAGAATTTGAAAGGGAGATCTTCAAAATTTTATGTGGCGCTTCTAGGTGCGACTTTGTTATAAGATAGTGCATTCGCCAAAAATGCGACCAAAGAACTTTGTTGATTCAGTGATCCCATTAAAATCATAAGGGAAAACCTAGGAAAAACCTTATGAACTATCCCGATATTGGGTTGTTCACAAGGACATGACCATTAGCAATTTCTTCCTTAATCATCGGCAATTCAAGAGTATCGAATAAGAGCATATATTGAACTAGAAAAACCTATGCATACAAAAAATAACCTTTCGAAAAATGAATTACATTCAATTAAAGTTTTAAAAAATGACAGCACTATTAAGATTTTACCTGCAGATAAAGGCAATGCTACGGTTATTTCAAATAAAATTAACTACGAATCCAAAATTCAAAACATAATAAACCAAAAAAAGATCCAACAACTTCTATAGAAAACAATATATACCGCTTACTTTACAATCACAAACATGAATTTACAGAACAACAACGTAAACATCTTACTCCACACTATTCTAAACCGCCCCATTTATACGGGTTACCTAATATTCATAAACCCAACATTCCATTAAGACCAATTGTCAGCTCCATAAATTCTCTATACAGTGAGCTCTCAAAATTCCTTTTAACAATTATTTCACCATTTACTGGTAAGTCTAATTCTCAATTTAAAAACAGCGCACATTTCTTAGAAAAATTATGACATATACAATACAAAAATACTTTCACACCAGCAAGTTTTGACATTGTGAATCTATACAATAATGTTCCTGTCATCAAAACACTTCCCATAGTAAAAGAACGATTAGAACAAAATTCTTCTAAATCAACGTACTCAATTGTCCATTAATACAATAATGGAACTACAAAACATATTTTCAACTTAATGATGACTTCTACCAACAAGATTTTGGCATGGCAATGGGTTCCTGTTTGTCTCCCGCTTTAAGCAACATTTTTATGGAAAAATTTGAACAAACAATTTTCTCAAAACAGGTTAAACCTTTGGTTTGGTGGCGTTATGTTGATAACATATTCGTTATTTGGGAACATAATCTTGATGATTTACATGCATTACATAACGACATAAACAACACAGAACCAACTATTCAGTTTACACTACAGCTTGAACAGAATAACAAATTACCATTCTTAGACATTTTAATAACCAAAACACAATCGACATTTGAAACAGAAGTTTACAGAAAACCAACTCATACTAACAGGTATCTCAACTTTAACTCTAAGCATCCAAGTACAGTAAAAAGAGGTATCATTAAATCTCTATATGACAGAGCAAAAACCAACAATAAATTCAATGAAGAAAAAACGTTTATAAAAAATGTACTTTCTGCCAATCATTACCCAAATAAATTTATTAATAACGATTTAAACAAAATTGAATACCAAACAATCCCTAACAACCAACATCAAACTTCACCAAGCAACACTGACTCTCAAAATAATCACATTAATACAATAACTATACTATACATATAGGGTCTATCAGAAAGACTAAAAAGAGTGGGAAACAGATATAATATCATAACATCATTTAAAACAAGAAATACACTAAAATAAATTATATCAAAAACCAAACCAAATAACACAACCCAAAATACAAAAAATTGCATTTAAAAAATCCCGTGTGAATGTAATAAATTCTATATTGGAGAAACCTCTAGACCTCTGAATGTTCGAATAAACGAACACAAAAATTACCTAAAAAAAACGACAATTTGAAAAATCCAAAATTTGTGAACATGCTTGGAACCTTGGTCATCAAATACAGTTTCAAAATTCAGTTATATTACACAAAGAAGAACACAACACCAAAAGAAAACTAAAAGAGTCTGCTTTAATTTTGTTAAATGAAAACGATTGTATCGCTACTACCTCCGTAGAATTTAGTCGTTCCTGGTTGCCGATGATTAAGGAAGAAATTGCTAATGGTCATTGTGAACGTTTTTCCTAGGTTTTCCCTTATGATGTTAATGGGATCACTGAATCAACAAAGTCGCACCTAGGAGGGCCACATAAAATTCTGAAGATCTCTCTTTCAAATTCTTCCAATTTGAAAGGAACTTTATGATTATATGATCTTCAGAAATTTCTGTGCTATCCTGTATATTACAAATAAAATTCTCTTAGTTACGTCAAAAATCAATTATACACATTGTCAAATATTTAAATTTACATCTTAGAATTGTGCCTTTTAATCCGTAGTTTCTTAACCGTTGAAAACGGGGTCTGACCTAGACCCCGAAACGTTTGGAATATACAGCAAATTTCTTTAAACTGTGGTGTTATTTCCTAAGAAGCACTTAGACACTATCATACTCGTATAAAGTTATACCCCCAAGTAGTCCCGTATATTTATCGATATAAATTTACGGTTTTGCAGAAAGTCGCCAAAAACCAATAAATTAAGTATCAATGAACTATTACATAACCTTCCTTTATGAATAACCATATATAAACGTTGTTATAGGCAGGAGATATGCCTGAAATGATATACAAAGAGTATTTGTAAAAGTTAGCTAGAAAATAATTACTGTTAACTAGGTTTTTTTGTCTAATAAAACGTTCAAACCATTCTATAGTATCTTATATCCGGCAATAATAAACTTGTTCTTCCATTTACCATCATCGACAAACTAACTGTGATCTGTAAATGTCCTTTTCGCAAGGGTAAAGCAAGTTGGTTTCCAAAAGTAGTGACCCTACATTTTTTATCACTTGTTATACTGTATTCAATGTATGTATTCATAGTATAGCTGCGTTTTTGTGCACTATTATAGAATCTGGAACCCACTGAATTATTTTTGAAAAAGAATTAATCCCACTTCAAAATGGAACAAAAATGTTGTTAATGTTATAATTAACCAAACAAAATATTATACATAAGCACTTCTAGAAGTTGGTAATAAAGTAATAAAGGCATAGTCAAAGTTAGATAAAATACAAACTAATAAATACAAACAAAACCACTTATTATGTTCATATTAGGTACGTAACAACTTAGCATATTTTTGAAGTTGGTGCCAGACTAACTTAAAATCTTATTTTATTTACTTATTTGCTACTTTATAAAATTTGTTTTTTGAAAAAAAAAATCAACAGAATTTATATATAAATAAAATATTGCAATAATAATTATTCAAACATATCATTACAGTTTAAGAATTTCTATAGATATCTATGTACAGATTAATTACAAATAATAAAAACACAACCAAAGCCAAAACAACAAAGCTCCTCATTATGTACATATTAGCTATAAGGTTTTGCTAAAATCTGCAAGATTTTTGAATGAATTTTAACAATTAATGACAATTTTCTTCAGAATGTCTCTTTTCTTTACATTGAAGGCCCTTCTCTACAGCACCCCGATCTAAAACCTCATGTTTTCCAAAACGTGTTCATTTTATCGACTTAGGGATAGGGTATGTTTTTTATAAGGCCACTAGGAATTAATTTTTTAACTCAACAGGTTGCCCCTGTAAAAATTGCGGTTATTATTAAATATCGGTCACATGGCGCTCAGGGAGTGAGTCATCTATACTCTCAAACACAGTCCATGGTTATACGTAATCATCCACTAAAATGTTGTAGTGATCCAATTAATTGTTTGGAAATTACAATTAAATAAATAAAATTAAAAAATAATTGAATTTTAAATATATTAAACAAAAAGTTTTATTATGTGTTTGAACTTGGTGCAAAGTCTAACAAATGCATATATTTTGCACAAGAATATAAACAGGTTAAAAAAAATTAATTAAGCAGAATTAGAAATGTTTATAATTATGCCATTATATTACTAACAAATTAAAAATGAATTAAAAAACAAAAACCTACTTAAAAAAGTTTTTAACCAACTCGTATAACTATAATTCCGCTACACTCTATATTTCAACCATCCTGCATATACAACTACCTATACTACTCTATAAAATTTTTTGTTTCTAAATTTTATATCCACCTTCTGCAACTATTCTATTCCCCCTATATTTCAACCATTTACATGCAACAACTTATGGACTACCCAATAAATCTTTTTTTTTCTATTTCTTTTAACCACCCTGTATAATTACAATTCCTCTCCACCCTATATTACAACCCTCCTATACATGCAACTGCTTATTGGCTACCAAATATTGCATTTTTGTTCTAACATTTTTTAAATCAAGCTGCATAACCTTTATAATTATTTTTTGTACCTTTTTTCTAAACACTATTTATAACTATAATTTCTATCCACTCCTCTGTATATGTAACTGCTTATGGGCCACCCAATAAATTATTATTATTATTATTGGCTACGCACATGATAACCACACATAGAACTCACCTTTGTGTGCCTAAAATTAACAAGCAAACTCTTACCCATACAAAAATCGCCTAACATGCCACCTTTTTCTTTAGAAAAATGGTTAATTAAATTTATTTGATAACCAGTTTCGATACTGCTAAAAGTAATAGTAACTACTTCATTATTAAGGAAACTTCGTATAAAATTATTGATAAATAATGACATGTGACAGATTGTTTATAAAATACAACGTATTTTTCTAAATATAATTCCATATAATTCCAACTTAAGTGCACACTATACAGTTAAGACGAGTGGGTTAGAACAAATTCATTTAAAATTCAAGTGTTGTTTTCTTGGAAAAACGCTCGGTCTCGTCCGTTTTTTTTGGGCTGCGGTTTTTGTGATGATAAACTCATTTATACAGTGTGGGTCTGAAATAAATTGGGACCACTAACTTCATTTTTTCAACTAGAAATATTTGTTTTTTATTTTATTTTTGAATTCTGGATTGAATTCTAAATATTTTTCATGACAATGTCCTATACCGAAAATTTACTTCAAATAAGTAGTTGTCAAGTGCAGTTGCAAATATTCAAAGTATGGCGCGTTTAATTGAAAAGCAGCGAATAGAAATTTTGACTATGGCAGGATATGGTGACAGAACTCGAACACAAGCTAAAGTTTGCGAATTGTTTAATATGAAGTACCCAGAGCGGCCTGTTACACGATCGGTAGAAATAGAAAAAAAAATTCTAGAATTCAGCCACGTAAGAGACAATTACAAAACAAAACATCTTCCAGAAGGTACACAATTAAATTTGCTCGATTTACAAGAAAATCCTCACAAACCCACTAGACAAATAGCCGCAGTCAATAAGTAAATCTTCTGTTCTAAAATGCTTGCATAGAAATAAATTGCACCCATACAAAGTTCATTTAGTTCAGGAACTTACTGAAGATGATTTGGACCGAAGAGTAGAATTTTGCTCAATAATGCCAAGTCGCACTTTTCAAGTAGGATAGTTTTTTCCGACAAGGCAACATTTTGTTTAAATGGTTTAGTAAACAGGCAAAATTTTCGAATATATAATTATAAAACCCACATTGGATTATGGATAGTCATACACAGTTTTCCAAGAAAGTTAACGTATTTGCCGGAATTGTGGGTACTTCAATTATGGGTCCTTTTTATTGAGGTAACACTTAACTCGGAAAGGTATTTAGACCTATTACAAAATGACGTGATACCCTGTTTAACAGAACTTTACTCGAATGGTTAAAACTCCATTATACTGGCAAATTCGGTATGGTTTCAACAGGATGGAGCGCCCCTGCACTATTCGCGAACAGTGCGATCTTGACAATATTTTCCCAAATAGATGGATCGGAAGGAGAGGTAATATCGAATGACCAGCTAGGTCTCCAGATCTAAGCCCGTTAGATTTTTATCTTTGGGGTTACGTGAAATCTAAAATCTACTTCAATAAGCCGGCAAATATCGAAGAAGTAAAGAATAGAATTAGGGCCGAAATGCAACGGATCCTGCCACAAACGCTAAATGAAGTATTACGAGAATTTGAAAACCGTTGTAGGTATGGTCAGGGAGTTAATGGTCAACAATTTGAACATTGAATTTGATATGTTGATGTTTTTTCTTCAATTTTGAAATAATTGTATTTTTTTAATAACTTAATTTTCGGTATAGGACATTGTACGTGAAAAATACGTAGAATTCAATGCAGAATTATAAAATAATATAAAAAACACATGTTTCCATTTGAAACAATGAAGTTGATGGTCGAAATTTATTTCTGGCCCACCCTGTATAGATGAGTTTATCATCACAAAAACCTCAGCCAAAAAAAAGACGGGTTCGAGCGTTTTTCCAAAATACCAACACCTGAATTTTAAATGAATTTGTTCCAACCCATGCGTCCTCATTGTAAATGCAAACAATTTGAGAACACTCGCCTTGTGACCGGTTAGCTAACATATGGTTTAAGTTAATTCCAATCTATTTCAATTAATTTCATCCTAGGTTGCGAATAACGCTACATATTTACATCATCTAATACTGACGTAGAACTCCCGGCCCGTATGAAAAAAAATTGTATCATGTCATAACATTAATTTCACTGCATATACTCGCTTTTGAATTTATTGAATCAAGTTCCTGGACCTTGTATCTCCAAACGAGGCAACCTAATATTACAGTCTTCTAAACTCCAATATTGTAAACAGTTGTAACGTTTGTTTCATCCTTAGCACGTTCTGAGTAGATGTTAATGCTCTCGAGGGTCTGAGCTATTTTTAACGGATTTCATTTAATTTCCTACCTTCACGCTATTGTATTCCATCTTTAACACCTGTCATAAATTCGGTGACACTTGCCTGTATATTACAGTCTTGAAAATAATTATGTCATTAACCCTATCCGTACGAAGTTAATGCACTAAACCTGACCCCTTTTATATGAGAATCCTGTGATTTATTGTCGCTTATGATAAATAATCTTTTGAATTCTTTCCTCTTTATATCCCTATGTTCATGATGGAGATATGTTATTTGACAACTTCGGAAACTTTTGATGCTGTGACTCTCCGTCATCCTTCCCTCAGTGACCCGAAATATTGGAACGCTACATGACAAATCGTCCCCAGCGTGACGTGTAGTGTTTCCCGATGGAGAGATGCAACATCCTGCGTGATACGCCGAGTGGGAGACCGAAATGTTTTGGAGAAGTTAGAGAAATGGGTGAGAACTGAAAGAAAGATGATTAATGGTGAAAACGACGTCACTTATCTAGAGGACGGTGTAGTTTTTATAGTGGGTTATATCAAATAGGAAACCATAAGTGAAATAAATTTTAAAGATGAGTATAGTTTTTCATTTGATATACGAAGTCTTAAGCTTCACGCCATAAATGAGGACTTGTTGATATTAGTATAAGTTAGTTTATACTTAGCTAGATACTTTGTACCTGTAAAACTAGCAGATAGAAAACATAATATCATAAGAAATCAAATAGCATTCGTACGAGTAAAATGCGACCTAAAAAAATTTTCAAAATAGTTAAAATCTATGATGGACAGACATAAAGATTGGCAACGGTTCATTACTAATGGACTTTAGATTCCAATGTTCTAAAAACACCAAAAATCTAAAGAAAAACAACCATATAGAAATTATAAAAATTAGAAACGGCTGAAGTAAAACACAGAGTTAATCTAGACGAAAGATGAACTAATAGAGATCAGACCAATACAGAAACGACCATCAAAACAATTAAAATTGAAACATAAGACTAGACTTAAAATGAAAAACAACAAGATTACGCCAGCAATCCTGAGACAGATGGATGCCAGAATACAAGACAAGTACTAAGTACAAACTACATAAAATAATGTAAAGTTAATACAGGGAGGCTAAAGAAAAATAGTTAGCAGAGAAATGCAAACAAATTGATCAACTATAGACGAAACATGATACATTAGGTCTACAAAAAATTTCAGTAGATATAGAAAACGATATAGTGGTAGGTATTATGGAAATCCCCGGTGTCCTAATGGGAAAGTCCTCCAGCTCACGCAACTATATAAAAATTCAATATAGTCCTTCAGTTCTTCTCACAAATCTTAAGCTCTTCAACTTCCTTTGTTCTCATGACCTTAAGTTCTTCATTTCTACAGCTTTTCACGTTCCTCTGCAATCTTTCAGTTCTTCAAGGAGGCTACACCATGAAAAATTGGTTGAGTATAGCTGCATATGATGATGATTATGGAAAGACTACAAACGTGAACAAATTATATATACGATCTCTTCAATGATGACAGACCCGATTCACCGCCACATTTAAATAACATCGAAGAAAAAGGTCCAGAAATACCAAAATAGGACGTTATCCACATTATAAAACTACAGAAAACTGATAAAATCTGATAGATCAAGTAAAATATCATCCGATTGGTTAAAGTCTACTACTTACTGGGAAACACTTTGCGCATCAGCAGTGAATATATTTCTTATTCTCATTTTTAAATTCAAAAGACCAAATGTAAGCAAACATTAAAATTGCAATTAGTGTTCAGATTAAGTATAATAATTTGAAATTCGGTGTACATTTTTTTATTGTTGCCAAACTGAATAATGACATTAAGAACAGTCAAACGACTGAATTCCTTATTAAGTTACCTTTTTGGTGATGTGTCCATAGAAGTAATACATACAGCTAGAACTTGTAAAGTATGGGCGTCTGTATAAGTAGAATCATAACGCTGGATGAGAGATAATGGAAACTGTGTCTCCCTCTAGACCTGTAAGCAACAACTAGACATCACTTGACTGATGAAAACACGCACCAACCAGAAGCGAGCTTAGACAGAGTTGGAAACGCCCACTTGGCTTTGTTCTTTCGTTTCGTTTTACGTTACTTTTTTTAGGGGACTGACGTACTCTATATTTAAGTAATAACCCTTAGTCTTTCCCTATTTAAATTGTATTCGTGAAGATGACTGATGAACGGGGAAGAGCGAATGATAGTTGAGGACCAGAAGTAAATATGTCCTATTGGATTGGCATTTGTTACAAACAAAATGTGTAGTGAAGATAGTCAATCTATTTCGTTTTCGGTGGCATACCCTATATAAAAATCCACCAAGGCTTACACATCTTTGTGTAAGTCTCTGAATATTTTATACATATGTCGACCCACTTTGTGCTGGAACATTTATAAAATCCTCGCACCTGTCGAAGGTTTTTTTCAGAGAGCATTATTCCACAAATATCGACAAAGAGCCGAAAAATATTAACTGAAAGCGAAACGCAAACTAATCTATCAGGCATTTTTCTTCATTCAAACATCTTGATGTCACAATAAATCGCAGATAGTGGACGTCTCACTCCTTCTCCAGACTGCGTGTGGCGTTCACGATTTTGGGAGAAGAAATATGTGGAAAAAATTTATTTTTGCTTGAGTTAGTGTCATAATGTTGAGCGTAAAAATTATTACCCTGTTTACAAGAGCTGTGTGGTAAAGATGAAATGGTTACGAAATTAGTTTTTGTTACAGAAAGTTTTTGAAAGATAGCGTGCAAAGATTTATGAAAGCAATTTGCGAGAATAAATAGAAAAAAAAAAATTTTTGCGTAGTGATAATAAAATTCGTCTTCTGTTGTCCACAATTCGACATAGTATTTCCCGTGGTGTTGATTTGTTTACCGATTCAAAAAAGTAAATTGGTAATTAGGAGAACAGTTCATAGCTCTATTGGTAAACGATATGTGGCGTGGTAGTCGAGTTATTAACAAGTAATTTCGAAATGATTGTTGACGCGATCATTCATTATTTTGACTGCTCATTGCAGTTTTCTCTCCTCACTCCTTTTCTCTAACATATAAGTAGTTGACAGTTGTAATGGGATAACGTGGAGCCGGGGCAAGTTCGAAATATTCTCAGGATTACTGGTTGACTCTTACATCAAGTTGTCCTCACTTTCTCACAGAAGGACTGAGAGAAATAAATTTCTACAATATGCTCAAAAAAGGGCTGCTATATAGCAGGGAGTTTTGAGTTTAAATATTCAATTTTAAAGAATTAACTTTTTTCCTAACTAGATGTTTTTATTAGTTTACCGATTTGATTTGACTGTAGAAGGAATAATTGTATTATATCAGTCAAATTCATTATTTGGCATATCTAGAATAACATTGACAATAGACTCGAGGGTTTTGGAGCAAAAAGATCGTTGAATAGCAGATAGTAGTTTAGGGTACTGAATTACTGTTTATTTTTTTAGTTGTAACTAATGACATCAACAGTACAAATGTAGCAATCACTGAAATGTTTTTTACTCCTCTCATATTATAGAAATACCAAACCTCGTATGTTTTGTCCCACAAATAAAACAAAACTCCTGGGAAATATGTTTACAACCACAGCTGCCTATTATACAATTATTAATACATGTTACATTGACATCATCAGAGAAAACAACGGTGATATGACTGTCTATGTTATTGTTGGACTCCCAGAAACATTTGAAAAAGGCGTAATTTAACAAGTTTCTTATCAAAGGGAGGGAGGGGCTTCTCAGGATCACGTCCTATTGTTGTATCTTCGTTTTTGTTGAAGACAATGCTGTAAAACCCTTCACGAGAGTGCAGATTCATACACTACCCTGGGCCACCAAGTAAATGAATGTTAGGTTCATTTAACAGCTTCCAAGAACACACATCTCTGAGGAATCGATACTTTTGTATAACAGTTTGTACTGGTATACCTAATGTTCTACTTGCGACACCAACTCTGCTTTCTGCAGCCCACATCCACATTATATAAAAAACCTCCTTTATTTGCATGTGCATATTTTCGAAATAGCTGCCACTTAAAATGCTTTTTTGAGTTTTACATTTCCGGCATACAAATGAGTGGTTCAAGAGTTTTCCTACTCTTCTCCACAACACCATGTACCTTCTGCAGGTCTTTATACTGCAACGAATGTTACTTTTTAACAAATTCGCATTTTGCAAAGCCTCTATAATCTGCGGGTCGTCTTTTCTAAACAACTCAAATATGTCCTCAAGGTTATTTACTTCCATTGTAAATACTTGGGAAAAACACTATTAAACACTCAACGAAACAAACACCTTATTACTTCGACCTGAAGAACACAATAAATAAGCATAATGGCGATATAAACATAAACATACAATACGCGGAGCGATTTATGACATCGTCAAATAGATCCACATTTAACCAATCACGTCGCAAATTAATACAAATCTGTAACACGGGAATGAAATATTCGCGCGGGGCGATCTGGTACAACACCGATAACGCGGAGCGATCTATCCGCGACGATATATAGATCCACTCTTATTAATATTTATTTCTTATTCAATATGTATTTTCCACCTTTATTTTAGTCACAATATGCTTGTTATACACCCTATTATCATTATCTGTTTCAATAACCTTTCATTAGCAGACCCCTCTCCCTTCCCCTCGATCTTACGCTTTTTCGATCAGCATCACGTGACCCTGACGCGAGTTTGGAAATTTTTACCCATACAAAAAAAAGTGCTCAGCGCCGCTAAAGAAGTTTTCACTTCAAAAATATTAAGCCCTTATTGCTTTTTCATAGAAGTAATGAATTATTGCATTTTTTGCAATAAAAATGTCGATTGTATTCCATAGATATTGCTATTACCTAGAATTTTTGCATTCACATATTTCCATTATAACTTATTTTTAAGATTTTAGTAATTTTTACTTAAATTACAAAAAAAAACTGAACATTTTTAAATATTTTCGATTTTTCCATTTACATCGCTTTACCACGCAAGAAAAAAAAACAAAAAATGTATAGATTTTCTTGTTATGGAATACATTTAATTGTACTAGTGAGGCTATAAGCAGAACGATACTATTTTTTACTTCTTTTTTTTCTCCAACAACGTCGTATAAAATTCAACACATTCCCATGTATTTGATGATGACCCACAACAACCGAAACATAGTAGTGAAAATTTGATGACGCCCTATTGTCTAAAAGTATGTGTAAAAAAATTTCCCTGTACCATTTTTTTAAATTCTTTGAAATAAAAGTAGTAGAGACAAAAAACAAAAAAATACATTTTTTGTGTTCTTTGTATAACTTGAGAACGGCAAGAGTTTTTTGTTTAAGCGGTCCAATGAGCTCTAAAATATGCAACTTTGTATCCATTTAATCGTGTTTGTATCTCTTACCGTTTGTTAGATAGCAATGTCCCTTCATATGTGAGACACCCTGTATATCTAGTAACATGTAACATATGTAACATGTTTTGATATAGCAAACTAAATAAATAAATAAAGTAAAATATAGTCTAGAGGCCGCCTCGATATAAATGAACGGTGAGAGAACTCTGCCTAAGCTCACCTCTGATTGGTACTTGTTTGCGTCAGTCAACTGACGTCTCTTAAAGTATATATTTCTGGAGATAGCCTACAATGCACAAAAATCATGACAATAGAAGAAAGATAGGGCAATAAAAAGAGCATCATCTTAAATTACATTGTGGGTGGAAGCAGCCAATGAACTACATACTGGCGGTAACTCATTGGAAGCAGTTTCCAGTCGAGTGAAATAGTTTCTTGCTCTCTCTCTATGCCCTCTCGTTCTAGTCTCGTCACGATATATTTGCAGGGTATCTCCAAACTTATAAGCTCGTGTTATTGCTTACAGCTCAATTCAGAGACAGATACGTTCACTAGGTTTCCTTTCTCTCTCATCCAGTGTTATAGTTCCACTTGTATAAGCGCCAACACCTCATGCAGTCTATTTTTAAGTATCTTTAGGTATTCATTCCATGTGAAGAACACAGTTTTCGTGTTTGTCAAATAGATAAATTTGACAGTAACATATTCAACGGTATGTATGTATGTTTTTCGATCACTGTCACTATCGTACCGCCTCTACAACAATTAATCCGCACACTGAATCCGGAACGAGTAGTGTCACCATAATTTGATATCACAACTTTAGTAGGTTAAACTGCGACACCTTACTAGTCTGGTTCACATGTACGATTTTTTCTAAAATCTTTGAATATTCTCTGAAAATTACGTAATTAGTGCCATGCGATACGTAATTTTATGTAGAAAGTTTAAGGAAAATTCCGAAAAGGCGCTCAAAAAATTGAAAAAGTCATAAACAATTAAGAGAATAAAATAGTAAGGGTTCGGCTTTTTTTGAACATCTCAAAAAATATTGAAAATTTTCAAAATATGAAAAAAAATCCAAAAAGATCAGGAAATTTACTAAAAAAAAGTTCGGACTGCCGGAATTGTACCTCCAATGTTTATAATTTTTACAGAGCCTTGAAAATAAAACTACATACGTTCCGTGACTTAGACGTAGCAACAAAAAAATTATTTAAACATATAAAATATGAATATTAAGAAATACAAAATTTATGTTCTTTTAGAATACATGAATAAACAATAATCAGCGGTTTAAAAATTTTTATCCCAATTTTTCTATTAATTATACAATTATTAACTAACAATTTTTTCTACACTGAATGATAACATAAATCTTCGATAATTATGTAACTTAAACCCCAGAATTTTTTTATGCTTAAAAGCTATTTAAAATATTTTTTTCAATTTTTTTAACATTGTTGTTGAAATAATTGTTATAAAATAAACAAATACATTGTTTATTAGTAATTCAAAAAATATATATATTTTGCAACATGTTCATTGATAGAAATTATGATTTAAAAAAACGGGTTCTTAAAAAATATATTTTTGCTTTAAAGTGCGTTTGTTAAGTAACAATTCTTTTTAGCGACTAAATATTAAAATTAAGGAACCGTTTAAACTCTAAAAATCATTATTATATTTTTCTATCAAATTTAAAAAAATCTTTTTAACTTTATTTGTTTAGTTAATAAATAATTTGTTATAAATAAATCATGTATTTCAGTTTATTTTTACATATTTTATTATATAATAAAAATAGCCATGCTTTTTTAATTGATTCTTAATAATTTAAAATTACTATAGGTGTAAGTAATAAAATCCTGAAAAATTAATGATAGACAATTGAATTTCCAAGAGAGAAATGAAAACCAAATTATAAACAATATTCAATAATTAAATAAATAAATAGTTAAGACTTTGGCTTTGGGCTTAAATTGTTAATTAATTAATAATAAACAAAAAGACTTGAAGCAATGTTGTCGTATCTGCAATATTTTAAAAGTTATTGTAATTATAAAAGCCAAAGAGAGTATGAAAAAGACAATTTTCATGGAATAATAATATTAAAAATTAAATATAAAATAGTATTTTTTTGAGAAAAAGAAGGCAAGGCTATTTTTATTATAAAATAAAGTATGTAAAAAAATAAACTGAAAAAAATAATTTGTTTATAACAAATTATTTATTAAATAAGTAGATAAAAAGTTAAATATATATATATATATATATATATATATATATATATATATATATATATATTTAAATCTGATTTGAAAAATATAATTTATGATTTTTAGAGATTTTTTAGAGGATTGTTAACTAACAAACGCACTTTAAAGCAACAAATAAATTGTTTTAGGAAACCGTTTTTTTAATCATAATTTCTATATAATTGTTTTAGGAAACCGTTTTTTTAATCATAATTTCTATTAATGAACATGTTGCAATTTTTTTTATTTACTAATAAACAATATATTTGTTTATAAAATTCAAATATTCAAACAACAATGGTGAAAAAATTGAAAAGATTATTTTATATAGCTTTCAACACCATAAAAAATCGAAACAATACAGAAACTAAAAAAAAACAATTTTTTTCATTACTGTTTTTCATTTGTTAATTTTCAAATGTTAATAACAAAGTGCAAAATCTAAATTTAAAAATTTAAAAAATGGTAATCTATTTGTAAGGCTATTAAGAATTCTTCAGTGAGTGAACAAATTTTGGGGTTTTAGTTACATAATTATTGGAGATTTTATGTTAATATTCAGTGTAAAAAAATTTGTTAGTTAATAATTGCATAATTACTGGAAAAACTGGGATACAAATTTTTAAACCCCGGATTATTGTTTATTCATGCATCCTAAAAATACATAATTTTTTGTATTTCTTAATATTCATATTTTATACGTTTAAATAATTTTTGTTGTTGCTAAGTCTAAGTGACAGAACGCGCGCGGAAGCCAGATTTCCCGTATTTAGCTCTATTTTCAGGGCTCTGTAAAAATTCTAAACATTGGAGGTACAATTCCCGCAGTTAGAACTTTTTTTAGTAAATTTATTTATCCTTTAATATATTCAAAAAATTGTTTATTCTGATTCTTTCTTAAAGTATCATTAATTCATACACAAATTTACTAAATACATTACTGTTACTCTTGATGATCTGAATTTTATTTTTTCCATTAAAGTATTATAAAAAAACACCCCTTATTGGTATTTTCGAGATGGTAAAGTTCACGAACGAATGGCATTGTTACCGGAATTTCAAAGCCGTCATAATGGTTGGAAAACTATTCTTTAACCAAACGCCGTCTTTTATAGGCAAAATTTTTATTTCAGTTTTTAAAGCCATTCTTTGTAGAAAACTGCCACACCGAAGGGTGCAAAAAAGAAAAATGTGTTTCCAAAGAATCTTAACAATTATTTCCTTTTCAAGCTACCCACATTTTTAACTTCGAATATTAGCGACGAGAGCATTTAAAATATTTCCTCGGAATCTGTTGGTGGGTGTTCAACTTGCATTTCCCATAATCCTTTCTCTAAACAAAATCATAGTGTTGTTGAAATGTGTTTTTCATCGGGTGAGATGTCTTGAAAACATAACTCTTGAGAAAATTTGAATATACACGCTAGATGAATTTTATCACTTGAGATGTTCTGGAGAAAAGGAAATAAAACGAACGCTTGAATTAATCAAATACGCTTCCTGAATACGACACGCTAATAAGTTCATCGCTGTAAGGAAAATTCCACAATTTGAATATAAATTTTATCCCAAGGTGGGAAACTGTGTCATATTTTAGTTGTTATTGATTGCGCTTGGTGTAAACTGAGAACGCAGTTTTCTTCAAGCGGCCTTATTAAATTCTTGTAGATAATTATTTGCGTTAGGGGAGACATACATGCCTCTACGCTATGTCGAGTAAGAAAGGGGCAATTTAGTAAATATTGCAATATGAGTATGAGGTAAATAAATTGTTGGTAAAGTGATAATACGTACTACGGGCTCTGAGAAGTCAAATGATCCCGCATGAAACATATGGAAGTGGTGGATACGGACCGCTCCAATGTTTGCATTCAGTTCTGTCGTTTGTGATGCTAGTTCATTGTTTCTCGACTATGTTTTTCATATCGTTAGTGCATCTCTTTTGGATGCTCTTCACTTGGTTCCTAGACTGTTAATTTCTGTCAATTTTTCTGTGTGTTCTCTTGCCACATACCCGAGTCCCGAGTCACTGGCACTTGAGGATCACTACCAAAGAAATAATTTTCAATATAGCGTGCGTGAAGTATGGTATCATTCTCATCATGGCAATTAATATATATAATATAATAATATATTTCTACTAATGTCATTACATAAAAAACGGATTGTACATGTCAATACACAAAAAATTAAAATTTATGGTAAAAGACATTACATGAATCATTTACACACATAAAACATATAATACATAAATAAACAAAGCTTACATTAAATTGTGTCATTTATATAATCTTCAACACAATAGTATCATTTTATGCATAACATGTTTTTTTATATCTTTTTGAATTTATCAATGGGAGAAGTTTTGAAATAAATATGCAATTTTCTATAAAATTTGTAGGCAGCATAATAGGGAGAGTTTTAATATAATGTTGTTCTATGTCTTTTAGTGTTTGATGCTCATCACAATTTCTAGTATGGTAATTGTGGTAAGACGAATTCCTTTCAAATAACTCAGTCTTCATTCTGGCATAAATTAGGGATTTATATATATATATATATATTAATATATATATATATATATATGGTTGATGATTTATTCCGGTGTACATCCGTTCGTCTGTATTCGTTTGAGAAAGCCAAATGATTTTGGCGAAACGTCAAGTGATTTTTCAAACGAATACAGACGAACGGATGTACACCGGAATAAATCATCAACCACATATATATATATATATATATATATATATTATATTACTACAGGGCATTCCATCTCAAACGAGCCACCTTGAATATCTTGGTTATTTTCAAAACTATTGCAATAAGAAAAACATGTCGATTTTTCTTTATTATCAAAATCAAAATTGTACTCGATTTGCTGCAAGGGTTTTTTAACCAAACCATCCCGAACTTAACGTTCGTCATAATTGGAGTTGATTTTAAAATTTGTTAAGACGTGCTCAGTAATGAATAAAAAAAGAGGTCCCATTGGAATTGTAAATCATGAAGGGGTAGCTGTGGCTACATTGGGCCATGTCCCACTTATACCAAACACGCAGTCTGTCCAGCAAATCTCTGCAGCTTCCGTAATTAGAAAAACTAAGATTTTTAGAATTTTGCATAAGTACAAATTCCATCCGTACAAAATTAAATTACTTAATGAATTGAATGAGGATGGTTGGGATCGAAGATGTTATGTTTGAGAGCTTCTTGTTTTCTGTTAAAATTGTTCCAATGTTTATAAATTTCAATAGCTTCTCGCTGGGGCAAGAATGAAAGATGTTCTCCCTACAGTAGTGCATGGTCTCCACAGCCGTATTTTCGGGCTGTAAAAACCGACAATTGGAAAATTCTGCTAACTAGGTGTTTCTGCAGTATTAAGTAGATTGTCTCTATTTTTTAACTAACAATTAGTCTTTGGTATGGACTTGGTATCAA